>JAVIAB010000001.1:35631062-35795175 GCA_032433765.1 Megaustenia siamemsis | reverse complement strand
TCATATCTAGGCCATATTTTTGCTTCCATGTTTATTTCATTAAGTAATTGTTGTAGATCTTTAGGATTTTTCTGCTAGTAGTACAGTATCATCAGCATATCTTAGGTTATTGATTATCTTTCCATTAATTTGTAGGCCTGGCATCTCTGAGATGTTTTTAAAGATTTGCTCAGTGTATAGATTGAACAAGCTTGGTGATAGGATGCATCCCTGTCTTGCTCCTCTTTTTATATCAATGGGTGTGGAGTTCTCTTTGTTATATCTTATTATTGCTGTTTGCTCCCAGTATAGACTACATATTAGTCGTATGTCCATGTCATCTAGATGTATCTCTTTTAGGCATTCTATAAGTTGTTTGTGCTGTACTCTATCAAAAGCTTTGGTGTAGTCTATGAAGCAGACATATATTGGTTTGTTTACTTCTGTGGTATGAAATATGAAAGACGCTTGATAATGATGATAGTTTTGTTTGTTATTGTCTTTGGTTAATGTGATATATAGAGTGATATATGATATGATTTGTTGTGATGAAGACATTATATATGTTTTTTGGTGTGGTATGATAATGTAACATTTTCATAATTCAAGTCATTTCCAAGAGCACATTTTATTCTATACATTCACGCTTCTTCTGTTTTACTGTCCACAGATCAATGCTGTGATTAACCAAGCTCAGGGTAAGGGCTATGAGAAAGAAAGTTTCTACAGTAACATGAAGTTCCAGTTCCTAGGTATAGAGAACATTCATGTCATGAGAGCCAGTCTGCAGAAGCTCACTGAAAGTAAGATTTCTTTTATTCCTTTTATTCTCTGCTTTCACCTGTCGACTACTTTTCTTTATCACTTTATCTTAAAAGGCTGTTGAGTGGACACAAATGTGTTATATTATATATGGTGAGCATGAAAACATTGCTTGATTTAGCTGGAAATACTAACCAACTGGATGATTTCTGGAATTTTTGCTGAGGGTGGTAACCACCTTTAGATGGGGCACACAGCCACACTGGCATATTTCTGTTTACAAATTTCTCATTAGGCACCTGCCAAACAGATGGATTGGTTGTGCTGAAGAAATAACCCAGTGGTCTGCAAGTGGCCACCAAAATCACCAAAGATAACAGTTTGTGACTTTTTTGTTGTTGGGGGTACGAGGGTACAATAAGATTGTTATTTTAGTCATGATTATTTTTGTTTTTACTCAATCTCAATCAAATTCAGTTGAAATATTTGTATGTAGGGCTGCAAGATAACATTAGATATTTGTTTATATTTCCATCATCTGAACTGAGAGTTATAGAGTTATTTGTGGGTCATCATCATTGGACTCGGAACATGTCCATAGGTGCTCAGATCCCCTCCTCAGCGAGTCTCATTGTGTCCAGCATTTGATGACTCCAGTTCTGTGTTGGTTGATAAGTCTTCTATCCAAAGTTTTCATTCCCATCTTTTGCCTGGGTGTCACGGCTGAAACACATTAAACTCTTTTCATCTGCCCTCTGTCGCCAGCATTGAAGAGCTCTGATAAAATTAAAGTCATGCACAGATGAAAGTATTTCATTTGACATTTTCCATGTTGATTCTAGTGATTCTTTTTGTTTTACTTTCTCAGCCTGAAACACAATCTGCGACCAGGTTCTGCATGTTATTTTTGAAAATCAGATTTCTTTGCAAATGTTTCAAGGATAATCTCCACGTCTGGAGTGGAAACTGTGCGGTCTCAATACTTTCAATTCCTTGATTACGTAATGTGCTCACATAGGCTGAGTTGTACAAGAACTGGTGCGTGATCATATTTGATTAATATTTGTGTTGCATTAATTTTTGTTACATTTAACTGTCTTGTAAAGATATACTATATATTGTCATCAGTGCTGTATTTATGATATATTGATTTGCAACATTTTGGCTTCCTTTCCAGTGTCAGAGTTGAAAAAGCCTTCAATGAATGATTTCCTATCTCGTCTGGAAGCTACAGGCTGGTTAAGACATATAGCAGCAATCATAGAGACATCAGTATTCATTGCTAGGGTGGGTCATTATGTCTCTCTCTGTGGCTGTATTTTAGTTTCTTACCTTGTTTAAATATAATTCATTTTCAGACACTGTTGTGGATACTAGATGATAGGAAGAAGAGGAAGATCAAAAGAGAAGAGTCTACTATGGGTTTAAAGAATTAGGCAATATCAAAAGGAATTAACAATGAACCATTAAATATAAGGAGCAACGGTATTTGCCATATATGTCTTTCTATCGTTTGTCCTTTCGAGCCGAAGATGGCACATAGGGCAGAACCACAATCTCAAAAACAGAAACCTTGTGTGCCAAAATGGCACATATTGCAGAGATCGCTGCTTCTATGGCTCTGTTTCCATAACAATACTTTTTTACAATGACAGCTTGTCAAGCCATCAATCAACCTCCTTAGTCGCCTCTTACGACATGCCTGGAAGATCACAGTGTCACTATTCTTTACTTCCCTCATAATGAGGCCCGGTAACACACAGGAAATATATGTCTTTGGGGGAACGTAAAATAACATAGTTACTGAAATCAATATTGAGAAATTAATATAATTTCTTCACAGTACATTCAGTCATTGTATAGTTTCATTTTAATGTGTACTAAATGTTCGCTGTACTGAAAATAGTTTCTAGAATTATATTTGTTAATTTTATAATATTAGTAATGAGAGACTTGATATGAATGACAGAGTGAATAAATTGAAGTGTAGTTTTATGAAAGGATGCTAAAGATACTATGGGCAGCAAAAAATCCAGTTAGAAAAGAGGCAGATGAAGAGAGGTTATTAAAAAAAATTAGACAAAGGTAGTCCATATTTGTGGAGCATGTGTGGAGAAGAGACAGTTTGGAATATTTAGTAACAGAGCTTATTTATATTCGAGCTATGGACTAAGCAATGTTTACATTGAACAACACGATATATGATATTGCTGCGAGTTGGCAGATTTTTGAAAATGTTTTCAAGGGTTTGAACATAAATGTTTGTTCACAGTTCGTTAACCTTCGCTGTAGATAAAGTCGTTAATTCGATGGCTTCGTTTCAGACGTTTGGGACGTTGGTAGCTAAGGACCTAACTTGTGCAAACGGATGGCATTGGCAAGGATCATTTTGAATCTATGAAGTGGGCTCATTGTGTGTTTAACTCAAAAGCATATGTGCTTTTTAACCAAAGACCTTTTTTTGGGGACTCAATGAAGATATCCCCGATGGAAGAATAAATTGTACTATTAGTCCCATAAATGATTCGCTTCCAGAGGTTTATGATGTAAACAAAGCAGTTTTGTCATTGCAAGTGAATAATGTCCACACCTATAATTGGTCAGGATTGTGTAGCAGCTGCAGCTTTATAGCGAACAAAGAAAACATCATAGGATTGTGCTGTTCTGAAACAGCTATGCCATGCTACCCTAGAATTGCCTTTAATGGGATTACTGTGACCACAAACCACTCTCCATGTGTGTGCCACATATTTACACCCCAGAAAGAAATACTGAATATAACAACATCATGTGCCGTCTGTGATATTAATGACCACAGACCAGGAGCCTCCAGTATGATTGATACAACTGTTGCACCAAGCATTTCATCAGCAGAGCCATATCTATGGAATGTTAATCTGACATTGTTCTTGAATGATATCCAAGTTAATGAGACATCAGAATCGTGTGGCGGCAGCTACAAGAAGGGAGCGGAAAACATCAAGTTCTGCTGCTATAAAGGAGACTTGCTTTGCTATCCCAGAATTGCCTTAAATGGGATCAATGTAGTTGAAAACTTCTCCTCTTGTGTAAACTACACATTCACATCTAAGAGTGAATCAGTGAAGGTCACAAAATCATATTCTCTCTGTGGTTTTACTAACTACAGGTCATGTGGCTTCTGTTGGATTGGAAATGATAACTTACCACCACTGTGTGTCTATATGTTTGGAATTGGAGTCATCAATGACGGCCTAACATCATCAAGTGCTATGACAATCATCATTTTCGGGAGGACTTGAACTCCCATGGTATATGGTGGATAGGCGGCAGGAACCATTGAAGGCTATGTCTGAAAAGTGTTCCTTCTTGCAGTTTCCTCATATTCCAAGTCCGGCTTGTTGCAGGAGCTACTGAGTTAAGTGCTCTGTGCACACCGTGAGCTGTGTGTCTTATCCGTTTTGATCCTGCTTCGATATCCCGCTTGTTTACGGTGAATGATGATATCGTATGACAGGGAACAGTTGGCTGTGTTCACTTTCTGCGCGGTTTCGCCTTATGTCTTTTGGCGTGTGCTGAGACTGCTACGATGGGGACTACAGTTACCTTTCTTTGTTTGGGAGATGAATTAGTAATTCGGATGATTCCACTGGCACGGGCGGTTGAGCAATTACGGATTTTAATTCGTTTGCTGTGATACCGAGGCCTTTCATAACCAATAACCAATAACCAATTTAGTAACAGCAGAAAAAAATAGAAGGCAGGATAGATAGAGGTAGATAAAGAAAAGTTTACTGGATAGTTTGCTGGTGTGGGAGAAGATCAACAGTTGAACTGTTACAGGGGTTATGGAGGGACAACACCTTTCAACAAACACCATGAATGAATGGGAGGCATGATTGAGAATCATCTCATAGTTCAGTTGGGTTTACTGTCCTCACAAGACATGAACATATCACTCTCATACACATAGGATACCTGCTACATATTTCTTACCCTTATGCGCACCCTCACCATTACATGTGTGTATATTTGTCTCCATGTGTAATGGCACCTTTGAACACCTTTGGGTTTTTCTGTGTGCTTTGAGGTAATATATACAGATGTATGCATTTATGAATGTATGGTTATATACGAATGCATAGTTTCTTTCACTACTAGTTAGCTATGTAGGATTAGTTTTATTTACTTACATATCTTGTTGTTGTTGTTGTGTTCACCAGCTTTCCTAGAGACTAGGAACTGAATTTTGTGTGTTAATCCATTTTTCCCTGGCAACCGTGTGCACAGGGGTCCCTCACCGCACAGGCAGATAACTCTGACTTCGTAGGTACTCATGTTTTTTTCCGTCTATGAGTAACTGATGTTTCAAGCTGGGCCTCGCTGCTGAGACCAGGAGTGGTTGTCGTAGAGAGAAATCATAAATAAAAATCCCAACCGGTGTAGCCGAGATTTGAACCCACAACCTCTCTGTCCCGAGGCTGACGTCTTGCCTCGAGACCAGTCCCCATGGACTTGGAATATGAGGAAACTGCAACAAGGAACACTTTTCATGCACAGCCTGCAATGGTTCCTGCCGCCTATCCACCATATACCAGAAGTTCACGTTCTCCCGAAAGTGATGATCGTCATATTTCTTTAAAAATGTATAGCGCTTGATGATGATAGGCCATCATTGTTGACTCCAATTTCGAACATATAAACACACAGTTAGTTGTCAGATTATCCCCGTCACACATCAAACAACAGACTGTAAGATTAGCGTAACGCCAGTCTAGGGATTTCATCATCATCATCGAGTGCCATCTCCACAACAAAGGTTGGCTACCATGGCGCGCCATTCTGCTCTGTCTCTTGCTTTTATGGTGCAGATTGTCATAGGCTGATTTGTCCATCTTTTGATGTTACTCGTCCATGTTAGTCTTGGTCTGCCTCTGCCTCTTTTACCTTGTATTTTCCCCTCTAGGATTACTTTTAGTAGGCTGTTGTGTCTTTTAACATGGCCCAAAAATCACATTTGTCATGTTTGAATTGTGTTTAGTAGTTCTCTTTTCATTTTTAATTTTTTTAAGACTTCATCGTTTGCTTTCTTTTCCTTCCATCCAATTCTGCCTATTCTTCTATATATCCACATTTCAAAGGCTTCAATTCTCTGTTCTGTTTTCTTGTCTAATGTCCATGTTTCTGCACCATATAGGAATATTGAGAAGATGTAACATTTTGCTATTCTTAGTTTTAGCTCTGGTGTTATTTGTTTTGATGTTAGTATGTTCTTCATGGCATTAAAATTACTTTTTGCCATTTCTATTCTTTTGTTTATTTCAATTGTACATTTTCCATCACTGGTTATAGTATGTCCAAGGTAGTTGTAGTTCTGAACTGTCTCCAGGTCTATTCCTTCAATTTTGATATTCATTTGTGGGTTTTGAGTATTTCCTTTGTTTATAATCATAGTTTTAGTCTTTTTGATATTCATATCTAGTCCATATTTTTTGCTTATCATGTTTATTTCATTAAATTAGGGTTTTCTGCTAGTAGTACAGTATCATCAGCATATCTTAGGTTATTGATTATATTTCTATTAATTTGTAGGCCTGGCATCTCTATGATGTTTTTAAAGATTTGCTCAGTGTATAGATTGAACAAGCTTGGTGATAGGATGCATTCTTGTCTTACTCCGCTTTTTATATCAATGGGTGTAGAGAACTCTTTGTTATATTTTATTATTGCTGTTTGCTCCCAGTATAGATTTACATATTAGTCGTATGTCCATGTCATCAAGATGTATCTCTTTTAGGCATTCTATAAGTTGTTTGTGGTGTACTCTATCGAAAGCTTTGGTGTAGTCTATGAAGCAGGTATATATTGGTTTGTTTACTTCTGTGTACTTTTCGATTAATGTTCTCATGCAGAATATGGCTTCTTTTGTCCTGCTATTTTTCCTAAATCCAAATTGCTGCTCATCTAATTCAGTATTGATTTTATTCTGAATCCTTCCTTGTATAACTTTTAGCAATGTAACATGGCTCATTAGACTTATTGTTCTACACTGCATTCAACTGCACCATTCTTTTTAGGCAATGCAATGAGAGTTTATGTTTTTAGTTCATTTGGTATGTATCCTGTGTGGTATATGTCGTTGCATATGTCTGTAATCACTTCAATGCCAAAATCTTATAGTGACTGTATCATCTCTATCTGTATGCTGTCAGGTCCTGCTGCTTTTCCCTTTTTCATTGTTTTTATAGCTTTTTCCACCTCAGATTTTAAGATTTAAAGCGTGATGTACATTTTATAACTGGTTTCTTGTCCCTTTGATCATGAAATAGTTCTGTTATATATTCCTGCCATGTATCTATAATATCTTTACTGTCTGTTAGCATTTTTCCTTTTTTGTCTGCAATGCATCCACCTTCTGTCGCTTTTTTATTTTTATTAGTCATTCTCTTTATTTCTGTGTGCATTCCTCTTAAGTCTTGTTTGCTTTCCATAGTTTCTATTTCTATACATTTTTGGCTGAGCCAGTCTTCTTTTGCCTTTTTGCACATTTTGTGTATTTCATTATCTATTTTATTGCATTGGGCAGTGTTCTTCGCTTGTCTCCTTTCTTCCATTTTTTCTAAGATTGTGTTAGTTATCCATTTTTTTTCTTTTCTCTTTTGGGTAAGGTGTCACAGGTTTCTTGCATGCTTTTCTTTATGCATTGCCATTTGGTTGCTACTTTTTCATCAGGATTTTCTCTTCTGTATTGCTCAATTCCTTCTTCTAGCAGCTTCTGGTATATGTTCTTTACTTGTATTGTATAGGTATCTTTAATATCTTTTTGATTTAAAGCTGTTATATCTAGTGGATTCTGATAAACATAAAATAATCTATTCTGGAGGTACTAAACACCAAAGAGGAGTAGGTATCATCTTGGATGCAGAAAGAGCAAGAACAGTGAAAGGCTTTTACCCAATATCTGACAGAGTCCTTTTAGTGAAATTGAATGGAAAGCCAATAGACATAAATCTTATACAAGTTTATGCACCAACAGCAGACAGTCTAGAGGAAACAGTTGAAAAATTTTACAATGAGTTAAATGAGGCACTTCATAAATGCAAACCACATGAAAACACCATAGCTTTAGGGGATTTTTTTTTTTTTTTTTTTTTTTTTTTTTAATGCAAAAGTAGGAAAGGAAAGAGTTGAGGAAGTAGTTGGTCATTATGGCTTAGGCGAGAGGAATGAAAGAGGTGAGAAACTTACTTATTGACTGGGCAAGAACACACAACATGATGATAGGAAACACCTGATTTAAGCAACATCCAAGACATCTGTGGACATGGAAAAGCCCAGGGGACAATGCACGTAATCAAATTGATTACATAATGATAAGCAATAGATTTAGAAACAGTCTAGTGTGTGCGAAAACTAGACCAGGGGCAGATTGCAATAGTGATCATGTACCAGTTGTGGAAAGCTTAGAGTAAAATTAGAAACAACAAAACGAGCCTCAATTAACATCAAGTTAAATTTAGATTTACTAAAATCAGACAAGAAGCTGCAAGACAAATATAAAATCACAATTCAGAACCGGTACAATGCAATAGAGAAGATACAAAGCATTGATGAACAGTGGGAAATGCTAAAGAATCAATACAACAAACATCAAAAGAGTTCATACCACCAATGAGGACAAATTCAAGAAAGAAATGGATGACAGGCGACATTTTGCAGCTAATAGATACAAGAAGAAGAAATAAAGAAAATAAAGATGAGTATAAGAGATTAAATAAAGAAATTGTAGTAAAATGTAATGAAGCAAAAGAAGCATGGCTAAAGGAGAGATGCAAAGAGATTGAAATGCAACAAAAAGGAGATGCTAAAGCTATCATCATTATCAAGTACCGGGCCTAGTGGCGTAGGTGATCATGTCTCTCCACAACTTTCAATCTCGGCAGCTATTTATCATTTCTGTTATTGACCTTCTGCCAAGTCATTCTCTTAAGCTGTCTATTATTTTTTTTCTCTTTGCTTCCCTCTATCTCTTCGTCCCTCAATTTTTCCAGTTGTTACAATATATTCAAGTTGTTCTCTTCTCATTACATGGCCAAAAAATTATGATTGTCTCTTCCTAACATTGGAAATTAGCTCTCTTTTTGTTTTGACCTCTCTCAGAACCTCTTCATTACTCTTCTTAGCTGTCCATGGTATTCTTAACATTCTTCTGTAAAATCACATTTCTACAGACTCCAGTGATTTTCTTGTCTGTTGTCCTATTGTCCATGACTCGCATCCATATGTTAAGACTGGCTCTACGTAACATTTAAGAACTCTTTTTCTTGTTTCTGTTGTCAAAAATGGATTGCATAGTATTTTCCTAATTTTTGGAAAGCTGCTTTTGCCTGAGCCATTCTGCATCTTACCTCTTTTGTACATCTTCCGTCTGAGGTTAACAAAGTTCCCAAATATTTAAATTCATTTACCTGTTTTAATATTGTTCCACTTGTCTTTATTTTGCACTGAGGTGATGTATTTTTCTTTGTTGTTACCATTACCTCTGTCTTTTTGCTATTAAGGCTGAAAGTCCTTTATTTTTGCTTTCTTTCACTATAATGTCCAACATTTCTTGTAACTCATTTTCACTCTTAGCGATTAAGACTGTATCATCAGCATACCTTAGATTATTTATATTATAACCTCCAATTGTTATTCCAGGTGTGCCCCTTATGGATCTTAAAATAATCTCACTATAAATATTAAACAAATCTGGTGACAGCACACAACCTTGTCTAACACCCTGTTTTATTTGTTGAAACATCCCCAATTGGTTTCCAGTTCTTATGGCCGCTGTTTGTGGCCAGTACATGTTCTTTATTATTCTTAGATCTTTGTTGTCTATGTTTATGCTTTCTAAAATGTTGATTATTTCTTGGGGCTTTACTTTGTCAAATGCCTTGGTGTAATCTATGAAACATAGGTATAGATCTGTTTTCACCTCTATCGCTCTTTCTACTAAAGATCTTATGATATAAATGGCATTGCATGAAGAATGTTGAGAGTACCTTGGACAGCTAAGAAGAGTAATTTGTGTCGTCTGTCAATCACGTCAAGCTTTTACCCCACCATTTTTTCTATATTATTTTTCAATTCTCCCTCACATTTAGCTTTACTGCAGCTTTGCATTTTTATGCATTCATTTGCATTTCTTTGCCTTAACCTCTTCTAAATTACGCCTTTGAAAACAGCTCAGGAGATATTTACATTTGCACAAGATCAGATGGCTCACTGTTCAACTTGCAAAAACAAATGTTGCCCTACTTAAAGAGTTCTTATTTGCTGACGATGCAGCCCTAAACGCTCATAGTGAAGCCACCCTACAATCGCTGATCAACAACCTGGACAAAGCATGCAACCTATTTTCACTGTCAATTAGTGTTCAGAAAACAGTAATACTAAGTCAAGGCAATATCAAACTTCTATTAATCACTCTAAAAGATTGTCCACTAGAATCATTTAAGAAATTCACAAATCTTGGATCCACAATTATGCAAACCACTTCTCTTGATTATGAGATAAACAACTGAATTAGTAAGGCAGCTATGACTTTCGGCAAACTCACAGAAAGGGCCTGGAACAACACAAAACTAACACTGAAGACCAAACTCTTAATATATCAAACTTGTGTGCTTAGCACACTTTTATATGGATCTGACACCTGGACAACATACTAAATGTCTTCTACATGTGATGTCTCCGCTGAATAATGCCCATCAAATGGCAGGACAAAATAGCCAACTTAACTGTCCTGCAACGTGCTAAGACCCAACAATCATGTCAATGCTCAGATGTCGAAGACTAAGATGGCTGGGGCATGTCCAGCGAATGGAAAAAAACACATCCCCAAGCAAATACTATATGGTGAACTAACACACGGAAAAAGACAAATCGGCAGACCTAAACTACGATATAGAGATATCTGTAAATCATCTGTGAATGACTTCTCCATCTGTGAAAATAACTGGGAACATCTGGCAAGTGATCGCACATCATGAAGAACATGTATAAGGAATGGTATAACATTATTTGAGACTGTGCTAAGGCAAAACTTAGAAGAGAATAGACTCATGAAATAGGATGGAAAACCTTGTGGATCAGTGGGCCTGACTTGCTCATTCTGTGGTCGTGTGTTTGTTAAACATTGGTAGAATTAGCCATGAGAGATGCTGTTCGACAAAAACAAAACCTCAAAAAAATACACATTAGCCTCCATTAGACCATCTGACAAGATGAAAAGGGCCATATGATTATATAGATTTAATCATTAATCTGCTTTTTTTTTTTAATTATTTTGAAGGATGTTCATGATGATATTGCTTGGTCAGTAAATATTCTAATAGCAATATGACAGCGATGTGATGTTCTTCAGTGATGTTCTTCAGTGATGTATTTCACACATCTTGTTATTGCAGGCAATATCTGATGGCATAAGTGTGTTAGTTCATTGTTCTGATGGCTGGGACCGTACAGCCCAAACTTGCTCTCTGGCACAGCTCATGCTGGACCCATATTACAGAACAGTACAAGGCTTCCAGGTAAAGTGTTCCTTATTGTTTTTTCCTGGAAGCACTTTGAGCATAAGTATTTAGCTTAAATAATGCATAAGGCATGAACAAAGTTTTAGCTTAAATACTAAACAGAAATTAAACAACTAATTTTTTAGCTTAAAAAATAAATAGACACTAAACAGAATACATTTTTTAGCTTAAATAATGAACAGTAATAAAACAGAACCAATTTTTAGCTTCAATAATAAACAGAAATTAAACAGAACCAATTTTAGCTTAAATAATAAGCAGACACTAAACAGAATAAATTGTTTAGCTTGAAAAATAAACACACTAAACAGAATAAATTTTTTAGCTTAAATAACAAACAGAAATTAAACAGAAACAATTTTTAGCTTCAATACTGAACAGAAATTAAACAGAACCAATTTTTTTACAATTATTAGACAGACATAAAACTCGTGTTTCTAAGTTACTGTTTCAGTTAAAAATTTGTTAATATTTTTGGTTAGTGCTCATTTTTCTTATTTTGTAAGATGATATTGGCTAATTTTTTTAATTGGTGTTTTACAGATCTAGATTTCTGTAAACTTAATTATGGCTTTGTGTTATGTACCTACAATTTTAACATTTAACTGCCAAGAGGTATTAAAAATTGTAACATTGGTTTGTCTAGGTATACCTACAATTGTAACATTGGTTTGTCTGGATATACCTACAATTGTAACATTGGTTTGTCTGGATATACCTACAATTGTAACATTAGTTTGTCTGGATATACCTACAATTGTAACATTGGTTTGTCTGGATATATCTATAATTGTAACATTGGTTTGTCTGGATATACCTACAATTGTAACATTAGTTTGTCTGGATATACCTACAATTGTAACATTGGTTTGTCTGGATATACCTATAATTGTAACATTGGTTTGTCTGGATATATTTATAATTGTAACATTGGTTTGTCTGGATATACCTACAATTGTAACATTGGTTTGTCTGGATATATCTATAATTGTAACATTAGTTTGTCTGGATATACCTACAATTGTAACATTAGTTTGTCTGGATATACCTACAATTGTAACATTAGTTTGTCTGGATATATCTATAATTGTAACATTAGTTTGTCCAACATTAACAACAAAGGGGAAAATTTAAAAAAAAGAAAAAATTACAACAACAGATAGTAGATGTCTTTAAAGAATACTTGATGTGTCAGTAAGAGGTAAAATAAAATTGAAGAAATAAGGGAAAGATTGTAACACCAGCTCTGGCTTCATCAGGAGACAAGAAACGGTTGGGAGATATAACACTGCAAGATTGGCGGGTATAGAATCACTCTTTTATAATCAAACAGCTTGCCCAGAATAGAGACATTTGGCAGGAGACTCTACAAGCTCTATGTGCCATCTAACAGCACTAGAAGGATCAAGATATAGCACAGTATCAGTAAATAGCATTCCACATCAAGCACTAACAAGATGCAACAACGGAAGAGGTAGGGAAAGACCTCCACCCCCTGAAGTAACGGACAAGGGAAATGTAAAACACTACACAGAACACCATAAGCAATCCAAAGAGCACAATCAAGGACACTCAATCTTTCTTCACAATGAGAGGCCAAAGAGGATCAAGAACAATGTTTGTTCAACTCATTTGCCTACATGCAACAATAGTTGTTCCCCCTTCATTCATTTCAGGTTCTAATTGAGAAAGAGTGGCTGGCATTTGGACACAAGTTCACTGATCGCTGTGGGTTGCTTGAGAGTGTCGACTATAGAGAAGTGTCTCCTGTGTTCACGCAGTTCCTGGAGTGTGTCTGGCAGATCATGCAACAGTTCCCCTGTGCTTTCCAGTTCAATGAGCGGCTGCTGCTCACAATCCACGATCATGTTTATTCATGCCAGTTTGGCACATTTATAGGCAACTGTGAGAAAGACCGACTTGATTTGAGGTATGACATGTTTAACCCATTAGCTGCCTTCAAGGGAAGCAGGTTTAGACTCGTTTAGACTGATTTAGACTGGTTTAGACTGGTTTACTGACTACCAGAAGAGTCAAGATGTTTTGTATTTGAAGGGTTGAGTGAAAGGCTGTAGCCTGTATTATGATGCCACTGTTTCAGGCTTCAGACATTCATCAGAGCACCACTGTAAGTGGGCATCAATAGCCTAGTTTGTAAAACCATCCGACTAGGCTACTCATGTTTAGATAACCTGTGTTCAATTCCCGCTGGAAGCAGTGTGAATTGTACTTGTGGTTGGAAAAAAAAATGCTTCCGCGGTCAACCCAGCCTCTGGCAGAAATGGGTACCAGGGTAGTACACTGGGAAGGTGAGGAATACCACCTCGCATCGTAAATTTCAATGCTTGAAGTGACACTATCCAGAAGTCTCCAAACACTTCTGCATAGTCGACCAAGCACATATGGGTGAAAACTTGCGTGCTAAGACGCCAATTCAAGTCTCATACTTTACCTTACCTTTACCACTGTAAGTCTCTAGAAATGGAAGAATGCCATGAATATTAGAAAGATAGATAGACTGACAAACAATTCATTATAAATTTGGTATTGTAATTTAAAACAGCTGTAGAGATAAAAAGCTGTGGTGAGACCTACGTCAACAGGCATACTTGATAATGATTATCAATTAATATCTTTGCTTCAGTTTCATAGTTATCCCAAACAGGGGAAATAATTCTGAGATTGAGGATCATATGTCACACTGTGTTGCAAGATGGTTTGATAATGGTCTAAAAATATATGTAATCAGCAATCTACAAGTACCGTCAGTATTAATACTTGCCATTATCACTGAGAGCAACAGCTCAAATCAGATCTCACTACCTTTGGAATCCATTCTGTTTGATCAATAATAAGTATTCTTTAATATCATTCTCAAGATTTTCAAATTAAATGTTTCTGAAACTATCATCTTGGCTACAAACAATGAAGATCAAAGACAGAACCCAATCACATTTAAAGTATGGCTATACAGGCAATATGGTGTTGGTAGTCATATACTTCCGCTTCTGTGTATACCTTTAGGTGTCAATGTTAACAAGTTTGAAGTAAGTGTTTGTCAGATCAAAGCTGGTGACACCTCCATACAGATTTTCTCAATATGGTACCAGCGGTGGCCACAAGAACCTTCATATATTTCAACTATTGGAACATATTTTAAGGTTTTGCGGTGCCCAGCCAGTTCTGTCTTTCTTTTCCATAAAATTCTTCAGTATTCACTTAAGGCTGAGTGACTATCAGTTAAGATGGTGTAACCTCTTGTCTTCAGCAAACTAGTTCACTAACCACAGTTGTTATTACCTCTAAAGATTGAATAAAACAACAGCAATTATAGATATCTCCAGCTTAATTAGTATACAAAATGAATTGTGTATTATATGGATCTGAATAATTGTGGCTTTGAAACATGTTTTGTTTTTCAGTTTACCCCCAGACACCAAAAACTCAAATTTTGTCATGGCTTCTGTAAAATTGCTTTTAAATTTCTTCACAGTTGTCTTTTCTTTCTCATAATTGATGTCCCAGCATTATCACTTCATCTTGTTGTTTGAATCAAGGGAGATTACTTTTTTACTCTCACACCTCTAAATTGTTACATTTGATGCTGTTTTCCCAATATGCTCTGTCTCTGCCTAGAGTTCTCTCCTCATTTCGTAAATATATTTTATGTTCCTGTCTCACAAGGCGGTAAGCAGATCAATTTATATGGCGTCTTTGTAAATAGTTCAAGAGTTGTTCTATGCTGACTCTTTCTTATGATTTTTCAAACCAAGACTCTTGGTCTATCCAGCTGTCATCTATTTTTGCTTTTGACTTGTGAGTAACTATATTTGGTATTGGTAGTAAAAGGATTTAAGAAAATGAAAAATATCTTATGCAACAAATCTATGTCAATAAAAATGAGAAAGAGAGTTCATCAGTGCTATATAGAACTAATTCTGACCTATGGAAGTGAATCATGGACAGTAGACAAACAAATGAAAAGACGATTAGAGGCCACAGAGATGGGATTTCTCAGAAGAATGTTGAAAGTTCCCTGGACAGATAAAAAGACCAATGAGGAAGTTCTCAAAGAGGCCAACACAAAAAGGGAGCTCTTAAAAAAACATCAGAAAGAAGCAATCAACATTTTTCTGGCACATCATGAGAAGAGGAAAGTTGGAATACTTGGTTACAACTGGCAAAATAAAAGGAAAGAGAGATCGCGGACGACAAAGAGAGAAAATACTGGATAGCTTGGTGTCATGGCATGGAAAACAGTCAACAACAGAACTGATACGATGCACTGTGGATAGAAGATTGTGGAAGGACATGATCGCCTACGCCAACCGGCAGGGTACATGATGATGAGTAAAAGGATTGAAAACTGTTAGAATAAACATACGGCTCGAAAGGTTGATAGATAGATAGTATATAAGTTTAGTTTAGCCGACAGGTCATCCTCATTGTACATTGGACAAGTCCATAAGTGCTGAGATCTCCTCATGAAATATTTCACTCAGCGTTCAGTGACTAATGACACCTGTATTGTGTTGGTTGAAAAAGTCTTTTTTGGCTTCATGTATAGCACTTTCGCATCTCTCATATCCCACCTTGACATGATATTGGTAGCATAAGGTGGGAATTAAAATATTTTATATGTTTCTGGATGCTTGTAGGCCCTGCTTTGTATTTTATCTTACCTCTTCTCTACTATTTGGCTTAGTTTGTTGTATGTTCCAGCCAAACTCATTTATTTTATTTTACTTGTATATCTCTCAGGTTATTTGACAGAACATATTCTTTATGGGGTTACATTTCTCATCATTCCAACGAGTTTCTCAACCCATTGTACAAGAAGATGTATGAAATCAAGCACCCGGTTATTATACCAAACTCTTCATCACAAGCTCTCAGGTTTGACCATTTTGTCTGATTTTTATTTGTAATGATTGTTTATTTTTTCGCTCTGTACTTTTATATATATATATATTACCAAGTTTGTTTTGTAATTCAGAAATTCATGAAATAAATTATGGGTCCAGATATAAGACATCAGTCTCTGGACAAAAAGGTCCTAAGTTCAAATCTGTGCACAATGGGAATTGTTTACTTTGAATCCATGGTTTCCTTGTGGTTTAACCTTCATCCAATCTCCAGTTATTAAGATTTGATGTCTATCCCTCTCAGATAATGACTAAAAACAGGAGATCCTATGTGCACTCTGCACATGTTAAAAACTGATAGCAATTTAAAATTGAGAAAGATTATGCCCTACGGCCACTGCCTGGGGGCAAAATTATTCTAAAACAAAAATATCTGCCCAAGATGTGAGACTCTCATTGATAAAAATGTGATAACCTCTGAAGTCAGAGGGTATCTACCATTATGATAGGCTTGGCTCATAATAAGGATACTCACTATTTACTGGGAAAAAAACAGGTATCCACGAAAAATTCAGTCCCTGGAAAAGCCCTCAGGTTTATATAAGCTTTGCCAGAAGTTATAAACTTATGATTGCAAAACAAAACAAGCAAACATTAGGTCAAAAGTTGAATATGATTGAAATAAAATGTTTTTTTTTAAATTAATTATATTTTTCATATTTTAAGTCCATTTCACATTATGTTTTGTTATTTTCCCTTTTTCTTGTTCTTTAGTACAATGTCTATCCTCTTGAGTGTTTGAGTACAGATGCCATTTTTTGTCCTACTTTATATATTATTTTGAACATCATCACTACTATAATTGTTGCTATTTATAGCTTTTTATCATTCAGTAGTTTAGCTGCTGTGATCTCTAACCATCAAAGGAATGTCCATGTAATAATGATAGTCTTCATATTTCCTCATCTCCTCATGTTTTTATCATCACAGCTGTTTATCACTGATAATATAGTTGTTTTGCTCACTTGTCTCTTGAGAGATTTAGAATGACCTACATTCCATATTTCGTAAAGGCAAACCTTCTCGCTAGATCAAGAAAAAGTCTTACAAATGTGAAAAGAACTTTACATGCCCTTTCTTCTCTCCCCTTGCACCTCCACCACCCCCCCCCCACCACCACCACCACCACCACCACTACCACCAAAAAAATAATCCCAATTCTAGGTTGATCTTGGGTCTCATACCTTCCTCTTGGCATGGGGCATAAACAGTTCACACTCTGACTTTGTCTTTTCTATTACTAGACCACATTTGCCATGTTTTGTTTTAAATGTTCGTTAAAGCTACATTTTTATTGGTTATGTGTATTCCTGTAGTGTAGTTGGATCATCTTTACATTTATAGTTCTTTTAAAATGCAGGTTTGTTAAGATTTGATTGGTTAGCAAACATTTAAGCAGAGCTATTTTTGTGCTTCTGCACACATTTTATTTGTGTAAAATGTTACTTATGTCACACAAAAGGTTAGGTCTGTTTTGCCTGACAAATTGCCTTCTAAAGGCTTAAAAGTCTTTTTTTTTTTTTTTTTTTTAGAAAAGCTCTACAAATCAAGAGAAACCCTGACAATATGGAAGATATGAAATACATAATTTTCTTGTTTAGTACATTCAAGGTTAATTATTAGACATTTTTCTTCAATTATAAAAACATTTGTGGTTAAAAATGACATGTCAGAAATTCACATTTTTGTGTAGTGTCAGAAAATAAAATCATCATCTAGCTGCATGTTCTTTGCAGACCGTTGCTCTCACCACAGCCTTTCTGAAGGAATCTTTGTAGCTGGATCTTTCACTGTTATCACGTTCAAGGTTTCTTTGATGTCGTGATACCACCTACTGCTTGGTATATCCCTGTCCCATCTTCATGGAACTATATTTTCCATTATTGTTCTTTCCAGACCTCTGTATATTTTGACGTGGCCATAATATTTTTATTAAGGTGTTGTTTATAAGTCAGTTTTCTTTAATGTTTGGGTCATTTAATTTGTCTTCATTTATATTTTTCTTTTTTTCCTAGCAATTTACAAATTTTACTGTACCTTTTTGTTTGAAATGAACTTTCTTCATTGTTGTATGATAGATTGTCCATGGTTTACAGTCATATGTTGCAATCAGGAAGATACATTAGTTTCACCTTCACTACCTTTTGGAATTTTGCCATATTTTATGGCATTTGATTGTTATATTGGTATTGCTAGTCTTCTTTTGATTTACTTCTGGCCACTTCCATTGCCTGTTATTATGGACTCATTCTCTTTACCCATAAATGCTGCAAAATGGTAATAGGTTATAATTAAAATATCACTTTGAGACTAAAACAAAGAACTGTGATCAGTATTTTAATTGTACATTGATTCTTCTTCAAATTTTCATCTTTATAACCTTGAGGATTTTTTCCTGCATATATTCATTCTACTTACCTTAACCCAACTTTGCATTCTCATAGATTTTGGAAGGGCATGTACAACCGATTTGAGAGTGGACTTCACCCTCGAGAGAATGTCATGGACATCATCAGTGCCGCCAAAGACCACAGTTCTTCCCTAGAGAACCATGTTCACCTGTTGGAAAAAGTATGTCAGTCTAACCACATTCTGCCTGTTTCACTTTTAACAGAATTAGCAGATAAAGGATGTCCCATAACATGTCAAAGGGAAGTAAAGCATTAAATCTTACCATACTAGATCAAAAGGGAGCCGCGATAGCTCAGTGGTTAGTGAACTGGGCTAGAAAGGACAAGAGGTCGGGTTTGATCCTGATCGACGGCTTCCATGTTCACCTAGCCTTAAATGGGTACCAGATTTTTTTCTGGTAAAGTAAAGCGGCACAGGCATAATACCGACAACATTACCCCAAAAATCATATGCCAAAGGTCTATACAAATTATGGTCACTAACTCCATATTCCCTATACGCCACTTGGCATGATGATGCTCTTTACTTTACTCTTTACTCATACTAGTTCAAAGCATTTGGAGTTTGAGGAGGTCAGTGTTCTTCCATGCTGCTATTATCTTCCCCATCTCAATGAACCGGGTTCTCACCTACTTTTAGCTAGGTCAAGCTTTTGAATCAAACTCATGTTTACTCTGTCACAAGGAAATGTGTTACCATGTGACTAATAAGTATTTTAGGATGTAACTATACATGAAGTTGGTTTCTGTGGCTCCAGTCCAACTCAAATTCTTATGCCTTAGAATATCAGTTAGAAAGAAACTAAATAATCAGTTTAACTTTATTAGAAAGTTAAACACCTATGGGTTTGCCTGAAGTGCTGTGATATCAACTCTCACAACAATAAATAATGATTGTTTATTACCTAAACTAATAGTAACAGGTCTGACCAATTAGTCAAGTAGAATGAATGATCAATCAATTCAAAATTACTAAAGTTTGTTCAGTTAGTCAATTACCCTGAACATCTATGGTGTGTGTGGTTAGTCAAACATTTATGAACATATAAGTTGTGTTCATTTTGTCAAACAATTTAAGTTTGTTAACTCTTTCTGTACGGAAGCTTTTTATCAACGCAACGGAAGTGATTTCAGAGACAAAATTTTTCATAGTTTTAAGAATCAATCTATATATTTATATTTTTTAATAACATATTATATATGAATTTTTAGATAAATGAACAAGGAAGTAGATTTCACTAATATCAAGATGATACAAGCCATGTAAAAATAATATAGTCTGATGACGATTTAAACTAATCAAATTGAGAGTGACGCACTATGCGGCAAAACGTACGGAAAGAGTTAAGATATTCAGCAATATGAAATAGTTGGTCAATTATTTCAAAACAACTAAAGTTTGTTCAACGAATCAAATAATTCTAAATGGCTAAGATATGTTCAGTTAGTCAAGTAGTTCTGGATGTCTAAGATTTGCAAGTTTGTCTAAAAGTCGAGACAATCCTGGTAAGTAAAGGTTCCCTCCATTCCTTATAGGTGCATGGGGAATGTGGTGTTCTATTGACCTTTCGAGCCGTAACCGGCCCATAGGGCGTAGACCAAGATACACCTTCTCCTATATGAATTTTTTGTTCTAGCAGTTTTCTTTTAAAGATATTTTATCAAATCTCGCCATCTGTCTCTGTTCTGTGCAAGCAGTTCTATCTCATTGAGGGAGCCGACTCCTGCTGCTCTTGCCTCTCTCATCAATGTTCTTCTCAGTGTCTCCCTGGGTCTTCCTCTTTTTCTTTTACCTGTTGTTTCCCATATGAGGGCTTGCTTTGCTATTCGGTTATTATCTCTTCTCATCACATGTCCAACGTATGACCATCGTCTTTTCTTTATTACTGAAGATATTAGTGGTTGATTGGCGATTTCTCTAATTTCCTCATTTGTTTTGAATTCGTTCCATGCTATACCAAGTATTTTCCTTAGACATTTATTTTCGAATGCGTTCAACTTTGTTTCTATATCTCTTGTTGTTTTCCAGCTTTCACACGCATACGTAAGGGTTGATAGTGTGGTGTTAGTGACCATATTTTTGTAACCAACTGCACATTTTTGGGTGATGTGGTCTGTGTCATGCCAGGGATCCCCTCATTTCCCAGAAAAATCTCTGCTACTCATTTTCAGAGGGTTTGTGTACTCTGTGGTCTTGTCAGTCTGAAAACAAAATCCACCATCTCTGGGTACTGAACCCAGAACCTTCTGATCATGAAGCAAGCCACTAACCACTCAGTCAGTGAGGCAAGCCACTAACCACTCAGCCAGTGAGGCAAGCCACTAACCACTCAGCCAGTGAGGCAAGCCACTAACCACTCAGCCAGTGAGGCAAGCCACTAACCACTCAGCCAGTGAAGCAAGCCACTAACCACTCAGCCAGTGAGGCAAGCCACTAACCACTCAGCCAGTGAGGCAAGCCACTAACCACTCAGCCAGTGAGACAAGCCACTAACCACTCAGCCAGTGAAGCAAGCCACTAACCACTCAACCAGTGAAGCAAGCCACTAACCACTCAGCCAGTGAGGCAAGCCACTAACCACTCAGCCAGTGAGGCAAGCCACTAACCACTCAGCCAGTGAGGCAAGCCACTAACCACTCAGCCAGTGAGGCAAGCCACTAACCACTCAGCCAGTGAGGCTAAAAAATTGTGCTTTCCAGTTTAAAAAATTGTGTAATTAACTCTACAATTAAATTATTATATTCAAAGATACCAATCTAAGAAACCACTAAAAATATCACTGATAATATAGACTTCAGCAGCAGGCATCAACTCCTTTGTTGAGATTGAGATGCTTGTCCAGAGCAGGGAGGGATGTTTCTGAAATAGTCTGGTGCAAAGTCTGATGAAACTGGAAGGATAAAAGCAGAAACTCTCAGACACAGAGTTTTTGTTGTTTTTTTAGCCCCATGTGCAATCATTAGCGTGAGAGGAACTAACAGACTAAACTCAAAGACAGAGAATTGCATCACTGTCAACTATGCTGTATTCTTTGTTTTATTTGTTAGATGTTTTGTTCTTTACATATTAGTGTAAGATGAGATCAATTAAAATAATTCTTAATGTTGCTACAAGTGACAGAATGAAAAAAAGGTGACATCAGAAACATTGTTGAGATCACATCCTGCATCTGAAACATAAATAGAGAAAATATAGATATTCTGTCCTCCCATAATAGTGGAGCTACAATTACTCTTTACAATGATCACCTGGATGTCAAGTCACAAGTGAGATCAAGAAGTAGATGTATTGATAGAATTTATGAAATCTAACAGTGACATTGACTAATAATTGTCAATGCAACTTACTTATCTATCTATCTATTGACCTTTCGAGCCGTAACCGGCCCATAGGGCGTAGACCAAGATACACCTTCTCCTATATGAATTTTTGTTCTAGCAGTTTTCTTTTAAAGATATTTTATCAAATCTCGCCATCTGTCTCTGTTCTGTGCAAGCAGTTCTATCTCATTGAGGGAGCCGATTCCTGCTGCTCTTGCCTCTCTCATCAATGTTCTTCTCAGTGTCTCCCTGGGTCTTCCTCTTTTTCTTTTACCTGTTGTTTCCCATATGAGGGCTTGCTTTGCTATTCGATTATTATCTCTTACCCAGAAACTTACTTAACCCAGAAATAAAACTGCAGCACCCCACAACTCTTCAGTGCACACATGGATAAGATAAAGTAAAAAGTAGACACAATATTTTGATATTCCATCTCTTCAGAATAAGTAACCCACCATCCAAATGATGCAGAAGATAAAACTGAAAATCCTGACACAAACCAATATTATATTTCTTTACCCAGTAAATTTCTAAAATTTGGAGTCAAAGACTAAGGCGGCTGGGTTATGTAAGAAGAATGGCAAACAATGGTATTCCCAAATAAATATTATATGGTGAACTTAGGGATGGAAAGAGCCTAAAGGAAAAACCAGTGCTGAGATATAAGGATGTTTGTAGGGCTTTCTTGAGTGAATTCTTTGTCAGTGAAAGAAACTGGGAAAATCTGGCTGCACATCGTAGCACATGGAGAACAAAAATAAAAAATGGTACAGCAACTTCTAAGGCAGCACTGATATCAAATCCAGAAGACAAAAGGCATAAGATAAAAGAGACAAGGCCAGGCACCACAAATACATCTATCTATCTGTCTATCCAACATTGGTAGATTCAACCACAAGAGAAGGTGTTCAGCAAAGCAGCATCCAGCTTAAGACACCAATATTTTTACCAAACTACTGACTTATCATGATTGCTTGCTATCAACTATCTGTCAAGATGCCAAAGGCCATATACTCAGTTCCTCCAAATGATCTCTCTCTCTCTCTCTCTCTCTGCGTTCAGGACTCAATCAGAGTAAGGATTCCAGACTCTCATATGAAGTCAGCTGTCAGGCTAAGTGTGTTGATCGCCCCCACAGACAGAATATCACAATTAGAGTCTGTCAGATCCACTCTGACTGAACACCCGTTAATACGTTGCACTGTGTTCTGCGCCAGTGGCCCAGTGCATCCGATTTCAGCCAGCATTTTATTCGGGTTTGCTTTCCCTAGCCTTTGATTGTCCCCAACCTTCCTGCAAGGCAGCAGATGATCTTTTCTGTAGGGGGATTCTGCCCTTAGATGGTCGGCCCTCCCATGTTTACGAGCACCATCTGCCCGAGTCACTAGAGGTGACTAACACGGACAAGGACACACAAAGATGTGAGATGTGACTAACACAGACACACACACACAAAGATGTGAGATGTGGCTAACACAGACATGCACACACAAAGATATGAGATGTGACTAATGCAGACATGCACACAGCGATAAGAGGCATGACTAACACCAACACACATCAAGTTATATGGCACACGACTAACATAAACATACACATAAAGATATGAGATATAACTGACATTGACATGCACACACAAAGATATGACACATGCCTAACATAGACATGCACACAAAGATAAGAGATATGACTAACATAGATATGCACACACAAAGATATGAGATGGGACTAACATAGCCATGCACACACAAGGATATGAGATGTGACAAACACAGACATGCACACACAAAGATATGAGATATAACTAACATAAACATGCACACAAAGATATGAGATATCACTAACCCAGACATGCACACACAAAGATATGACATATGACTAACACTGGTACACACTAAGATATGAGATATGACTAAACACAGACACACATAAAGATATGAGACATGATTAACACGGACACACCGAGATATGAGATATGACTAACATGACACACACCAAGATATGAGCCATGGCCAGCACACACAAGCTAAGATATGAGCCATGGCTAGGACAGAAACACAGCAAGATATGAGCCATGGCTTCACTAAAAAAACACCAAAAAATGAACCATGTCTAGCACAGAAACACATTAAAGTGTCCATATGCTTGGGCTTGTTGTAGTCGGCAGACTCTTCTGAACGTGGGAATCACAGGTTTCGTTAAACAGTTGTCCGGAGATTTGAAAGTGCAGTCTGACCCATAGAACGTTCTCTTGCATGTACAGATTCCCGATCGACTGTTGACAGGTGTCGTTGAAACAGTTGTCCGGACATTTGAGAGTACATATGATGTCACAGCCATCAGAACACATCTGTTCGCACTGTAGCCCAAAATTACCATCTGGACAAGTGTCATTATAGGTATAGCCAAGATGTTTACATTGTAGGCATTTTCCAGATTTTTCCTCAAATAAAGGACAGACACTGAGACAAGACCCGGAACAGTCGTGTCCATAGATCCCATGTGAACCGTAGCCGTGACAAGTACCGATGATGACATTGCAGCCTTTACTACACCCACTACACACTGCACAAAACGACAAGAATGCTCATCCAGACAATAAGTGTCTGTAAATGTTTGCACCTCACATACCGTCAGTGCACTGTCGGTCTGCGAAATGGTCGGTGAGAACTCAATCTTAATGTGTGCCATTGACGTTTGTGTTTTGACTACAATAGTGTTCACAGATAAATTCTATCTATTGTCCTTTCGAGCCGAAGACGGCACATAGGGCAGAACCACAATCTCAAAAACAGAAACCTTGCGTGCCAAAGTGGCACATATTGCAGAGATTTCTGCTTCTAAAATCTATGGCTCTGTTTCCATAACAATACTTTTTACAATGACAGCTTGTCAAACCATCGATCAACCTCCTTAGTCGCCTCTTACGACATGCCTGGAAGGTCACAGTGTCACTATTCTTTACTTCCCTCATAATGAGGCCCCGGTAACACACAGATAAATTAGGGTAGGATATATCATTATACTGGAACACTACTCCGCCACTGTCAGAGAAAGCCCTTAGAGTGGCATTCTTTACCCGAATCATAGTGCTAGCTCGATGATAGATTCGAATGATGTGAGTCTTCTGGGGCGTTGCAAAGTTCAGATACCAGTAAACAGAATTGGTTCCACTTCTCCATTGTGTGTGTGTGCAGTCATAGTCATAGAGATTGGTCTTTGTTTTGCTATTAACTGCGGCCTCTGGTCCAAATCCGTCTCCTGTATAACAAGCATCAAATGTTTTGTGCATTAAATCGGTCTGGTTTGTGTTCTGTTTGAGAGCCAGTTTCCGACCCCCGCCAATGTAGTTGGAGCAGATATTTGCAACTATCGCCCTTTCATTCCGTAACTTGTTGATCAGACCAGCCCCAGGGCAGAAGGCATCAATCTCGTGCGGACTAACTACAAACCTTGATACATTGTTACATGAGGCAGAACCATTCAGTTTTACCGTGAAACTGTCCGGATATTTTAAGTCATTCGCATAAATCCTAAACCAGGAGCACGGCAAAGATTGATTGAGAGTTGCCTCAACTGATGTAGAATCTGTATCCGGATTACATGAGGTGTCGTTGCCATCAAACAGGAAAATAGGTTCAGATTTTTGAGCATATTTGCAAATAAAATCCAAGTACTGACACTGGGGTCCGAAAATTTTGTGCTGACAACTGTCATTGTTTGGGCATGTCCCTGTAGTTTTGTCACAAACTAAGCCATTATAGCAGTGACATTGTAACGTACAATTTGTCCCAAACCAACCAGCTGCACAAGTAAGGTCATTAGCTTCCATTGTTGCTAACGAAGCCAGCGATTAAAGACTTGATCTACAGCGATGGTTAACGAACTGTGTACACACATTTATTATCAAACCCGTGTTTACATTTCAAAAAAAATCCGCCATCTCACTGTGGTAACAGATAGCGTGAAATTCTCTAATAGAATGAGATAAACCGTTGGAGACAAGGAAAGTCAACATTGTTTACATGGCTTGGACGCAAGAAGCGTCCATTTTGGTGCGTCCCATCCAAATGATCTTAAATATGTTTTAAGCTTACGTATAATTAGGTTATTGAGTTATTTGCAGCTCATCATCATTGCACTCATTGAACATGTCCATAGGTGCTCAGATCCCCTCCTCAGCAAGTCCCGCAGTGTCCAGCGACTGACAAATCCAGTTCTATGTTGGTTAATAAGTCTTCTTACACGGCCACTAAGTTTCTCATTTCTGGCTGTGCCTATCTTAACTCCCATTTTCATCATTCGAAGAAGTGACGTGGATCTGTGTTTGTCGAAGTCCTGTGCTCTTCCCACATCTTGGAGGGCATTGATGATCCATTGGTTGCCCGTCCTCAACGACAGCGCAGCTAGCCAACCTGTCCGCTCTTTCATTTCCCTGTACTCCCACATGTCCAGAGACATAGACAAAGGTGACCTTATGTGTTTTGGACTTCTGCAATGACTCTACCCATTGCATGCATACAGAGCCTGTGTCCACTTTTTTTTATCATGCTCATCGAATCACTCAGTATACATGCATGGGTGTAGTCTTCTGACTCTAACCATTTAAATGCCTTGGTCACTGCCATCACCTCCATTGTCATGCTACTCGTGGTCATGACGTATGCACCAGTGTCTTCTTTGACTATTCTGCCTGCCGAGCGTGCTGTAAATGCCCATGCACTTCTATGGTGTCATCTTACAGATCCATCTGTATAGATGGCTGCATCTTTCTTATCGGTGTTATCGCAGATGAGACCGTTGACCTCAGCATTGATCACGACCTGGTTCTGTTCCCTACTTTTCATGTCAAGTGTGACAATACACGAGAAAGTCCCCATGAATGACGTAGGCACCTGTATCCACTCCTCACCAACGCTGATATTGGTACGCCCACAGACCTGTTTGATGACATCTTCTGCTCGGCCTACCCATGATTTGCCTTTTTTAGCCTGGCACCTTTCCCTGTGTTGAGCACGTGGTGCAATGGATGCTCTTTATCTGTACTAATCTTCAGGTATGCTTGTGCTCTCCAAATCTTGTTTCTGTCATCCATGGTTGGAAAGTCAAGAAGATATCTCATTGCTACACAGGGAGTGTCCTTTGTACATCCCAAGATAATGTGCATGGCTTCATTTTGTATTTTCTCCAGCCTATCAATTTGAGTTGTACTGACAGTAAGAATTGCCAGGGCATACTCGATTGGTGCGAGTACTAATCCCTGGAACAGAAGAGTAAGTAGCCTCTGCTCGATGTTGGCAGCTGCCATGACCTTCAAGGCGGCTAATCCTTTGCGGGATTTTGTTATCACATGGTTGACGTGGTCCCGAAAACACAGGCTGCGATCAAACTTAACTCTGAGGTATGTCATCAACTTGTCCCTGGTCACCTCATCAGCTCTCATTCGTACTACCGGTGTGGTCGTATTAACAATATGATTGTTAAGGGAGAACCATGAAACTGATGCTTTATTAGGATTAACCAGGGCACCTGAAACCCCACACCAGGAAGAAATATGATCGAGTTCATCCTGCATTGTGGAGGTGATTCCCCGTCTGTCTCTTCCCTGTCGATATACCAGAATATCATCAGCAAAAGTCATAGTTCTTCCCCTCTCATCCAGTTGTTCCGTGATCATTATTGTGTACACGTTAAATAGAACTGGTGACAATGGTGAACTTTGTGGCAGCCCTGGACAAATGGATGTTGGCTTGGAAGACCAACTTCTACATCTGAGCATCACCTTCCTCTGAAACAGTGCCGCGGCGATCCATCTAATGAGGAAGGGGTGCACCACCAGTTTGAGGAGCATATGCATGAGGTATTCAAATGGTACCTTGTTCTATGCATCCTCCAGATCTATAGCAGCAGCACATGTCTCCTCTCGTCTGTGGAAGCCTTCAAAGACATCATGGTAAAGACTGCCGCATTGAGCCATGTCTCTTTGTTATATCTATAACCTCCGAGTGTGGGTGGGAATGCGCGTTTCTGTTCAAGGTGACAGGTGAGGACACGATTAGGTTTTCATAGAAACACTTCATACATCCATATATATATATATATATATATATATATATATATATATATATATATATATATATATATATTATCTGCTACTTAAGTTTAAATTAAAAAACATATTAAAATTTCATCAGCCATTTTATGTCAATTCATTGTCACATATTTACCATTTTCTTTCTTCTTCTACTTACTGCAATGTATTTATTATTTTATTTTCTCACTTACACTATTTTGATGTTTATATACATTTATCTTTTTTTTTACGTTAATTTTGTATCTTATATTTATTATTTATTTCTCTCAATGTATTATTGTCATATTTTTATTTCATTTCTGTTTTTAACTTACTGTCAACACCATCATCATGTGTTGTGGCTGCATAGAAGATGAAGGTTGGTTTCCATGTAACACCATTACACTCTTTCTTACCTTAGTACACTTTGTCACAGTTTCTCCTATCTGTTTCTTATTGCTGTCAGTTCTCTTTAGTCATTATATGCTCTTGTCTCGTTTACCCTTTATTTTCCCTTCCAAGATGGCTTTCAGTAAATTATTGTCTCTTTATGTGTTCAAAAAAATATATTTGTCTTGTTGAAAATGTATTTAACATTTCTTTTCTCATCTTCATGTTCCAAAACATCATTATTTGTTTTCTTATCTGCCCACCTAATTTTTCCCAGGCTTATTTAAAAACACATCTCAATCTTCTTATTTAGTGTCCATATCTCTGCTCCTTACAGGAATGCAATTATTCGTTATTATTCCAATTACTGTTATTTATGAGTTAATTATTGTATTTTTGTATTTACATAAAATTCCTGTCATATATTATATTCTTTATTTCTTTACTTTTGTGTTTAATCAAGAGAGTGACCCAGATATGCAAGCTTCTTGGAAAGTCAGATGAAACCATTCAGAGAAAGTTGCAGGGCTTCCTGTCGATAGATTCTATAGATGGTATTCTGAGTAACCACATAGGTGATGGCCCTGTTCCTTCCAAATCACCGATTCAAGATTACAGTTTCCACAAGAATGGCTCTGATGGAGAACCCACATTTAACGGCCGGTTGCCACATTTAGATTGCATCACCTCCAATCACTTGAAAAGTGACTCAGAGTCAGGGTTTGATGAATCAAGCTCCCAGATGTCAAGGTCAGGATTTGATGATGGTGGTGGGATTTACCCCGGGATGGAGACATCTGCAATAATGAAGTCTCAGGGCTCAGATCTTCTCTCCATGGATCAGCTGATTGCTGAGCTGAAGACAGTGGCTGTTCTGTGGAAGTCTTTCCGCATTGTTCAAAACTGTTCCTGTGCTGCACCTTTTGACTATTATGTAAAGAAGGTATGATCTTTCAATGCCTTTGTTCTTCCCACTCTTCCATTTATATTTATTTATATTTCTAACTCTCTCTTTTCAATTCTGTGCATGTCCTCCCTGTCCCACTTATATTTATTTCTCTCCTTCCTTCCTCATGTATACAGATTGTGTATGTCTTGTTTGTATTTATTTATAACCCTCTCTCTTCATTTCCATGCATGTCCTCCTTGCTCCACTTATATTTATTTCTCTCCTTCCTCATGTATACAGGTTGTGTATGTCTTGTTTGTATTTATTTATAACCCTCTCTCTTCATTTCCATGTATGTCCTCCCTGTTCCACTTATATTTATTTCTCTCCTTCCTCATATACACATGTCCATGCCTCATTTGTATTTATTTCTAGCTACTCTTCCTCAGCGATGAGCTTTTTTCTATGCATTTAAGTGTTTAGATCAACTTGGGTCATGAACAAGGTCGTGCATTCATGTCTTCATTGGTTCCTTATTGTTTGTCGTGCCGGGTTACTTCTGTGGGCCATATTTTTGTTCTTGAGGTGTTGAGGATGATGCTATCCTGAAGGATGTGCTGTGGAGTTTGTGTGCTACACAATAGCACATGGCTGTGTTACTTCACTGTCTCCCATCTTGTGTACATATGCTCTGAGACCACAGAAGGTTCTGAGTGACCTGTTCTGAGTCTGGGAATCTTGATATGCTCATGTCTACTGAGCTGATTTAACCCTAGATTACGACAATCAATTTAAAATCACATTATTACTACTACTTCGCATAAATGTACAACTTTATGGCTCAAAAATAAAACCTTCAAATTAAAGAAAAAATATAATATTTGCTGCAGATCATTGCATTAACCTTCATAGAGCAGCTTGAATATGATTTTAATAATGTACAAGCACTAGTCCCGCTACCTGGACCCACGATTGCATAGCACTCACTTTCTCCCCACACCAGCATGCAGTTTTAATAGTCGGCCAGCTGGTATGTGCATTGTATCTTTTGTTACCTATCTCGTGTTTGACAGCCCATGAAAATTTCACAGGCTTGAAATGAATTTTTTTTTTTTGTTTGCACTTACCAGCGCACCATTAGAATAAGCATACTTTTAGTACATCTTCGTAACTTTTATGTTTTGCTGTTATTGAACAAGTTTTAAATCCTGATGTGATGACTAATCATGGCTTACTGGGGGAATAATTAGGAAGGTACACGTGGTGTGAATAAAAATGTATGTGCAGCAAACTGCCAAATTTTTATTTTATGTGTTTTAAATGGTCATTTTTAAAAGGTAATCTAGGGTTAAATTTTCATGTTCTGGTTCATTTTAGTTTATACGGTTCTCTCAATTTTTGTTTCTGGCTGTGTCCTACCAGATCTGTCCAAACTGTTTTTGCTTCACATATAAATATTTCTCTTACTTCTTTGTCACTTCTCATATAGTATTTCATCTACTAAGATGCTTTTTACATAGATAAAGTGATATTGCATTAATTCTTTTCAGACAAGCCTTTTTTTTTTTAAATTAGGCTTGAACCAAATTCATCTTAAATTTCCTAAAAATATCATCACATACTTTTTTTTCAGTTTATCACGTCACACTACAATATGAATAAACATAGTACATACTATATGTCACTGGAAAGCAAAATGGATACAGAAAATTAAAATATCAGTAATTAGCTGATTACTTGAAGGAATAAAATTATTAAAAGAAATACAAATGATCATGGTCAGATAATTTTTCAATAAAAATATTAGAATATGCGTTATCATCATAGTTAGAGTTGCTGCTATCCATTTTAATTGAAATTTTACACAAAGTTATCTTAAGCTCTTCAAAATACGGTTAATTTAATGCATTCATGTCCATAAAAATTGAGTTCATGTACATTTTTGTCCATGACTTCAAAATCAAAACCAATTTATGTTGAAAAAATCCACCTGATGGCTACCAAAAGTGCATGTATGGTCATTATGAACCAGAAGTACTAACATAGTAAGCTATGTTTAGCAGTAAAGTATTTCACTACAAATTTGTGTGCAATTTACATTATGATTTCTTGTGAACAACTTTTTAACTAACCTCCATGTAATGTAGCAGGGAAAAGTTATATGCAAGTTATGTTTGCAAAAGAAGTAAAGGACCAAGGCAACTAAAATATTGATTACAAACAACTGTGAAGATATGGTTGAAACCATCTTCTGTGCTTTTGCTAGAAAGTGGTTAACAATGCTGCACGCTAAGGGAGGTACAAGGATGGGGATATGAGCACTAAGGAGTTGTCTAATAGAGTCGGCCTGATGGTTGTTGGCGCCCTGGGCACAGTCAACTTTGCCTCCCTTTTAATTATTTTATTTATTATTATCACTTTTTTTTTTTTTTTTTTTTGGAAGACCCTTGATGGTGCCCCTAAGCACATAGCATGCACCGGGCAATTGCCAGAGTTGCCCGTACCTTGAGCTGACTCTGTGTCTGATGTGCAATGAAGATGATCTGTTGACTAATTTAATTGGTTTAGGGGAAACAACACACGAGGCTATGTCAAGAGCATTGAGTTTTCCCTTGACACTATAGGGCACATGAGGTCAAGGATAATCAAATTAAAATAGGGCACATAGATACACCTTTACCTTGATGAAAATGAAACATTGCACATTCTTCATTCCAATCAGACAAAGCTATCTGCAGGAACACAAATGCATAAACAAGAGAATTATTTTAAAAATAGTAAAAAGTTTCCTCCATGCTATACTCGGCATATGGTAAATATGGTATTAGTGACCATATTTTTATATGACCACGGCACATTTTTTGATGATGTGGTTGGTATCATGCCTGACCGCCTTTACTTCCCAGAAAAACTCTGGTACCAATTTATATAGGCTGGGTGAACCCCGGATCCTTGTTGGTCTGAAATCCAGCATTTCTGAGGATTGAACCTGGACCCTTTGGATGATAAGAATTACAACATTGATATCTATGTTACCAGCGGCATGTCCAGAAAAGTGAAGAAGATTCAGTTTATGCCTGGAGAAAAATGACAAAAAAAGGACCTTATCTTGAAGGCATAAGTTTAGAATAAATGGTTCTATAAGTAGGTCATCTACTTTCCTCCACTAGTCTTCGGGACATCCTTGGGCAAGGTGGAGATACTGTTTAGCCCCCCCTATCAGGGTTACATGAAGCATTGGAGCAGGTGGTGGATGGTGTTGTGGGAGAAGCCGATAAGTAGTGCTGGTTATGGTCCCCACTCTGTGATGGCAGGTAGCGGATCTCATGTATAGAGACAATGGCTGCGATCTCCAACTAGTACAGTCACTGACAAGAAGGAAAGGAATGGCAAACTACCTTCTTATATTGCCTAGTATTATGATGCCAAAACACAGAAAGAAACAATCAACATTTTTTCGGACACATCATGAGAAGAGGAAAGTTGGAATACTTGGTTACAACTGGCAAAATAAAAGGAAAGAGAGATTGCAGATGACAGACAAAGAGAGAAAATACTAGATAGCTTGGTGTCATGGCATGGAAAACAGTCAACAACAGAACTGATATGATGCACTGTAGATAGAAGATTGTGGAAGGACATGATCGCCTATGCCAACTGGTATGGCAAATGATGATGATGATGATTTGTAGGTACTCATGGGATGTATACACAAAATAAAGCAAAAATATCACAGGAGATAAAGTAAATGCAACTAAAATATATTCTGAAAATAATTGCTTATTTTGTAAAAATATTTGCTTAAAAATGTGTTTATTCTGTCACCTCTAGTACCACTGCTGGAAATGTGGTGATGTATTCTGCACAAGATGCATCGCTAGAAGCATTCCCTTGCCGGGTCATTACCACCGTCGACCTGTTCCAGTCTGCAAACCCTGCTACAAGGAAGTCATGAGATCTACAAGTGCAGAGCTCCATCTCAGCTGACCACAATCTTAATTGTTTTACACTCACCTAGAGAAGGACATTTCAGTTGCTTTGCTTGTAGTTGTGGCGCTGCAGTTGTTGACTTTGGTTTAATGTCTTTTAATTTCCTCTTTGTCTTTAACATTGTGTTAGGATTGTTACTGCTATACTCAGACAATGTTCATTCATTAGCCTTTTGCAGTTTACTTATTATGTATGATGGTAGGAATTTTAATTACTTTTTAAAATTTTATTTGGACAGCAGCATACCAGCTATTCTTTTACTATTTCATCAGCAAGGGCTCCTTTACTTGAACATGGGACCTCTTTTTTATTGTCCATCTCCGATAGGACTAAATACTTGATCTGCCTAATTTGAGGTCAGAAGTCACTGGAAAAAAAGACGATCCCTCCAAAAATGGTTCAAACTTAGTCCCTTGTGAATTGGAAGTGGACACCTTGAACTCAACATTACAGTGGACACTTAATGAAGGTGATGACAGCTACTAAGAGTTATGTCATAAATGCAGTGCTAACTTTAATTACCATACCTTCCATATTTTTTTTTTATAAACCTGTACATGCATGCAAAATACATGTTTACAAACCACACACAAAATATGTTTGCAAATCCAGAATAATATGATTACCATAAAAAAAAAATCTTTAGGGTTTTAAAATTGTAATACATTTATTATTGTTTAGCAACATGATATTCATGTGTATAAAATGTTAGTTTTTAAAAAAATAAATACACCTTAGATAATTCTCACCTTTCAAAATATTTGTCTATGGAGCAGTTCCCTTCAAGCACAGCTGTGCTTATTTATTTCACAGCATAAAAGTCATTTTCATAAAATTATATAGTAGCGCTGCAGATTTTCTTTAAAAAGAAAAAAAGCTTGGAAAGTCACACAATGTTCAACAAATTTCTTTACAAATACCTTGTAATGGACTACAAGACTATTTTTTAGGAAAATTTCCTAAATTAATTGTTGTACGCTATAAAAGATTAAACTATTCCTATGAGATAACTAATTCTTGGCATCACCATGAATCGCAAAATGACTTGGAAAAATCAGATAGACAGAGCAAGGAAAAAAGCCAGAAAATGAACAAATATTATGAAGAAATTGGCAGAAACAGACTGGGAAGCAGACATCAATATTTTGAAAAGACTATACGTAGGAAGAGTCAGACCAGTTCTAGAGTATGGAGTCACAGCCTGGGCTATGGCTTCCAAATCACACCTTAGCAAAATTAATAGAACACAGAACCAAGCTGCTCATATCTCATCACTGGTGCTATGAAATCTACACCTATCAAGACTCTAGAAACAGTAACAGGTTTACAACCCTTAATTGACAGATGGGTCACTAAAGTATTGCAACAAGCGGAGAAATATAGAAGGCTCCTTAGCCACCCCATGCACCAAAAAATAACTGGTTCCGGAATTGTACAACTAAAGAGGAGCAACTTCGCTGCAATTGCCAATGAACTAACTACTGGAGACCCAGTACTTTCCCAAACAATATCGAAACCCTTGGGCCTATCTGATATGTCTCCTCATGGAAAACATAAAATACCAGAACTTAATGAAAATATAAAAGGAATCATGAAAAAAGGCACCCAAACAGCCACAGATAGAAAACATGTAGCAGAAAAACACATACACGATACCTACCCACAGGGCTCTTGGTCCCGCATATACACAGATGGCTCTGCTACAAATGCCACCAGAAATGGAGGGGAAGGTGTGTTCTTGACGCTGAATAATCAGGACGAGATCACCAAGTCAATAGCTACTGGAAAATTCTCAAACAACTTTAAAGCAGAAACTGAGGCTATCAGAGATGCTGCAACACTGGCTACTCAACACAAAAATAACATGCACAATAAATTGGTGATTCTGACTGATGCACTGTCAGTACTATCAGCTGTAAAAAGCCCCAAGAACAATGAACTAGATGACTTGAGAACAACCCTGGATCAACTATGCAATAACTTCCAGAGAGTGGTCATTCAGTGGATACCATCACACTGTAATATACACGGGAACGAATGCGCAGACAAATTAGCTAAAGAAAGAGGGAGATTACCACAAGAGAACCATCTGCTCAGTTATGATGAAGCCAAATCCATCCTCAAAGGTCATTTCCATGAAAAATGGAAACGAGAACACCCAAATCATAACGAGAGTGACAGATAACACCATTTATCAAGGAGGGATCAAGCCATCATACTTCACCTACGCACTGGCCACAATAGAATGAGAAATCGCATGTTCACCAAATAATTCAAAATAGGTACAAGCAGCCTATGCCACTGTACAATATGACTACAAAACATGTTCTACAGGATTGCCCCAGTACACAGTCTTGAGAAGAGCAATGTGGTCCACACCCACCTCCCTGGAAGAGAAACTATATGGGGCAATCGATTCACTTAAACAGACAGCTGACTTCATGAGAGAGTCTGGAATCCTACTCTTATTGAGTCTTGATCGCAGAGAGAGAGAGAGAGAGATGAGATAACTATTCATACTTTATGAGTATGTTTAGTTAAGCATCACTTGGAGTTGCAGTTTCTACTTTGTCCAATCCTTGTCAAATCCAGGATTCGTGTTATATTATATGTCAATCCGACTCTTGGTAGTCCTCATGCTATAATGCCAGGTTGTCATCTGCTATAGGTTGTTTAGATAATTAAGCTTCATTCTCATGAAATGGCTCTAACCATTTTATTTTATGTTTTCCTAAATTAATATTTTTACAGAATGTGGCTCCAACAAATTTTCTTTCTGATGTCATTATTTTTATTCTGCCTTTCTATTTCTATATGGTGCTGTGGTTACAGCATGTGTCCACTGTCTTTAAGGTTCAATGTCACTTGAGGTGAACATTTTTTAAGATGTGAAACGCTCTCGAGTCCACAATGGGCTTCAGAGATACTCTCTGAGAAGGAAAAACAATGAGGAAGTGAACTGGCCACACTGCTTCATGAAACTGAGGTTTAATACAATGATGTCACTAACACTTCATTATCCAATCTACCATTAGGAAGAGAAGATGGACATATGAGATGGACAAGAGACAACATGAGAATTCCAAAAGCAGGCTTTTCTATGGGAAACATCAGGATACAGAAAAAGAGCAAGACCTAGAGAGACACTTAAAAATGAACACTTATTAGAACACTTATAAGAGAAGTAAATTTGACAGGCATAGACTCATTTGATAAGATTGAACATTTTGCCATGAAATAGGGATGGATGGTGAAAAACACTACAAGCCCTATGCAATGTCAGCAGTACTGGAAAGATGAAGATTAAGAACTTGGGAAAACCAAGGGGATTCACCTTTACCTTTCTATTTTTGTCTGATTAATTATTCCAAATAAAGGTAAAAAGTCTCAGTTATTTATCTTTTATAAATTGCTACAAAGCTGTTGAGTTTTCATGACACATTGGTTCCTGGACAATACATCAGGGGCAGACCAAGAGGTAGGTGATTTCATGACATCAAGGAGACCTTGAACATAACAACAACAGATGTGGGAGACCTGGTTAGAGACAGAGATTCTTTCAGATGGGCTGTGGTGAATGCAATGTTCTGCAAAGGACATGCTATATGTTGATGTTGATAAAATTGCTACATTCAATAATCCTAGTTCATCTTCATTTTTGAAATTGTGGCACAAGTCAATTCTGGCACCCTCCTTATAACCATTTAATATTCAAATTAGAAGTCATGTGCCACTCAGGAAGTTTTACGTTTTTGTACTCTTGGTCTTGTGTCTACAGTCTCAGAAAAAACTGGCATGACCAATATGCAAATTATTTTTGAAGCATGAGCACAAAGAAACTTATCTCATAGATGTACTTCCTCTTTAGCGTTTGAGTCTGGTGATCATGTGACTCCTTGTTCTGTTTCATGATGGAGGGGTAAGGACAACATCTTGACACACGATGAGCTGGTCACATGGTCAGTACTTGTATATTCAGAACGTGTCTTGATTTTTCCCCTAAACCTGCGCCATGGCTGACACACACCTCATAGAGGTACAAACTTTTATATTCAACAGCATGTTTTTGTCAATACTCAGAACATATATACGTAAATGGTGAAAGAGAAGCACGTTATTTATCACATTGACATACTTTTCTACACAAGAGCTGAACAAAACTGTTCCGGTGGTGTGCACTGTGGTTGTTCAGTGGTTGTACACAATGCCAGTTTAACCCTAGATTACAATACCATAGTAAGCCAACTGAGAGTATTACACAACAGGCCCTTTTTTGGAATCCGCAGGAGAAAAGACAAAGAGGAAGGCCAAGAAATTCTTGGAGAAGACAGACAGAAGCAGAGATGAAGATGATGGGGAAGACATGGAATGATCTTAAAAGAATGGCAAAAAACAGAACAGCTTGGAAAGTGTTTGTTGAAGACATACTCCACAAGGAGCTGAAAGTTATAAGAAGAAGACAATACTATAGTGAAAATTACCACATCAAAAGACAAATTCTTCTAAATTTGACATTTTGCCATGTTCAACTGAAGCTGAAGGTTCAGTGTGGAGACATTTGTTAGAGACAGGGGAAAGTTATGGAATATTTAAAAAGATAAAATGTCGGTGAAGGATAGCAGAGTGGGAGACAAGCTAGCATAGATAGTGAGACAGTGGAATAGCAGATCAAGCAGCAAGTCTGTAGCAACATACATGTCACTATTGATGAAATTGACATAGAATTGAGCATAAGTCACAGTGTTATGTACAAAATTATTTATGATGACCTTGGGTATAAAAACATGTAAAGGTAAAGTACGAGACTTGAATCACTATCCTAGCATGCGTGTTTTCACCCATATGTGCTCAGCTGCCTATCCAGAAGTGTTCGGAGACTTCTAGATAGTGTCACTTCAAGCATTGAAACTCACGATGCGAAAAAGCGTATATAACAGATATCCAAAAGGGTAGCAGGCATGGTATTTGATTATGGTACAAAGCTGGTTAAAGATCACACCAAAAAGACTTGTTTCTAGAAAGCAATCACAAGCTTGTGCATAGGTAGACCAAGTGTGATGCGAAGCAGAGGGACTATGTTGACAAACAGGACACAATTTCTGTAAGTTATTTTGTAAAAATGTTGTTTCTGTTATATATTGACTCTCCCTTTGCATATAGTAAAGTAAAGTGCCCCGTCACGCCAAGTGGCATTTAGGGAATATGGTGTTAGTGACCATAATTTTTGTAGACCTTCAGCACATGATTTTTTGGGTAATGTGGTTGGTAATATGCCCGTGCCGCTTTACTTTCCCAGAAAAAAATCCGGTGCCCATTTAAGACTGGGTGAACCTGGAAGCCATTGATCAGGATCAAACCCGATATCCGTATAAATTAATGAACCAGTGAAGAAAACCACTTAAGGATATGACATTATTGGTGATCGAGAATATGACTTTATTTGTGATAAAAAAATACTGACAACGCTTTGTTGATTTTTGTGGTTGTTTCTCTATTAGAGAGTAAATAAACTCAGCCGCTGTAATAGAAAAACAGTGCAATCAAGCGTTTTAACATTTATTAATTGTCATAATTAAGTAGCTTAGCTGCTGGTATATGTGATTATGTTTCTACACAACTTTCAGTCTATAGACTTTTTGTATTATTTTACTGCTGAATTCCTAGTCATTCCTTTAAACTGTCTCTTATGTTTCCTCTGTTTACATCTCATATTCCCTCAAATTTTCCAATTGTCATAATATCTTCCATCTGTTCCATTGTCATTATATGGCCCAAAAATTATGATTATTTTCCTCCTGATTTTCCAACATATAAATAAATTATAATTGCATTATTTTTCATGTTTTGTTTGATTGATTTTTCCTCAGAGTCCATTTATTTACTGCATTAATTTTAAAAGATAATTGTAATGTCAGCCAAATTTTTTTACAATGTGCAATATTTAATTATTTGTGAATACAATCTTTGTATCTATTTAATTTTGTTGGCCTAATATTGTATTAATATTATTTACATTTATTAATAAATTATATTATTGCAACCACACTTTTACAAAGAAAACACATATATAACAATTAATTTTTACTTCGCTTATTGTATTAATGTAAGGGACACAAATAGTGATTATCTAGTTTGTGCAGGGAACAAGTTATCCTGATGTAGAACAGTGCATCTCTAAACATTATTTAGATGGAGTTATCCCTTTGTTTTGGAAGGTAATTAATGTCTCATTAGAACTTTTCAAAATGTTACTTTAAAGCAAACAGTTTTGCTAGTGTTTTATCATCATAATCTATAAGCATCATTTTTCTTTAATGGAACCTGAGGGGAGAATATACCTTAGTTAAGTCATGGCTGAATGCCTTGGAGATTTTGTAACTGCCTACCTCTCTGTTTCAATATTCTATGGTGTTCAACATTGCAAGCTCAACTAGTCAGATTCATTTTCTCAATACTGTGAAAGTGATGGTGGTGATGAATACCTTTTAATAAAGTGGTTGTAACTTAAATGGTTTCCGGTTGTTTCCAAAATGGAGGAATTATTTTTCTCCGGCTTGGTATAGAACCGTTGATCAGAGGTTTAACAAGCCGCTATCGTAAAAACGATGTTGTTAATGAAACGTAGACCTGATACAGAATGTGTAAATTAGCAGTAGATAGTAGTGATAGTTTTTTCGGCCCTAAAACAACAACAAAAATAGGATTCTGGAATGTGCGAACAATGGCCGCTCCGACGAAACATGCACAGGTCGCGAGCGAGATGGACAGATACGATCTAGATATTTTAGGATTAAGCGAAATGCGCTGGCCTGGAACAGGTAGGAGATCTATTGATAATAAAATAGTAGTTTTTTCTGGAAGGGAAGATGGAAAACACCGTGAAGGAGTAGGCATAATGATGACAGACAAAGCTGCAAGAAGTTTATTAGAATGGGAACCGGTAAATAGCCGTCTGATACGAACACGATACAAAACAAAACATGGAAGACTTTCAATTATTCAATGTTATGCGCCTACTAACGAAGCTGATGATGAAGTTAAGGATGATTTTTATAACCAACTGCAACAACTTATAAACAAAATACCAAAACACGATCTTTTAATTGTAATGGGAGACTTCAACGCCAAAGTAGGACAAGATAACGCAGGAGTGGAACATGTGATGGGGAGAGAAGGCTGTAATACAACAAGTCAGAATGGAGAAAGATTAATAGAATTATGTTTAATAGAAAATTTAGTTATAGGTGGGACATTATTTCCACATAAAAATATCCACAAAACAACATGGATATCTCCTGATGATAGAACATCAAATCAAATTGACCACCTATGTATTAAACAACAATTCAGATCATCATTAATAGATGTAAGAGCATACAGAGGTGCTGATGTTAATAGTGACCACAACCTGTGCATTGGGAAAATAAGATTAAAATTTAGAAACCAACAGAAGAGGTCAATTACACATAAAATTGATAGTCATAAACTGAAAGATGAAGCAATAAAGGAAAAGTTTAACATAGAGCTAAGTAATTGTTATTCAGCACTTGGTGAAATAGACTTAGATATCAATGAAATGTGGGACTCACAGAGCAAAATACTAATGACAGCAGCAGAAGCAAGTGCTGGACTGAAGAAAATGGAAAAACGAGCTTGGATCTCAGACACCACATGGAAATACATCAAAGAAAGAAGAGAAGCGAAGAGAGCCATGACTAATGTAAAGACAGATCTTGGAAAGGTTCTGGCAAAAGCAACATACAAAGAATTAGACAACAAAGTGAAAAGTTCGGCAAGAAGAGATACAAGAGCTTATATAGACAACTTGGCAGAGAAAGCAGAGACAGCTGCAATTACAGGAGACAGCAGAACTCTTTATACTGTACAAAAGATGCTGACAAACACCTATACATCCAGTGGAACACCAATTCTAGACAAATCTGGATTAATGCTAACAACAAGCGCAGACATAAAAGCCCGTTGGGCGGAACACTTCAAAGAAATTCTTAACCGTCCACTACCTCACAGTTTAATAGATTTTGAAGCTGAAACACCAGCAGCAGAATTAGATGTAAATTTAGATGACTTCACCTTGAGTGAAATAGAAACCACCTTAAAGCTAATGACCAATAACAAGGCTGCTGGAGAGGATAAGTTAACAGCTGAGATCCTCAAGGCAATTGATAGCCATAATTTAATACATCTCCAAAAAATGTTCAACATCATTTGGAAAACAGAGAAGACGCCTCATAAATGGAAAAAAGGAATCATTGTTAAGATCCCAAAAAAGGGCAATCTTAGAGATTGTAACAATTGGAGAGGCGTGACACTTTTGTCAGTTGCCTCAAAATTATTCTGTAAAATCATCCTAAATAGAATAAAGGATTCAATAGATACAGTAATGCGTGAAGAACAGGCTGGGTTTAGAAAAGGGAGAAGCTGTCTTGACCACATTTTCACTCTACGACTTATATTGGAGGAACACATTGAAAAGCAAAAACCTTTTGTACTTAACTTCATCGACTTCAAAAAAGCATTTGATAGTATTCATAGAGATTCTTTGTGGAAAATTCTGAAGCAATATGGCTTACCATCAAAAATCATAAATATTATCAAAGACATGTATGATGGTTACACATGTGCAGTTCGAACAGAGGAAGGACTGAGCGAATGTTTCCCAATAGAAACTGGGGTTAAACAAGGATGTATTTTATCGCCCTTGTTATTTGGAATTGTTATGGACTTCATAATGAAGAAATGCTGCACTGGTAATAAAGGCATCGAATGGATACAAGGAGACCATTTGGAGGACCTGGACTTTGCTGATGACATAGTTCTCATCAGCAATCAGATAAAAACGATGCAGGAAAACACAAATGAACTATCATCAATAGCCAGCAAAATTGGGCTTGAGGTCAATCATGAAAAGACTAAAGTCATGAAAAGTTTAATTCCAACAAGTGACAAAATATACATGGAAAACAAACCAGTAGAAGAGATCGATCACTTCATCTATCTTGGAAGTCACATTGATCGAGAAGGGGATACGAGCAAAGAAATTAGAATCAGACTGGCTAAAGCAGCAATGTCTTTCAGAAGCCTTGAAAAGTTGTGGAAATCAAAACTCATTAGCACAAACACAAAACTTAGGCTATTCAAATCAAATGTACTATCAACCCTTACGTATGCGTGTGAAAGCTGGAAAACAACAAGAGATATAGAAACAAAGTTGAACGCATTCGAAAATAAATGTCTAAGGAAAATACTTGGTATAGAATGGAACGAATTCAAAACAAACGAGGAAATTAGAGAAATCGCCAATCAACCACTAATATCTTCAGTAATAAAGAAAAGACGATGGTCATACGTTGGACATGTGATGAGAAGAGATAATAATCGAATAGCAAAGCAAGCCCTCATATGGGAAACAACAGGTAAAAGAAAAAGAGGAAGACCCAGGGAGACACTGAGAAGAACATTGATGAGAGAGGCAAGAGCAGCAGGAATCGGCTCCCTCAATGAGATAGAACTGCTTGCACAGAACAGAGACAGATGGCGAGATTTGATAAAATATCTTTAAAAGAAAACTGCTAGAACAAAAATTCATATAGGTGAAGGTGTATCTTGGTCTACGCCCTATGGGCCGGTTACGGCTCGAAAGGTCAATAGATAGAACTTAAATGGTATTTCTGATGTTGTCATACAACTGGTTAATAATATTCCAATAATGCACCTCTTAGCAGCTGCACTGGGCATATATATATATATATATATATATATAGAGAGAGAGAGAGAGAGAGAGAGCACCTTTATTCTGTTGTATAGAAAACCCTCAGCACCGCCCAGAAATCTATAATAGTATGATGAGAAGATATAACCGAATGATGAGAAGATATCACATAATGATAACAAGAGAACTGCAAAGCAATACCCCATGGCAAATCGCAGGCAAGAGCAAAAGAGATTGCTGACATTCAGAGGTCGACTGAGAACATAAATTTGTGATGAGATACAATGTTGGGTCTATGACGTCTAATAATGACCCTGGAAGGATAATAGTAGTGAATCTTCCAGCATGTGGAGAAGCTTTTTTTTTTTAAAAAAACACATGCTGGAAGATTCCCTACATGCCATTTTTGACCTGAGAGGAACTAACATCAAAGAAATGCAATGAAAACCTTAATGAAAGTGTCCTGTTGCCAATGTTATTATATTCTCTAAGTGTCCTGTTTCCAATGTTATTATATTCTCTAAGTGTCCTGTTTCTAATGTTATTATATTCTCTAAGTGTCATGTTTCCAGTGTTATTATATTCTCTAAGTGTCCTGTTTCCAGTGTTATTATATTCTCTAAGTGTCCTGTTTCCAATGTTATTATATTCTCTAGGTGTCCTGTTTCCAGTGTTATTATATTCTCTAAGTGTCCTGTTTCCAGTGTTATTATATTCTCTAAGTGTCCTGTTTCCAGTGTTATTATATTCTCTAAGTGTCCTGTTTCCAGTGTTATTATATTCTCTAAGTGTCCTGTTTCCAGTGTTATTATATTCTCTAAGTGTCCTGTTTCCAATGTTATTATATTCTCTAAGTGTCCTGTTTCCAATGTTATTATATTCTCTAAGTGTCCTGTTTCCAATGTTATTATATTCTCTAAGTGTCCTGTTTCCAATGTTATTATATTCTCTAAGTGTCCTGTTTCCAATGTTATTATATTCTCTAAGTGTCCTGTTTCCAATGTTATTATATTCTCTAAGTGTCCTGTTTCCATGTTATTATATTCTCTAAGTGTCCTGTTTCTAATGTTATTATATTCTCTAAGTGTCATGTTTCCAGTGTTATTATATTCTCTAAGTGTCCTGTTTCCAGTGTTATTATATTCTCTAAGTGTCCTGTTTCCAGTGTTATTATATTCTCTAAGTGTCCTGTTTCCAGTGTTATTATATTCTCTAAGTGTCCTGTTTCCAGTGTTATTATATTCTCTAAGTGTCCTGTTTCCAGTGTTATTATATTCTCTAAGTGTCCTGGTTCCAATGTTATTATATTCTCTAAGTGTCCTGTTGCCAATGTTATTATACTCTCTAGGTGTCATGTTGCCAATGTTATTGTGTTCTGTATCTGATTTTCTAGTCAGTTATCAGTATTGTCACTAGAAACATTTTGGTGTGCTCTATTTAAAAACTTTGAGTGGTTTCACATTATGACTTGTTGTATAATCTTGGTGCTGAAAGATTTATTTGTTATTTTAGGAAATAATCTGTGAATAGATTTCTGTTAATTATTTTTTCCTTATTCAATAGTTGGTGATTGGTTTTGTGGAATCAATGGGTGGTGAGAATGAGTCAGTGAAATCATGAAGATATCTTGAACAAAATACAACCAAAAAACACTTCAAATGTGTATACAGCCTTGTGTAACTATTGAACATATTCTTCTGGAATGTTCTGTTCTTCATGATTTTAGAAGGTGCCTCTGTTATCACAGGCCTAGAAATTGAGTATTCTAGGTTAAGAACAATGCAATTCAGAAACTCTTGCAGATACTATAATGTGGCAGGAGCCTATGGACTGCTGAATCAATAACCAGTTAGCCAGCAAGCAAAACAGTAGAGGCGATGGGGAGATGATTGTGACAGTATGTAGTCGACATAGGTGAGCTTATGAAATTCTGGATGCTGTGAGTTTAAATAACCAATAGAGAAGTTAGAATATATCGCCACATGGACAATTGGGATGAGTTTATTCATCTAAGACAATTGTTCTGAGCGATGGAAGAAAAGCAATGGTGAATGAAACAATTTGGAACCACTAACTCTCTAAACTTGAAAACTTTGTAAGTTATTATAGCATGAAAACACTTTCGCTGTTTCCTTGCTAACAATGGGTTCAATGTAAAATAAATGTTAACAATAACTGAAAATAATCAATTTAATAAGAGACTTTAAAATGTATGTTAACCCATTAGATACTAAGAGCCATAGCATGCAGTATAAAACTAAAAATATTTTATTTGTTCATATTGTTGTTATAGTATGTAGCAGTGAATTATCTCAGACTATTCTGGTTGCTTTGTTTTAAATGTGTTTTTTTCGAGGAAACTGGAGTGAGGAAGTGAAAGTGCACTCTCTTTTTGATTCAAGTTGTTTGAAAATACCAGTGCAGCCAAACAGGGCATGCATGAGGTACAGAAATTGTGAATGGTGCCAACATTCATGAGGTACAGAAATTGTGAATGGTGCCAACATTCATGAGGTACAGAAATTGTGAATGGTGCCAACATTCATGAGGTACAGAAATTGTGAATGGTGCCAACATTCATGAGGTACAGAAATTGTGAATGGTGCCAACAAACTTTAATGAATGCTGAGATATAAGATGGAGCTGATATGGGGAATTCCTGATTGCAGTGAAACTGACTAATAATAACCTGAGATCTGGTAAATCACCTTATCAGCACTTTTGTTTGTTTCAGAGCTTATTTTAAATCGCAAATTTGATGTGGTTGTGGATGAATGACGGCTTGTAGAACTGGATTTACATCAGATGAGAAAACTTTTAAACTTGAAAAGTCCAGAATACCTTAAAAAAAATTAAGAAATGATCCAGAGTATTCTACAGAAATGAGGAGCAACCTTACAGAGAATTGGAAGATCTATCACCAAAGATATCAAGGATGTGATGTCATCCCTTCCTATAAGTAGAGAGGATCAAACTTATATTTGCACATAAAGACTTTGGCAACACATGGTTCAGAAATTCAGAATTGGCGATAATGACCTTAGTCCCTGGGATAATGTTTACCAAAAATGCATTCACCAGTCTTGTAACCTGTACAATTCAATAAGACAAACTCTGGTCCTCTAAGACAGCACTGGTGGATCTTTGGTAAAGCTGAGGATTTACATTCTTATATCTTACATTTTTCCAGTGCCATTAGACCTTACACTGGGCCCACAGTTTACCTTATCTAAGTCTCCATTCTACTAGAGCTTCTAATTTCATTAAAACAGTTGACAGCGGCTATCTTTGCCTTTCTTGTCAGTGTTTTATAAGTTCATAGTGTCCCTCAAAGTAGGCTTCTTATAGAGCTGTGGTCTGCTATGAATCCATGTTGTTGAATTTGGTTTTAATAACTTTGTGTTTTAGACTTGAATTTAGAACGGAACGGCTTCACTGCATTCCCATATCTGTTGTACCCCCATTCCAGCAACCAACAAAATGTTGATCCTCATCATATTGTTCTATTGAATGTTCTGCATTCTGTATAAATGGCATGCAGCTCAAAATGGACACTTCTGGGTCGCCTTAACGCCATCACAGACAGCATACTCTCCAGGCACCTCATGCCAATTCCTGTGTAGACTTCATGATCAGTGAGCATGCCCCAAGAATCGCAATCCCAACAAATGAAGTTGGGCCACCACTTCAGTGCAACACTCAATCCAATCACATTCCAGCTGGTTGCAAATCTGCAGTCGAACACAGAGGTTTGGTTAACTAGTCTCCAATTGGAGATAGTAAGTAGTTACTTATATTTTGTCACAATCTTTAAATGTTAGCCTTAATAGGACACAGGTGAAAGAATTGGATGAAAACAACAGTTGGCCTCAATCTGCCTTTTGTTTGAGAATGGAAAGTGTTAATAATGGTAAACGTTAGCTTGAGCAGTAGTTCTTGTCTCATGCTCAAGTTATTCAAGTTTTTTTATAAGTCATTTCTTGCTTTGTGGTTAATGTATGCATTTTGTAACTCTGTTCATGTTAGAAAATGTAAATATTAGGTAATTTTCCTATAAGATTCACTCCATGTTAGGAGATGTAAATATTAGAGTTTTGTTGTAAGATACTGTTCGTGTTAGAAGATGCTCACATTAGGAATTGTTCATGTTATGAATTGCTCTTGTTAGGAATTGTCCATGTTGTGAATTGCTCTTGTTAGGAATTGTTCATGTTATGAATTGCTCTTGTTAGGAATTGTCCATGTTATGAAATCCTCAGTAAGTGTTCCTTCATGGTAGGAAATGTTCATGCTTTTATTGGAGAAACAAACAAAATGAGGTCATTTGAATTATGTACTTTTGGGGCTCACTGTGTATTTATTAATTTTTTTTTTTAAAGATTTTGAAAGTGATGCAAAGAATTGTGATGTCATATTTTGTTAAAGAGGTCTGGGAATTTCAAAATTTGTATTCCATTTTGTCCCCCAAAAATAATTCACTAATAAAACTTCTATAATGATTGACATGTGTATCTACATGTATGAGAATAATATTTACTTTTAATTATGATTATTTTATTTTCCACTCGTCAGAATTATAAGCTTTGCTTTGATATTTTTTTGTCAATGTAACATCTGACTAATCAAAGATAATGAGGTTCACAATGAAAGTTTGTTCACTAAAGTGTAGATTAACATCTGTTATCATTTCTTTGGGCCTAGTTGGTCCACGAGTATATATATTCCAATATCACAATCAATCTATTTTTCTAGGTATCTCCTTGGTAACTCCATGTTGTGACCTTCTTCACACCAGACCATTTCGTTTCTGCTGTCTGCTCTTTTGACACCAGCAAGGAAAAATAATTATTTATTCTTCCTACCACTGCCTTGTCAGTCTTTCCTTGTCATTAAGCAGCAGTGGATGTCTGATTAATTATCCCTAGCACTTTTTTTCCACCTTCAATGGAATCTTCCCTTAACATCACCTGTGATGGAGTACTATTATTAATTTTGCCTAACACACCTTGTCTTTCCCCTGTGATGCAGTTTTCACACATTTACCTACAATAAGCACTTTTTATTAATTTACCCAACACTCCCTTAATTTTCACTTGTCTTTCACCAGGGATGAATTTTTCTCTGTTTCACCTACAATATCAACATTCATTTGTTCTTCCTAACTCTCCCATGTTTTTAGCTGTAAAGAATTCACATGTACATTTGGAAACTCCCTTATTTTCATCAACTGTGGAATCATACCTTATCTTCACTTGTGGTTGATCGATGTCTTTTTAAAAATCTCCCTAACATTCTGTTATCTTCATCTCCAATAAATAATTAATAAAAATTTGTCTTTCTGATCTCCTTTTTATAACTTATCTTGTGGTTGCCATGCAAATTCATTATAAATGTTTCCGATTACACTCTCATAATGGCTTTTCTTTTTCATTTTTTCTTGCCACTAAGATCTGCCCAGTTTTAGATTGCTGTATGTTGTGGAGAGTTCAATGTGTGAATTATATTTCAGTTGTTATTGTGTACCTCAATGTGAAAGCCAGGAAGAAGAAACATCATGATTATATATATCTTAGATACATCCTTTCACAAGGTATAAAGTCATAGAACCTTGTGTACAATGTCAGTAATTTGTATTGTATTAGTCATTATTATTAAAATTGAATACTTTAGTCACCAACACCATGTGTATTTGGTTATATCAATATTTTGTAGTCACTGTTTATATTTATCCTATTGTAATAGAGTCAATGTTGCAAAGCAAGCTCTTAAATAGAAAAATGAGAAAGAGGCTAACCTTGAAAGATGCTGAGAAGAATGCTCACAAGAGTGGCAAAAATAGCAGGCATTAATGGACTCCCTCACTGAGTAAAAAGGTCACCTGAGTAGGTAACTTAAGGCAAAGTACAGTGAGTGGTTAATGGGCTTAGAATCTGACTGTTTGATCAGATGAGTCCATGTTCAAATTCCCAGAAGTGCCAGATTTCTTTTTTCAGACCAATAGGGCTCCAAGATTCACTCAGCCTCAAAAAATGGGTACCATAGATTTTTCTGGGAAATAAAGATAGCCTGGCATGATAGCAACATCATGCAAAAAATGTGGCGCGGCCTTAAAAATATGGCCACTAACACCATCTGTCTTAGCACGGCATGGAGGGAACCTTTACTTACATTGAGAGAACTGAAAGAATGTAAGATGTTTACAGTGTCATTATCGTTATAATTTGTTTATTAATTAAATTTACAGCAGATATGGCAGACAAAGTGAATCACTTATGCATGAGCTGTTACCACATACTGCTAAGAATAAAGTAGCAAGATAAACTTAAGTGTCAGAAATGAAGTTAATTGTAGAATTCACTTTATAATGAAACTAGTTATAACAAGAATCCTGCTATGTTAAATTTTAAAATCCATGAAGTCTTCATCCTACATTAAAAAAATTTGTGTATAAAGATTAGCAGACCTGCAATCTTATAAACCATTTTGTGAAATCCCCCCCCCTCCCCAAAGTAGTCAGAAAAGAAGAGTGGCGTCAATTCTTACTGTATACCTGGCATCTTTGCACTATTAATCCCGCTTTAATCCTGTTATAATTGCAGTCATAATCATAGTTATGTCTCCTCCTGCTGATTTTGTGCATCGGTTACCAGAAAGTTTTAATTTAGAATTTACAATATGAAAGGAAGACCTGTAATGTGTAATTAACCTCACATTTGTGTGTTTGTATGTAGGAGTGCATATTTGTCTTTACTGCCACCTCCTCTTCTTGTTCCTTTTTGATGAGCAAGTAAAAGTGACAAGCCAGGTGTGTGCACAACCAGTATGCTACTGCAACCATCAGTATGCACAACCAGTATGCTACTGCAACCATCAGTGCGCACAACCAGTATGCTACTGCAACCATCAGTGCGCATACACTTCATAATCAAGACATCTGAGCACCTAGAGGTTTACCAAGGGTGCTGTGGTGCCAATTCTAACACTAACAACCATGAATGGATTAATTACTCACCACAGATATAGTAAATGCTACAACACGATGAATAGAATATATTTAAATGTATTGCAACTCAGTATTTTGCCATGTACTTCATAGCACAAACTAAAATATAAATGAAGTATTTTGCCATGTAACTCTTACATAATACTGATCAATTTCAAATATTCTTCATTTTGTACATAAATCATCAATGTAATTACATCTCAAAATGTGCAACACAAATTATAGAATGAAAGCAATATGCTGCTATATACATGGTAATAATTTGGATTAAGAACACAAGAACTTGTCCCCTGTGTGCTTTTTGTAACGTGTCCAGCTAAACGCATACGCGCATTCACAACTGAAAACAAAAGTGTCATTTCCATTATTGCAACTGAACATAAAAGTGTCATTTCCATTATAGCAACTGAACATAAAAGGGTCATTTCCATGTTCATGGGTGAACATAAAAGTATCATGTTCCATATTTGCATATTAATAAAGGGACCATTTCAATATCTAAATCTTAAAGCTAAAGTGTCATTTCTATGTTCATACAAAATGTGTCAAATCCATCTTTGGATCTAAAAATTAAAGTGCCATTTTCACATTCAAAACTGAATACTAAAGAGTCATTATCCAAAAGTGAAGAAAAATTAAACTTAAGCCACAGTGAACAACATAAAATGTATGAATTCAATGTTCATGGTCAACCAATAAAAACAAAAAAGTGTCATAATATTTGCAGCTGAGAAACAAGTACATATATGTGTGAAAATTTGTTCCACTAACAGAACATAATGAATCAGGTGAAATATGTTCCACTAACAGAACTTAATGAATCAGGTGAAATTTGTTCCACTAACAGAACAAAATGAATCAGGTGAAAATATGGTCCACTAGCAGAACAAAATGAATCAGGTGAAAATTTGTTTCACTAACAGAACATAATGAATCAGGTAAAAATATGTTCCACTAACAGAACAAAATGAATAATCTGTTGCAGGAAAAAGCTGATTACATTAAGTCTATTTACATTGTTGGCACTTGTAACATTTTCATGCATTGTTTTCCAGTGCTGCACAATTAATAGTTAATCAATTAATCAGTTTTATTTGATCATAACCCTATTGATACCTCAAGGACAATCTTTACACATAAGTATTATTATAATTTTATTATAATAATAAGTATTACAATAAATTGATTTTTAATGGCTCCTCTTGTTAAGAAATAGTGACACTTTTATTGTGACTACAAGCAGTTTATTTTTGAGTACAACCCCTCATTTATTTTCCTTCTCTGTATCTGTTAGCAAAAAACATTTATTCTCTTGTTTCTTTTCCATCATTTCAAGGCGGGATATACACATGTTAAACATATGTAATTAAACAAAGCTAAATGCATATATTCTGTGTGTTACCGGGGCCTCATTATGAGGGAGGTAAAGAATAGTGACACTGTGACCTTCCAGGCATGTCGTAAGAGGCGACTAAGGAGGTTGATTGATGGCTTGACAAGCTGTCATTGTAAAAAGTATTGTTATGGAAACAGCGCCATAGATTTTAGAGCAGTGATCTCTGCAATATGTGCCATTTTGGCACAAAAGGTTTCTGTTTTTGAGATTGTGGTTCTGCCCTATGTGCCGTCTTCGGCTCGAAAGGACAATAGATAGAAATGCTTATATTAATTATACATAATACATTTCAACAAATACAAAAAAAGTACCAAAATTTTGTTTTAAAATTAAGACAATAAAAGTTCTCATACATGTCCCTTTGTCACATTTTAAAATAAAGATTAACATATTGTCATTGCTTACATCATTGCTATTAAAATAAAAATGTATAAACAAACATTACAGTTTACATATAACACACTACACAAGATGGATTTGTGCAACATTTCTTCATTCTCATCTTATGTACCAAACCTACATCTCATCACTTAATGTATTCTTTCTTTTTGTTCCATAAAATGCTCATGACTTAAATGGTATTGTACCTCTTTATTACCCTCTTTCATGTACCTCACAGATGCAGTGTCCATCTGATACGACTAAATAGCTGATAAATAATCACCATTTTTTTTCACAGATGTATTCAGCTTCCTTTTGTAGTACAAGATGTCCTACAACATTTGGTTTGAAAGTGATCAGCAATTCATAACTGTCTGTGTCTGGGGATCAGTGAAGCAGAACTGATCAAAGATCCTACTCACCTCCTCTCATAGTGAGGGACTAGAAACAAGCTAACCAGTCTGGCCCAAGCAAGTGAGTGGAGATGGGAGAGAGATGATTTCACTCTTCCATCTCTTAGAATGTGCTTTTATAGAAGAATGTTGAGAATACCATGGACAGCTAAGAAGAGTTATGAAAACGTTCAGAAAGAGGCCAAAGCAAAAAGAGAGCTAATTTCAAATATCAGGAAGAAAGATCATTTTTTTGGCCATGTAATGAGTAGAGAACAGCTGGAATATATCGTAACAACTGGGAAAATTGGGGGACGAAAAGATAGAGGGAAGCAAAGAGAAAAGATACCAGATAGCTTAAGAGAATAGCCTGGCAGAATAACTGTCGTGATTGAAAGTTGTGGAGAGACATGATCACCTACGCCAGCAGTCTGGTACTTGGTGATCTCTTAGAAAGCAACTATATGGTCAAACCTTCAGCTCAGTTTCTCATGAAGTGAAGGTCTTTACTAAAATTGTTCCAGACATGGATTCATTTCTCCAGTTCTATCCATATCTTCACCTCACATGTTCTTCTCCAACTGTTTCTGTGATTTATACTGACATCACATTAAATGAGGATGCAGAAAGGAAAGAAAGGAGGGAGAGAGGAGAGGGTGGGTGTAATGAAGGATGAGAGAAAAGAAGGAAGGATACAACCTTGCCACAGCTGGATTGTTGTGTACAGGGAATGTAGTATTAGTGTCTACATTTTCAATCAGCACATTCTTGGGTGATGTTACAACTACTCCAGCACCATCTTTCCCATAAAAATTCTCCTATGCCCACTAAAGGCTGGCTGACCTAAAGGCTGGTTGACCTAGAGGTTGTCTGACCTAAAGGCTGGTTGACCTAAAGGTTGGCTGAACTAGAAGCCAGTCAGTTGGGGAATCTAATTAAAAAGGCCCATCATACAATAAACATGTCCCACCCGTGGAAACATCACCTTGTCTTCCATCTCTTTAATATCAGATCTCAACAACCTTCACCCTTGCAGAAAAAGGTTACAATTGATTACTGTGCTCATTATGAAGCCAATTTTTACAGGAAGCAGTATTAAAGCTATAATAATAGTAATCTCTTGAACTTTCAGAGTCGTTGCCACCACTACAGAATTGAACATATTAGCTGAAGCCTCCTCAGTGCTTTCACTATTGGTGGTGCTGCACATTGAGGAAGGTTCTGAGGAGGGGGATATGAGCACTATCGAGTTGTCCAATGAAGATGATCTGTCGATTAGTCATCTCTACAAGAAATGCTTCCAACATTTTAATATTTCAACAAAGCAGCAAATAGTTCAAACATCAATGTAACAATGACTGTAGGCAACTGTATTTATAGCTCTGTTTTGATATTTATTATTAATGCAGTCACTGCACACACACACACACAGACACACATAGAGAGATTAAAGCTAGTGCACATACATCATGTACTACTGATATGTATTTGTTGTATGGGTGTGGTGTACATCATCAAAAATGTACTGTCACAAATTAGACAATATACATGTAATATAAGGTAATACACATTATCATATAAATGTAATATACATGTAATATAACATTTCCATATGAAAATCAACAAGCAAAATATGTGAATGTCTGATATAAAGATGTATGCCATGAAGTGATAGCATTGCCTACAGTTATGAAAGTTGTTTGATTATTTGTTCTCAACAAAATGACCAGTGATTATGGCAACAAATATGTTATGATTAACAGATAGAAAAAAAGTAGAGTGAAATATACATTTTGTACATTTATCAATTTCTACACAACAGATTGAAGTACCTTTTCAACACCTTACAGATAGGAACCTCTTATGAATACGACTGTTACACAGGCAACAATAACTGCTGACCATCTGCTACAATCATGCTGAACATCTGATAAACAGAGAAGGCTCTAGTGGTCATCATTGGTAGTATACTGGGACAAGCTGTATTGAGATCTCACTGACCTAGAGTTGAACGTTTCTGTCAAAATTAATGTCTAAAGGTGTACACAGAAGTACATTTATCTTTCTGTCACTTTGACAGCTTTATCTGTCTTTATCCATTATTGCTACAGCTCTGCTTATATCATTTTATAGTAAATCTTATTCCTAAAACATTAACATCTATATCATCATCACATCAAGTAGCTATAGAAGTAAAGTTTTAAAAAATGAAAATTTTAAAACTGGACCACTTAAAACATGAGGGTAAAGAACTGAAAATGTACTACAGAAAGTTTGATACTGAAAGTAGAAATAGTTGAATTAATAACAATGAATTTGTCTCAGACAAAGGCCGACTCTCGACAAATAACAATGAACTTGTCTTAAACAGACAAAAGCTGACTCTCTGCAAATAAAATTGAACTTGTCTCAAACAAGTTCACTGTTATTTGCCGAGAGTCAGCCTTTGTCTGTTTGAGACAAGTTCATTGTTATTTGTTAAAGACTGACTCTTGACATCACACGCTTGAAGGAACAATAATAAATGTCACAGATTAGAAGATATAATTGAGCAGATATTTCTGACAAATACATAAATAAAACATTACAAAACAAAGTTCTTTTAGAATGGATACTTCAATATAGGAAACAGGAAAAGAGAAATACAAAGTGTAGATGATACACAATAAAATCCTGGTCATAAAAGATAATCATACATTTTTTAAATCCAACTTGTATACCATATTTGTGCAGTCAATCTAATTTTGTTTATGTGCTGGTAGGAATGGGCAAATAATGTGGAAATGAAGAACACAATCACAAAAAGAAAATCAAAGGAATAACAAGCAGCAAACATATGCTGGACAGAGTCAAAGAGAAAAGCATGTACACATGAAACATACACAAACATATCCTACAATTACATGAATATTATAGTTTAATCAACTGACTATAACCCATGCTACTAATGTATATACAGTGATGGTATTTATCAAACAAATGTCAAATGTTTTAGATGGAAAAGGAAGAGTACTGGTGGGGAGGGGAGGCTGCATATGCTTGCTTTTTTTTGAATCATACAAATATTTCCCTCAATATGTCAGTGTTATGTTACACCTACATATTCAAGGTTTATGACTGAGACTATTTATGTATATATTTACTGGATTATAAAAACAGCCTTAGGAAGTAGAATAGAATTAAATGTACTCCAAAGACACAACTCAAAGGACTAAGATTTTGCAAAAGATGCAGTATTACTTGTCACACAACCAATAACAAATGCAGGAAAAGACCAACAGGGTGTCAGAAAAATCAGAATCTTTTGTTCTTAAAACTACCAGTTAACACTAAATCTAAAGACAACAGAAAATTAGAAACTGGAAAATGTTAGCATCACAGACAGAGGAGGAGATTTTATTATTGTTGCTGAGAACGTAAGGTTTTGTACAGGGGCTTTATACAGATGAGGTATATCTGGATAACAAATGGAGAATCTTTAATAATGACATTTAAATTGCTCTATGCATATGCCAGAACATTCTTAATCTGTGGATCAGAAACATGTATACCATCAACAAAGAATACAAAGAAACTAGATTGTTTGAGGAGAATGCTTCAAATCTAATGGTGGAACAACATTACAAATTATAAACTGTGAGACACACAATCAAGCTACAGTGTAAGAACAATCAATGCACAAAGTAATCAGTTCATTGTCTATAAAAAAATAAATATAACCTTACTCTAAATGGGGGAAAAAAAAGACAAAACAAAAAAAAAAAACAACATAACAGACTAACTAGACCTAAAATGAACAAAAAAATTAATCACGGATTAAAATATAAAATGAAACCAACAAAAATTGAACATCAAACTACAAACACGCTAACAAAATATTAACAACAGCGCTAATGAGGTGGACTGACAAACAAAAAAGCCAAGTGCAGATGATACCCAAAACATAGTCAAAATTATAATTAAACTTTTCATTTGTTCATTCTGTAACAAAGTACAAGAAAGTACATTTCACATTTTTTTAAATATTGTTAATGCTGAATAAAGTAAATTTATCATCAGCAAGTGGGACAGATGACTCCATATTTAAAAAAAAAATCAAATAAAAAAAATTCTATAAGAAAGTTGCTGCAGATAATATAGATTATAATTTCATTTACCAGGTGCAACAAAAGGGCTTTTTTTTTTTTTTTTCTTCAGAATCAAGCACTAATTTAAGCAAAAATTACTCCTATTAAGAACTCACTGAATCTTACAAATCAGGCAAATGCAAAAGAAACATAAATGATAAGATTATAACTCAGTTGTTCAAAATTTTAATAATTGGTTTCAATTACTTTTTTTGTTCTTCACAAACACTTGTCAAACTAGGAAAAGCAAGAGTCAAATAATCTGTCAGCTTCTCCATTGAGATCACTCACAACTTTGTTTGTGCTTGTCCAATGTATGATTAGGACCCAAAAAATGTTAATATAAAATTGTACACTCTATGTTTAGGACCAAAAAATTTAATATAAAATGACATTGATGTCACTTACAGTGTAGGTAAATGAGCACTCTGGCCATTTCACCGACACAACTTCAAATTTGTAAAGGCAAGCAGGCCATAATTTATGTGGTTTCTATGTCTATATTCTTGAATGTAAGACTTAAATATCACTTTGCAAGTTTTTGATATGAAAAAAAAAATATAAACATAATTCTTTCTTGAAAACAGTTCTGTGTTTGTATGTGTGCACACACACATTGATACACTAATGCAACAAAGCAAGCCAAAATTGCAATAAGAATATTCTCATGATATATGAATACACATTCATAGTACACATATACTTGCTATGGCAATAAAATCTGTATATTCAATAACTTGAATAGTTATTTTTTAAGTGTATTTTTACTCCATGACAGTATATTTTAAGTACTAGATGAAAGGATGAAGAAAGTACCAAAAGAGATCTACACAGAACTGTGAAAAGAGAGTGATCCACCAAATGTTTAAAAACAAAAGGAATTATAAATACTGTGTTAAGGTTCTGTCCAATGTTTTTGGCCCTGGAGACACATAACACAATAACATATATTATATATTTTTTAATACTGAAAGAAAATATCAACAAACTTTACCGTTAATCAACATTTGGGAGAATTAACTTAAATTAGGACTTGTCTTAATCTGTAATATGTTTCAATTTGCCCACAAAATGTTGATTAAAAAACTGAGCTATTTAGAAAAGGATTTACAGATGTCTTCTTTAGAAAGTCCCCCTTACAGACATAAAATATAGCATCAAATAAATAGAAATTTTAAGGTAATTACTTCAGCTTCTCATTTATTATTACAGATAATGTTTGTGAATTTTTATTTTGTTTTATTTATTTTATTTACATTTCATGAGAAGAAAAAAAAAGATTTGAAAATCTGGAATGGAAAAAGAATGGACAAAGGTAATTAGAAGGCAAATGTGGAGTTATGTTAGCAACATGGATGAGTCTGAGGGTCATACAAATGTGGAGATAAGTTAGCAACATGGATGAGTCTGAGGGTCATACAAATGTGGAGATAAATTAGCAACATGGATGAGTCTGAGGGTCATACAAATGTGGAGATAAGTTAGCAACATGGATGAGTCTGAGGGTCATACAAATGTGGAGATAAGTTAGCAACATGGATGGGTCTGAGGGTTGTACAAATGTGGAGATAAGTTAGAAACATGGATGAGTCTGAGGGTTGTACAAATTTGGAGATAAGTTAGCAACATGGATGAGTCTGAGGGTCATACAATGAAGGTTAGGTATGAAGTTTTCTGAGCCCTCTACAATAATGAAGGCTGTAGTATCACACCAGCTTCAGACATCCACAAAAGGGTCTCTGGTGTTCGCTTATCACAAGATCTCAAATTATGGTATAAGATTTCATTGAAATGATAAGTGGATTTATAGCTGTTTACCTGTAAAAGGGAAAAGTCATATGATTGTAATTACTAAAATTAGCATTATACTGGCAGTTCTTGGGTGTTGTTGCTATATGCGGCTGTGCCTCTTAAGTAAAGCAGTGACTTAATTAATAACAGCGAGAGTCTTCTGGAGGGCATCCACCAAGTACACAACAAAGTGTTCTGTTGCTTCAAGGGTAATGCACTAGCTGTAGAAGCATATCTCTTCTGTTTCAGAAACAACTTTCTCTTCTGTTACAGGGACTCCTTTCTCACACGTTAGCCTGAAACAGACCAAAAAAATACCAGTGTTTGAACTTCACACCCCAACTGTACATGTTATTGCGTTTAGTTGATAATAATACATACACACAAATATATTAATACGGAAAAGGGGAGACAATTTGCTGTGTTGATCTTCAAATTAAAAATAAAATTCGTCACTCCTGTCATGCACGTTTATTTTTAAATGGGAAACTGCTGCTGTAGCAGCCCTGCTGTAAAGTGACAGAACATGTCAGGACTACATCACAACTGTTTGTCACTGATATTTATATTACTATGACATTTACTCATGACAGAAATATAACCTGAACCTATCGCAAATGAGAAATAGAACATCAACATAACTACAGACGGTAGACAACTAAAACGAGTAAAGGAATTTAAATACTTAGGAAGTTTAGTGACAAAGGACAATTCACAAACAGCATAAATAGACTCAAGATGCAACACAGCGTGTCAAATCATTAGACAGTGCTATCACCACTATTGTCCAACAAGGACATGTAACTCTAGAGGCAAAACTGGCGCTCTTCAATACAATAATTATCCCAACGTTGTGCTACCAATGTGTCCTGGATTCTAGATGCAAGAACAATAAGAAAAATAACCTTTACTGAGATGAAATGTGTCAGGCGAATGACAGGAAATAGCCTGAAAGACAAGATTAGAAATGAAGAACTGAGAAAAAAGCTAGGAATAGTCCCCCCGCCATAGAATATATAAAGAAACAACAGTTAAAATGGTTTGACCACGTGATAAGGCAGTGTGATCAAAACACAACACAACGAGCCTTCAATAAACGTTGCGAGGACACCAGACCCAGAGGCCGACCACGAAAAAGATGGATCGACGGAATATTGGGAACACTAGGAAACATAACAGCAGCAGAGGCGAATAGAAGAGCAAAAGACTGCAAATTATCTATCTATCTATCTATCTATCTATCTTTCGTTCGCCTGAAGTATTGTCTATATCTGCAATGTCGTTTCCTGTATAAATTGTACTGTCTTTTGTAATTCTTGCAGTGGCCCATATAGTTTTGTCTGTAGTGTTGTATCTATGGGCCAATGGATTTTCCTCAGTCTACTATATTCAGTGCAGTCTTGAAGTATGTGTTCAGCAGTCTGGGGTGCCTGTCCACATGTACAAGTAGTTGATGTGCCGATCTTGAATTTTGTATACATGTGACTATGGAGTCGATTGTGTCCTGTTCTTAGGCGTATAATGATAACTTGTTCATATCTATTCATATTATGAAAGGCATCCTGATTTGGGGCTTGTGGTCCTCTGATTGATTTGATTATCTGTTTCTTATGATGGTATGTAACTGGTGTATCTAGTTGTGTGCCTGTTGAACCTTCCTTTGCCAACTGATCTGCTTTCTCATTTCCTGGTATTCCACAGTGAGACGGGATCCACTGCAGGGCAACCCTGTGGTGCTTGCAGAGTTCAGTCAATAAGGTCTGCAGATGTGGTAATTTTCTGGATTGTAGTGCCTGGAGTACTGATCTTGCATCTGTCAAAAACACTACAGGCTGTGGGCTAAGATTACTGTTCAGCAGTTTTTCTATTGCCAACTTTATTGCTTGTATTTCTGCATCATAATTGTGACAATATTTCCCTGTTGCTATTTTATCCATATCCCTAGTGTTATTTGGGTACTCTATATATGCACCTGCTCCCCCATTCTTTACTGCATTCTGTGCTGATCCATCTGTGTACACACGAATCCATAGGTCTTGTGGGTATTCTTCATCCAGGAAACTGAGAGCCATTCTTTTTCGCTGTAGACTATTTTGTTCCTCTTTGTCAACTATTCCTTTCACTTCTGTCCGTATTTGAACTGATAATCCTGATTCATCTGTCCAGGGAGTCTGTTCTGGTATGGGCAGAAGGGGTTTAACAACTCTTGGCATGTCTGGTGTTTGTCTACTAATACGCTTGGCTTGGTGGATAAAGCTGCTTCTCTTAAGTCGTCCCAATGCAAGATTTTGGAATCTGTCCTTCATTGGATGTCTCGGCATGCATACAAATTTTTCTGCCTGTATCAGCACCTTTGTGTCTCTCCGTTCTCTCAGTGCTGGTATCCTCCACAATTTCTCCATCTCCAATATTGGTGTTGATTTCATTGCTCCTGTGATGACCCTAAGTGCCTGGTTTTGTACTTTATCCAGTTCTTGCAATGTGGTGTTTGATGCTGAGCACCATGCGGATGATCCATATTCTAAATGTGGGCGTATACTCTGTTGGTAAACTTTACTGAGTATTTTCCCACTCGCACACCATGTGGTTCCACACAACTTTCTTAGAATAGCCAATTTTCTCCTTGCTTTTTGGGTTGCCTTATTTATCTGCTGTTTCCAAGATAGTTTGTTATCAAATGTAACTCCGAGATATGTAGCTTGTATGTCTTCTTTCACAGGCTCATTGTTTATGTAGATGGCTCCTGCTTTTTGTTTTGGGGAGAGTGTGAAAAGTGTAGTACTGCATTTGTCTGTATTGATGCTGATACACCATCTATTTGTCCATGAATTCAGTGCATTCATAGCTCTTTGTAGCAATTTGGAGGCCACTGTTGCATACTCCTCTGTGCACCACATTACCAAGTCATCTGTGCAAATTATCTCTCCCCTCGACTCTGAAAAGCATATGAGGAAGGAAAGAAGAAGAAGAAAAATAGAACCCATAAATAGTTCGTCTAGGAAGTGTACATTAAATCAGGTTAGATCCAGTTATAGTATAACTGTTAATTGAGTTATTCGCGGGTCATCATCATTGCACTCCGAACATGTCCATAGGTGCTCAGATCCTCTCCTCAGCAAGTCCCGCAGTGTCCAGCGACTGACGATAACATTAATAACTGTCAATAACATTAATGATGGACATTTGATGTTTTCACACCCGAAAGAGTTAAACTACCTAATCTTCCCATAAACTACCAAGATACCATCTATTAAAAGACACTCCACTAAATTAGAAAATCTCCCCAGTTTTGTGACGTCACCAATTAAAACCGCTCCTACATAAAACAATATTGAGAATAAGCTGAATGTAATATATTCTGTATGGTTTCACTCACTAATGTTGTACCATTGTTCAGGTTACAACTAAGTAAAGTACCCCCGTCACGCCAAGTGGCGTATAGGGAAATATGGTGTTAGTGACCCTATATTTTACAGACCTTCAGCACATGATTTTTGGGGGAATGTGGTCGGTATTACGCCCGTGCTGCTTTACTTTCCCAGAAAAAAAATCCGGTACCCATTTAAGGCTGGGTGAACCCGGAAGCCGTCGGTTGGGATCGAACTCTACCCCTTGTCCTTTGTAGTCCAGTTCACTAACCCTGAGCTATCGCGGCTCCCAGTTTACAACTAAGCAGCCACTTTATTTGACATGATGAGTGGATAGTGTTTAAAAAACAAACAACATTATCACAAGAGTTTACAATCACTTTTACTGCATCTTGGGGATAGAGAAGAGATAGAAAGAGACTAGCCAACCTGTTCTGGCGCAGGCTGTTTCTAGTGAGACCAACTATAACTGTGAGATTAGATCTTGGCCAATTGATGGGCTCTTGACCTTGCTAGTATCACTGCAGGTTGCATGTGTTTCTACTCTCAAAACAGTTAGACAATAATAATATATAATATGCAGACATATAGCTAGGCGGGCGGGCAGACTGATTGCAAGCATGAGTAAGATAGATTAGATTAGATTAGATTAGATTAGATTAGATTAGATTAGATTAGATTAGATTAGATTAGATTAGATTAGATTAGATTAGATTAGATTAGATTATCTATCGTATTCATGCTTGCCATCAGTCTGTCTGATTAAAATTAATTTAGATTAAGATTACATTAGATTAAGGTATATAGATAGATAGATTAGATTACGAGATTAACAGACACAGACAGATAGATTAGACAGATAGATTAGACAGAGAGAGAGAGAGAGAGAGAGAGAGAGAGAGAGAGAGAGAGAGAGAGAGAGAGATATGTAGTAAGTAATATTTGGTAACTCTTTCTGACACCCGTTACAACTACTCTGCTGTGCGCTAACAGCTCTGCCATGTACGTGTTTATTGTTTCCTGGTATGTTTCAACAGATGATCCCCTCAGTGTAAATAAGCTCTGGTGCAACAGTGGGGGCCATGCTTAACCTGGCATAATCATGGTTGCGATCACCGTGAAACTCAAACTATCACCAACCTTGTTTGTAGAGAAAACACTCACTTTGATCTCTGTGCACTATGTTCAACTGGCAGATGTGTTTGGTTACCACCACAATGTAGCTTATTTAACAGACAGATGGCATGAGAATCCGTTTTAGGTTCAGGCAGGGAGAGCTGGGAAACATAGGCGTAGGCGGGTTTCCATTATGCGGGATTTTAAAGATCGTAAGTTGATATCAACTGAGAGACAGAAAAGCTGCCCGCTCGAACCCTAATAGGAAAAGACTCGTTAGTCGGGTATGGGGTAAAGACGTCAGAATTCAAAGAGGCTAAAAGCGGTAAGCGCCTCTTTGTTGGTTGTTGGCGTCAGGATCAGTGATTCAGGGCAGATTCTCTGCGGTGACATTGGAAATAAACTATCCCAAGTCTCGCGTTGTGATGAGATGACTGATTTTTGTGTGTGCGTGTGCGGTAAAACACACTCACACTCTCTCTCTCTCTCTCTCTCTCTCTCTCTCTCTCTCTCTCTCTCTCTCTGGTTCTATAACTAATATGACAGAGTTACTTCTTTGTCATATTTTCTTCTTCTCTCTCTCCAGTTTGATAACTAATAAGACAGAGTTACTTCTGTGTCATATTTTCTTCTTCTCTCTCTCCAGTTTGATAACTAATAAGACAGAGTTACTTCTGTGTCATATTTTCTTCTTCTCTCTCTCCAGTTTGATAACTAATATGACAGAGTTACTTCTTTTTCATATTTTCTTCTTCTCTCTCTCCAGTTAGATAACTAATAAGACAGAGTTACTTCTGTGTCATATTTTCTTCTTCTCTCCCTCTCCGGTTTGATAACTAATATGACAGAGTTACTTCTGTGTCATATTTTCTTTTTCTCTCCCTCTCCGGTTTGATAACTAATATGACAGAGTTACTTCTGTGTCATATTTTCTTCTTCTCTCCCTCTCCGGTTTGATAACTAATATGACAGAGTTACTTCTGTGTCATATTTTCTTCTTCTCTCTCTCTCCGGTTTGATAACTAATATGACAGAGTTACTTCTGTGTCATATTTTCTTCTTCTCTCCAGTTAGATAACTAATAAGACAGAGTTACTTCTGTGTCATATTTTCTTCTTCTCTCCCTCTCCGGTTTGATAACTAATATGACAGAGTTACTTCTGTGTCATATTTTCTTCTTCTCTCCCTCTCCGGTTTGATAACTAATATGACAGAGTTACTTCTGTGTCATATTTTCTTCTTCTCTCCCTCTCCGGTTTGATAACTAATATGACAGAGTTACTTCTGTGTCATATTTTCTTCTTCTCTCTCTCTCCGGTTTGATAACTAATATGACAGAGTTACTTCTGTGTCATATTTTCTTCTTCTCTCCAGTTAGATAACTAATAAGACAGAGTTACTTCTGTGTCATATTTTCTTCTTCTCTCCCTCTCCGGTTTGATAACTAATATGACAGAGTTACTTCTGTGTCATATTTTCTTCTTCTCTCCCTCTCCGGTTTGATAACTAATATGACAGAGTTACTTCTGTGTCATATTTTCTTCTTCTCTCCCTCTCCGGTTTGATAACTAATATGACAGAGTTACTTCTGTGTCATATTTTCTTCTTCTCTCCAGTTAGATAACTAATAAGACAGAGTTACTTCTGTGTCATATTTTCTTCTTCTCTCCCTCTCCAGTTTGATAACTAATAAGACAGAGTTACTTCTGTGTCATATTTTCTTCTTCTCTCCCTCTCCGGTTTGATAACTAATATGACAGAGTTACTTCTGTGTCATATTTTCTTCTTCTATCTCTCCAGTTAGATAACTAATAAGACAGAGTTACTTCTGTGTCATATTTTCTTCTTCTCTCCCTCTCCGGTTTGATAACTAATATGACAGAATTACTTCTGTGTCATATTTTCTTCTTCTCTCTCTCCAGTTTGATAACTAATAAGACAGAGTTACTTCTGTGTCATATTTTCTTCTTCTCTCTCTCCAGTTTGATAACTAATAAGACAGAGTTACTTCTGTGTCATATTTTCTTCTTCTCTCTCTCCAGTTTGATAACTAATAAGACAGAGTTACTTCTGTGTCATATTTTCTTCCTCTCCAGTTTGATAACTAATAAGACAGAGTTACTTCTGTGTCATATTTTCTTCTTCTCTCCCTCTCCGGTTTGATAACTAATAAGACAGAGTTACTTCTGTGTCATATTTTCTTCTTCTCTCCCTCTCCGGTTTGATAACTAATATGACAGAGTTACTTCTGTGTCATATTTTCTTCTCTCCCTCTCCAGTTCGATAACTAATATGACAGAGTTACTTCTGTGTCATATTTTCTTCTCTCCCTCTCCAGTTTGATAACTAATATGACAGAGTTACTTCTGTGTCATATTTTCTTCTCTCTCTCCAGTTTGATAACTAATATGACAGAGTTACTTCTGTGTCATATTTTCTTCTTCTCTCCCTCTCCGGTTTGATAACTAATATGACAGAGTTACTTCTGTGTCATATTTTCTTCTCTCCCTCTCCATATGACAGAGTTACTTCTGTGTCATATTTTCTTCTTCTCTCTCTCCAGTTTGATAACTAATAAGACAGAGTTACTTCTGTGTCATATTTTCTTCTTCTCTCTCTCCAGTTTGATAACTAATAAGACAGAGTTACTTCTGTGTCATATTTTCTTCCTCTCCAGTTTGATAACTAATAAGACAGAGTTACTTCTGTGTCATATTTTCTTCCTCTCCAGTTTAATAACTAATAAGACAGAGTTACTTCTGTGTCATATTTTCTTCTTCTCTCCCTCTCCGGTTTGATAACTAATATGACAGAGTTACTTCTGTGTCATATTTTCTTCTTCTCTCCCTCTCCGGTTTGATAACTAATATGACAGAGTTACTTCTGTGTCATATTTTCTTCTTCTCTCCCTCTCCGGTTTGATAACTAATATGACAGAGTTACTTCTGTGTCATATTTTCTTCTTCTCTCTCTCTCCGGTTTGATAACTAATATGACAGAGTTACTTCTGTGTCATATTTTCTTCTTCTCTCCAGTTAGATAACTAATAAGACAGAGTTACTTCTGTGTCATATTTTCTTCTTCTCTCCCTCTCCGGTTTGATAACTAATATGACAGAGTTACTTCTGTGTCATATTTTCTTCTTCTCTCCCTCTCCGGTTTGATAACTAATATGACAGAGTTACTTCTGTGTCATATTTTCTTCTTCTCTCCCTCTCCGGTTTGATAACTAATATGACAGAGTTACTTCTGTGTCATATTTTCTTCTTCTCTCCAGTTAGATAACTAATAAGACAGAGTTACTTCTGTGTCATATTTTCTTCTTCTCTCCCTCTCCAGTTTGATAACTAATAAGACAGAGTTACTTCTGTGTCATATTTTCTTCTTCTCTCCCTCTCCGGTTTGATAACTAATATGACAGAGTTACTTCTGTGTCATATTTTCTTCTTCTATCTCTCCAGTTAGATAACTAATAAGACAGAGTTACTTCTGTGTCATATTTTCTTCTTCTCTCCCTCTCCGGTTTGATAACTAATATGACAGAATTACTTCTGTGTCATATTTTCTTCTTCTCTCCCTCTCCGGTTTGATAACTAATAAGACAGAGTTACTTCTGTATCATATTTTCTTCTTCTCTCCCTCGCCGGTTTGAAAACTAATAAGACAGAGTTACTTCTGTGTCATATTTTCTTCTTCTCTCCCTCTCCGGTTTGATAACTAATAATACAGAGTTACTTCTGTGTCATATTTTCTTCTTCTCTCCCTCTCCGGTTTGATAACTAATATGACAGAGTTACTTCTGTGTCATATTTTCTTCTCTCCCTCTCCAGTTCGATAACTAATATGACAGAGTTACTTCTGTGTCATATTTTCTTCTCTCCCTCTCCAGTTTGATAACTAATATGACAGAGTTACTTCTGTGTCATATTTTCTTCTCTCTCTCCAGTTTGATAACTAATATGACAGAGTTACTTCTGTGTCATATTTTCTTCTTCTCTCCCTCTACGGTTTGATAACTAATATGACAGAGTTACTTCTGTGTCATATTTTCTTCTCTCCCTCTCCATATGACAGAGTTACTTCTGTGTCATATTTTCTTCTTCTCTCTCTCCAGTTTGATAACTAATAAGACAGAGTTACTTCTGTGTCATATTTTCTTCTTCTCTCTCTCCAGTTTGATAACTAATATGACAGAGTTACTTCTGTGTCATATTTCTTCTCTCCCTCTCCGGTTTGATGACTAATATGACAGAGTTACTTCTGTGTCATATTTCTTCTCTCCCTCTCCGGTTTGATAACTAATATGACAGAGTTACTTCTGTGTCATATTTCTTCTCTCCCTCTCCGGTTTGATAACTAATATGACAGAGTTACTTCTGTGTCATATTTCTTCTCTCCCTCTCCAGTTTGATAACTAATATGACAGAGTTACTTCTGTGTCATATTTTCTTCTCTCCCTCTCCGGTTTGATAACTAATATGACAGAGTTACTTCTGTGTCATATTTCTTCTCTCCCTCTCCGGTTTGATAACTAATATGACAGAGTTACTTCTGTGTCATATTTCTTCTCTCCCTCTCCGGTTTGATAACTAATATGACAGTTACTTCTGTGTCATATTTCTTCTCTCCCTCTCCGGTTTGATAACTAATATGACAGAGTTACTTCTGTGTCATATTGTCTTCTTCTTAACGTTCACCAGTTATGTGGACGTAGAAGCGTTCTATCGCCTATTTTACGACAAAGCCGCGATATCAGCGCCTTTAGGCCTGACACATCAGTCTTCGGTATGGATGCATAGATTTTACTGAACAATATGTGAACAATATGTGTCCGGACAGAGGCCACTTTCGGCATACTGTTTCGACTTTAAACTGTCCAAGATTCTTTAACGTGCGCAAGTGCACACGGTACCTCCTATTTTTCGCAGTCTTCCGAGAGGGTCAGACATTGGATCTCACTAGCCAGAGAAAGACACAAGGGAAGGGTAAAGCTACAAAGACACCACGGGTCTAATTTTTGTAAACCTGCCACAGCCTGCGGTGGGGGAATCGAGCCCAAGACCTTCCCGTCCAGGGATTGACGAATTATCCTAGACTAGTCAGCCTCCAGTTTCATATTTTAATTCTTTTACTCCTCCTTGTCCTACTTCTTGTACCAGTGGCTGAGTAGCTAGTGAACGTGGCTGCTAACCAGAAGGTTGCGGGTTCAACTCCAGGATGTGGCAAAGTTACCGATCGACAAGGCTTCAAGGGCTTCACCCAGCCCCTGAAAATGGATACCAGAGATTTTCTTGGGAAGGGCGGCCTTGCGTGATACTGGCCAAACCAACTTAAATGTGTCGTTGGTCAATGAAAAATGTGGACATTAACATCATTTTCTGTCATATCCCTACCTAAGGTGGGATCCTTAACTCTCTTGTACCTTTCGGAGTTGTGGAGAATTGGTATGTGTCTCGACATCGTGTGTTGTGTTCGAGTTGTTGACATCTTGTATTTTATTTAGTAACATTATATCTATTCACCTTTACCTTTGATCATCCTTTGACCTTGTAAGTCTGATATTTTCATGCGCGGTCAGTTTCATTCTTGTCAAATATCCGAACTTGAATTATTTGATGTTCGATACAGTCATTTACTGCTATTGACCTACGGTTTTTTTTTTCTATGTTTTTGTTTCTCTTTCTTTTTAATAATCTAAAGCATTTTTGTTAGCATTTCCTATGTTCACTGTTATCATTTTATAATCAAACTAATATTATGTAGCACTGATCTCTGCAATATGTGCCATTTTGGCACGCAAGGTTTCTGTTTTTGAGATTGTGGTTCTGCCCTATGTGCCGTCTTCAGCTCGAAAGGACAATCGATAGATAGATAGATAGAATATTATGTATCTCAGAGTCTGTGACAATAAATGAGGTAAGTTTTCTTTAAAACCCACTCACTGTGGACTGGAAGGTTTTGAGAAAATGAATGCGGTCTCTTTTTTTTTACCAAAAGTTGTCTAATGTTCCTGTTGCGTCACCTATTGGGCGAACGTGTCTTTCTCAGCACCAGGACACGTTGTTGTCTTACTTAAGCGCTGACTTCTGACATATCCTAACACCAAACCAGCCCAACTATCGCAGTGCAAATATTTCGTGGCTTAAACTGACAAGTGTTTGACTGGTAAAGAATAACAAGTGGATCAAGACAATAAACTCTGGGTGTGTGCAGCTTGAAGTAGATCTACGCCATGAGGAAAATGGCTAAAGCGAGCTTTCAAAATATGCATTGGCAACAGAAAGGGGGGGGGGGGCAGTCTACAGTACGGGATCTCTTTTCACCCCCCCCCCCCCCACGCAGGAAAAAAATATAACGTGGTAAGGGTCGGGTGGTGTGGGTGGGTATGTGAGGAGTAGGAAACTCACGGCGGGAAGTCAATACATGTGGGCGTGGCACGAGGCTCATCGTCCTCGCTCTTAACATCTTCAGCAAGTCAAGCACCCAACATTTCAATTACATTTTCAGCTGGGTCGAATGAAAAGTGTATGGCTAGGACTGAACCATTATCGCTGAAGCACTAATAAAGCGCGCTAACATTCTCTTATAGTAGTAGAATATCATCACATGACGTGGCATATGTGGGCTGTCAGTGCTCGAGGTATGAGAGACAAAAATGTAGTATGTAGATTGCCAGCGCTCGGAGCAATGAAAGTAAGTGGATTGCCAGCGCTCGGAGCAATGAAAGTATGTGGATTGTCAGCGCTCGGGGCAATGAAAGTATGTGGATTGTCAGCGCTTGGGGCAATGAAAGTATGTGGATTGCCAGCGCTCGGGGCAGAGCAAGAATGTGGGTTGACAGCGCTCGGGGCAATGAAAGTATGTGGATTGCCAGCGCTCGGGGAAATGAAAGTGTGTGGATTGCCAGCGCTCGGGGAAATGAAAGTGTGTGGATTGCCAGCGCTCGGGGAAATGAAAGTGTGTGGATTGCCAGCGCTCGGGGAAATGAAAGTGTGTGGATTGCCAGCGCTCGGAGCAATGAAAGTATGTGGATTGTCAGCGCTCGGAGCAATGAAAGTATGTGGATTGTCAGCGCTCGGGGCAATGAAAGTATGTGGATTGTCAGCGCTTGGGGCAATGAAAGAATGTGGATTGCCAGCGCTCGGGGCAGAGCAAGAATGTGGGTTGACAGCGCTCGGGGAAATGAAAGTATGTGGATTGCCAGCGCTCGGGGAAATGAAAGTGTGTGGATTGCCAGCGCTCGGGGAAATGAAAGTGTGTGGATTGCCAGCGCTCGGGGCAATGAAAAGTATGTGGATTGCCAGCGCTCGGAGCAATGAAAAGTATGTGGATTGCCAGCGCTCGGGGCAATGAAAAGTATGTGGATTGCCAGCGCTCGGGGCAATGAAAAGTATGTGGATTGCCATCGCTCGGAGCAAAGCAAGAATGTGGATTGCCAGCGCTCGGGGCAAGGCAAGCAGTTGGGTTGCCAGCTCTGGGCAAATACTACATATTTCATGAATTCTAACTGAAACTAAGCGATAAAGCAAGCAGGCAGGGACAACTCAGACTCCATTATTCCTCATCTAATTTTTCTAATGTCTGGCTTTGTCATCTACCCCAGACACCCCCCCCCCCCAAAAAAAAAAAAAAAAACGATCAAGAAACTTATGATACTGCCTGGATATGGATATCGCCCCATCAACTCTGCTACGCTATATCTATCTCATCGTCTGTCTTGTTGCTGTAGGGATATTTAAGGATACAACGCAACAAAGAGAAGTCCTACCTTGATTACGGACACATCTAGCTCGCTGCCCCCGTGACCAGAGTCACTTGTTTCCATGGAGGAGCTGCTGCACAGGTCCGGGTCGTGGCCACTGCTTCCTGTGCTGGGCTGTGAAGGAAGTGAAACCCAAAAGATAAATAATAATGTTGTCAAACTATAGCGGGAGAATTACTTTATACATATACAATATTCCCAAGATTCTCTAGACAAATTCGAAGAGCGTTGAATCTACACAAGAGAAATATAGTGACAGGACATGCGGTCGAAACTATACACAGACAACGTGGGAGAAGCGTAGGATTAATCACACTGTTAGCCCCTTGTTTTGTTTGACTATTGGTGGAAGGATTGTGAAAGAAAAGAACATCGCAGAATACAAATGATGAAAGAGGAGATTGAAGGATAATGAGGAAATGGTCAGCAATCAATAATAAAGTAAAGGTAAATGTAAGGTTCCCTCCCTTACGTATGTGTTTGGATGATGTGGTCGGTATCACGTCAGACCGCCTTTACTTATTAGAAAATATATATAGTAAGCATTGCACGAGAAATATAGTGGTCTATAGACATCACAGGAGTGTAGACGTTATACCGAAAATGGGTTCAGATTCAACAAAGTAAGAAAGACATGCATTTTGGAAGATTATGAAGTAATTTAGACGTTCATTTCAAAATGCGATTATACAAATTAGATTAAAGAAAAGAAAAGCAGTCTAGACATGAAAGCTGTTATCTAGAACTGTGGGCTGAAATGTGAAGCATAGTTAAATCATATTAGATGGATATATTTATGTTTTTTTTTAACATTATATATAAACAGTGAGCGGAATATACAGTGTTATTTGCTTGAGATGGGGTAGAAAGAAACAGTAATATTCTATTCTATGATCTATTAATTAATTGATTGGAAGATAAGACTTAGCACCGCCATGTAAGAATTAACATAAAAAATATTTGGCATTGTAGTTGTGAAAGCAAAAACAATTGTCTTCAATTCTGCAGCAAAAACAATAACAGAAGCAATTATCGTAACAATACAATGTTAAAGTAAATACAGTAAAACAGATTAATAAATTCAGGAACGTTAATAACATCAGATGGTAGACGTACAAATGAGGTGGGGATGTAGTAACATCATTAAGTGCAATACCAGCTGGCGTAGGCGATCATGTCCTTCCACAAGACTGCCTACAGTGCATGGTATCAACTCTATTATTGACACCAAGCAATTTACTATCTTCTCTTTGTCAACAATCGCTTTCCATGTATTTTCCCAGTTGTAAACAATTAAATGAAGAAAGGCATAATTCCTGGGTGACGCATCAGGGACAGACCAAGAAGAAGGTGGTTTCGGGACATCAAGGAGACCTTGAACAAGACAACAGAAGTAGAAAATCTGGCTGGAGACAAAGATTCGTTCAGATGGGATGTGGTGAATGCGACGTTCGGTTGGAGATCTGGCTAGAGACAGATATTCGTTCAGATGGGATGTGGTGAATGCGACGTTCGGTTGGAGATCTGGCTAGAGACAGATATTCGTTCAGATGGGATGTGGTGAATGCGACGTTCGGTTGGCGATCTGGCTAGAGACAGAGATTCGTTCCGACGGACTCTGGTGAATGCGACGTTCTGCAAAGGTCACGCGATCTGATGATGTAACTAATTATTCCAACTATCTTGTAGTATAGCAAATAATGTATGATTGATAAGGTGTAGTATAGCAGAATATGTATGATTGGTAGTAGAATATGAGGTGTAGTATAGCAGAGTATGTATGATTGGTAGTATAATATGAGGCGTAGTATAGCAGAGTATGTATGATTGGTAGTATAATATGAGGTGTAGTAAAGCAGAAATTGTATGTATGGCCCTTTGCGTCTTGTCGGACGGTCTAGTGGAGGCTAAATGTGTATTTTTTTTTAGGTTTTCTTTTTCTCGAAAAGCTTCTCTCGTGGCTAATTCTACCAATGTTTGACAAACACACACGGCCACAGAATGAACAAGTCAGACCCACTGATCCACAGGGTTTTCCCACCCTTTTTCATGAGTCTTTTCTGTTCTAACTGTTGCCTTAGCACAGTCTCAAATGATGTTATACAATTCCTTATACATGCTCTCCATGATGTGCGATCACTTGCCAGATGTTCCCAGTCATTTTCACAGATGGAGAAATCATTCAGAGATTATTTGATTTAAAGATATCTCTATATCACAGTTTAGGTCTACCGATTTGTCTTTTTTCGTGTGTTAGTTCACCATATAGTATTTGCCTGAGGATGCGCTTTTCTTCCAATCGCTGGACATGCCCCAGCCATCTTAGTCTTCGGCATCTGAGCATCGGCATGATTGTTGGGGGCACGTTGCAGGACAGTTAAGTTGGTTATTTTGTCCTGCTATTTGATGTGCATTATTTTACAGAGACATCGCATGTGGAAGACATTTAGTCTTTTTTCCTGGTTTGAGTATGTTGTCCAGGTTTCGGATCCATATAATAGTGTGTTAAGCACACAAGTTTGATATATTAAGAGTTTAGTCTTGGTGTTAGTTTTAGCGGGATATTACAACGAAGATATTAGAGATCTTTCTGCAAAAAGAGTTAACATATCTTGATCGTTAAACGGCACAGGGCTGGTACTGTCACTCGCCAATCGTCACTTTCTTGGCGAGCTGTTCGATTATAGATAGCGAGTTTATGCCTGGCAATCTTGCTTCTTATGTTAGATTTATGTTCAGTGTTTCTCGACATCGCCCCCTTTTCCTCAGACCTGATGTTGCCCATTTGAGAGCCTGCTTAGTAATTGTATGATTTCTTCTAAAAACTTGCCCGGCCTATGTTCAAATTTGGATTGATAATATTTGACGGGCAAGTATCTGTCATAGCAGTTTTTATCTGCATGACTCGATGTTAATACGTAACATCCACAACCGTAACAAATACAGTCAGGATATTATTCAAGATAATATATAGGAGGGATAAAAGAGGCTGGGAGTTTAATAGGCTCAAACCAAATCGATACTAATCATTACCAATAAAAGTAAATAGCAGTGTGGGGAAGACATAGCACATCATACGAAGGATGGTCATTGACCGCACTTAATAGATTAATTTCGTTGATGCAGCACAAGCTGTTAAAAGTTAGGCCGTCCACAGACTGTCTTGTCGAACTGTAGTCAACCTAAAACAGATTTGCATTCAAAGTCGTAACCCTGATAATGTTGAGACCTAAAGGGTTCAAAGTCCAATCAGTAGCGGGGTTGAAAGCGGGTAAGTTATTGCCTGATCCAAGATCTGTGAACTACAAATGAGCAAGATCTCACTCTACCCAGTGATGCGATTTGAAACAGATTAAGCAGCGTGACAGGACGAGTAGGGATAATAGAGTGCAGGAAACACGAACTTCCAAACAAGAGGAAGATATCGAATGTGTAGAAATCGCGGCTACATCCCAACCAATGATGGAAGGCCGAATAAGATGAGTGGTCGTTGGAGGAAAGTAGAAATAGAAAAAATGATTAGAGGAAGAGTCGTCGAAAGAACAGAGAAGAAAAACTAATTAAGAGGAGTGGGCGTCGGGTGAACGGAGGAGAAAACTAATTAATGATGAGTGGGCGTCGGGTGAACGGAGGAGAAAACTAATTAATGATGAGTGGGCGTCGGGTGAACGGAGGAGACAACTAATTAATGATGAGTGGGCGTCGGGTGAACGGAGGAGAAAACTAATTAATGATGAGTGGGCGTCGGGTGAACGGAGGAGAAAACTAATTAATGATGAGTGGGCGTCGGGTGAACGGAGGAGAAAACTAATTAATGATGAGTGGGCGTCGGGTGAACGGAGGAGACAACTAATTAATGATGAGTGGGCGTCGGGTGAACGGAGGAGAAAACTAATTAATGATGAGTGGGCGTCGGGTGAACGGAGGAGAAAACTAATTAATGATGAGTGGGCGTCGGGTGAACGGAGGAGACAACTAATTAATGAGGAGTGGACGTCGGGTGAACGGAGGAGAAAACTATTTAATGAGGAGTGGGCATCGGGTGAACGGAGGAGAAAACTATTTAATGAGGAGTGGGCATCGGGTGAACAGAGGAGAAAACTAAGTAATAAGTGGGCATCGGGTGAACGGAGGAGAAGACTAAGTAATGAGTGGGCATCGGGTGAACGGAGGAGAAGACTAATTAATGAGGAGTGGGCATCGAGTGAACGGAGGAGAAGACTAATTAATGAGAAGTGGGCATCGAGTGAACGGAGGAGAAGACTAATTAATGAGGAGTGGGCATTGGGTGAACGGAGGAAAAAAACGAATTATTGAGGAATGGGCGTCGAGTGAACGGAGGAGAAAACTAATTAATGGGGAGTGGGCGTCGAGTGAACGGAGGAGACGACTAATTAATGAGGAGTGGGCATCGGGTGAAAGAAGATTAATTAATGAGGAGTGGGCGTCAAGTGAACGGAGGAGAAGACTAATTAATGAGGAGTGGGCATCGGGTGAACGGAGAAGACTAATTAATGAGGAGTGGGCATTGGGTGAACGGAGAAGACTAATTAATGAGGAGTGGGCGTCGGGTGAACGGAGAAGAAGACTAATTAATGAGGAGTATGCGTCGGGTGAACGGAGGAGAAAACTAATTAATGAGGAGTGGGCATCGGGTGAACGGAGGAGAAAACTAATTAATGAGGAGTGAGCGTCCGGTTAACGGAGGAGAAAACTAATTAATGAGGAATGGGCATCGGGTGAACGGAGAAGAAAACTAATTAACGATTGGGAATGTGGGTGAATGGAGGAGAAAACTAATTAATGAGTGGGAATTGGGTGAATGGAGGAGAAAACTAATTAATGGGGAGTAGGTATCGGGTGAACGGAGGAGAAAACTAATTAATACGGAGTGTGCATCGGTGAATGGAGGAGAAAACTAATTAATGCGGAATGGGCATCGGGTGAACGGAGGAGAAAACTAATTAATGAGTGGGAATTTGGTGAATGGAGGAGAAAACTAATTAATGGGGAGTGGGTATCGGGTGAACGGAGGAGAAAACTAATAAAATGCGGAGTGGGCATTGGGTGAATGGAGGAAAAAACTAATTAATGCGGAGTGGGCATCGGGTGAATGGAGGAGAAAACTAATTAAAGAGTGGGCGTCGAGAGAACAGAAAAAAAAACGAATTAAGAGGAGTGGGCATCGGGTGAATGGAAGAGAAAACTAATTAATGGGGAGTGGGCATCGGGTGAACGGAGAAGACTAATTAATGAGAAGTGGGCGTCGGGTGAACGGAGGAGAAAACTAATTAATGAGGAATGGGAATCGGGTGAACGGGGGAGAAAACTAATTAATGAGGAGTGGGCATCGGGTGAACGGAGGAGAAAACTAATTAATGAGGAGTTGGCGTCGGGTTAACGGAGGAGAAAACTAATTAATGAGGAGTGGGCATCGGGTGAACGGGGGAGAAAACTAATTAATGAGGAGTGAGCGTCCGGTTAACGAAGGAGAAGACTAATTAATGAGTGGGCATCGGGTGAACGGAGGAGAAGACTAATTAAAGAGGAGTGACTAACATCACAACAACATCATTAACGTTTTCTGAGTGACAGAGGGGAAAAAATTGTTTAACAAAGTCAAATTGTAACATTAACAAGCAATTATACAGATAAATTATAACATACAATAGAAAATAAACAAATGGTAACAGGCTTACCTGTCGACCGGCATAAGGCACTTCTTTACCATTGGTCCGCATAGATCTAATTAGGGCGTTGTGTTTCTGCAAGGCCACATCAACGACCTGGTCGCAGTGCTGCACGTTCTCAAAGTCTCCTTTACCGACATTGTTAACACACGCCCCGCTATCAAACAGGGGCGTACTGGCGCCGTTAGTCCTTGAGATATTGTATAAGAAAGGCAGTGAAGATGTTCCAGTGACGCCACTGGGAGATGATAACGGTGAAGGGGAACATTTATTACTGATGTTTGTACTGTACGAGTCCATTGAACCTGGGTTGAATGTGCTGCTCAAATTGCTGTAGGGTACTGGCGATGAGGTGCTGTGGGAAAAGTTAAAGGCGGAGGCAACATTACTGAAGCCTGAGTCGGGTAGAGCACTGGCCACTTCAGACATCGTGGAAGTGTCTGAAGACCTTATAGCACTGTCGAAAGTCACGCATTTTTTGCCATTCCGGACGCTGCCTCCCAGGCGATGGTTCTGATACGGTATTGGCTGCTTTTGGACAATAATTTGTTCCGAGTCATTATCTTCGCATTCAGTATGAAGATATATTTCTGATGTTTTGCTAATCGGCTCGAATGATGCTTTGTGCATGTTCCTTTCGGAGTTGAACTTTCTTTTGTCGATGTACTTGATGAAGCAAAGAGTAACGAGGACGATAACAGCAACGAAAAGGGTGGCGCAGACCATGACTATGACTATAGTGGTGTAGGACTCCTTGTAGCGCTTCTCTTGTCCTTGATGAATAATCTCAATGTGCAGCAAAGCTTGTGTCGCTCTTTGGGGTATACCGTTGTCGTTGACGCTTATAACAATGTTGTAGCTACGAACGTCAGCCTGAGTCAGCGGGGCAACAAGAGTCAGTAGGCCTGTGTCTTCATTAACCCAGAAGAGCTTCCCAGCTGAACTGTTGTGCACACTGAGGGAATAGGTCAAGCGACCACGATCTCCGCTGTCAGAGTCGTGAGCTATAACCCGGATGATCTCCTGACCTGGTGCCACATCCAGGTTAAGGGTAATGCTCAGGTTATCTGGATTAGGAAAAGCAATGATCGGATCGTTGTCGTTCTCATCAAGGACTTCAATCTGCACCTCCACAGAAGAGTTTCTAGGTGGCTTGCCCAAGTCGACCGCAGTCACAACAAAGTTGTACCTCTTGGATGCCTCGTAGTCGAGGTGGTTGGTCAATGTAATTGTTCCATTCTCCTTGGACAGAATAAATGGTGGACTAGGATGTGAGGGCGAGTGGATGAACAGATACTCAACCATACCACCCAGACCGAGATCAAAGTCCGTCGCATGCACCCTACCAATGACGGTGTTGATCTTTGCATTCTCGGAAATCCTAAACAGGTAGGTGGAGTTCTCGAACCTCGGCCACTCGTCGTTAACGTCCTCTATTATAACTGTAACAGTAGCTGTTGCAGTCAGGGGCGGCGAACCTGTATCAATAGCGTAAACCTGGAAGATGTACCTATCTTGTAATTCTCTATCCAGATTTTTCATTGCTGTGTAAATGAAACCGTTGGACTCTTTGATCTCAAACTGAAACACGTTGGATTCTAGAGCATAACGAACCACTGCATTTTCTCTATCGTCAGTATCTGTGGCTTCGACGTTTCCAACAGCCTCCCCGGCCTCCTGGTTTTCTTTGACCTTCAACTCGTAGGATTTTTTGGTGAAGATTGGACGGTTGTCATTTACGTCTTCTACAAGCACTGACAGCTTCGCAGTACTTGTGAGTGGTGGGGAGCCTCTGTCTACGCACTGTATGTTAACGGAGTGTATGGGTACTTTCTCTCTGTCCAAATCTCTAGCCACAGACACAGTGTAGTCGCCAGGTCTGGTGAATTCTTGCATGGTAAAGAACTCACTGGTTGCTGTGCAGCGGGTTTCTCCATTGCGACCTGAGTCAGTGTCGGTGACCTCAATAATGGCAACCTTTGTCCCAACCATAGCGTCTTCCGACACGGCAGCGCTTGTGCCATTTGATTTAATGGGGCTGATACTAATTCTTGGTTGGTCGTTGACTGCGTCTTCCACTGAAATATCGACGTTGACCTCTGACGTCATCATTGGAGTTCCGTGATCAAATGCCTTGACCTTAAACACAAACGTTCTATCTCCTTCCTTCTCCAAACTCTTTAACAGCTTTAACGCCCCCGACACTCGATCTATTTCAAAGTAATCCAGCACTCGTCTGTCTATATTATTCGGGAACTCGTACCCTACTCGACCATTTTCGCCATCGTCGGCATCAGTGGCTGAGATGGTTAGAACAGTTGTGCCGACCTGAGTAATTTCTTTAATAGTTATATTGTACCTCGTCTGTTTGAACATAGGCTCGTTGTCATTCTCATCATTGACGTTAATAGTAATGTGTAGTCGCCCGTCGTTACTTGCGCCGCCCAGATCAGACGCAACAAGAGTTAACGTGTAAACAGAGACGTTTTCTCTATCTAGTTTTTGTTTTAGTCGAAGATACAGGTCAAACTGTACAGATCCGTCTGACCTGTTCTGTCGCTGCACTATTAAGTCGAATGTATTGTGCTGCTCTGGCTCTAGAAAATACTTCTGGACCTTAAAAGCTGGTTCGTAGTCGCCATCATTAGCAGTGGGGAGCTTAATTGTTGTGTTTACGGTGGCTCTTTCGCTTAGACTTCTGGGAAAATTCGTGATTCCGAAATCTGGCCTCTGGTCATTGGCGTCTACTACTGTCACGTTGACTGTGTACCTCTGGAAGAAGTCAGGGGCGGATGACGCTGCCACTGAGGTAGTAAGGACACAACGAGGCACTGAGCCACAAAGACTTTCCCTGTCAAGAATGGCGATAGTTTTAAACTCCCCACTGGATTCGTCCACAGCAAAAAGATCCTTCCTGCTCAGCAAGGAGAAGTCCAGGTCAGGGATGGAAGTGATGCTGGCGCTCTTGGCGATGTTGCCCAGTACTACTGGCGCCTGCTGCTCCTCCTGGACGTCATAGGAAATCTGAGCTTGGACGAAGCAGGCGAACATCAAAATAAAGTATGCAGACTTAATGTTGAATTTCATTTTTGTATTTAACGACTGTCCTCGTCTTTGACTTAACGAGTTTCACCAGCAACACAACATTACGTTTGATGAATCTGGTAGCTGTGAAAGGAAGGGAAAAAAAAAGAAAAACAGTCTTAGTTAAGTTAAAAGCATCACAATATCCTAGTGTGAATATTTGCTCTAATTTGTGATAAAAGGATCACAAACTACATCTAAGATCAGAATTTTTGGTATCATACTAAATGCTCATGTTAATATCACTAGTTAGACCGTTAGCTCTTATACTTATGAAGTTGATATAGCTAACTGCAATATATTTGTGTATCCTAGAGAGTTTGTGTGTCCTAGAGAATGTGTGTATCCTAGAGTGTTTGTGTATCCTAGAGTGTTTGTGTACACTAGAGATTGTGTATCCTAGAGTGTTTGTGTACACTTAGAGATTGTGTACACTAGAAAGTTTGTGTATCCTACAGTGTTTGTGTACACTAGAGATTATGTACACTAGAAAGTCTGTGTATCCTAGAGTGTTTGTGTACACTAGAGATTGTGTACACTAGAAAGTTTGTGTATCCTAGAGATTGTGTACACTAGAGATTGTGTACACTAGAAAGTTTGTGTATCCTAGAGTGTTTGTGTACACTAGAGATTGTGTACACTAGAAAGTTTGTGTATCCTAGATACACTGCAACACCATGTCTTCTTGTTGAACAGACACCGCCACTATAGGGAACTCTCATGCTAAACAAACGATATTATAGCTACTGTATTTTATTTAACTCTGCATATTGAAAAAGAGACCTCTATGGTAGTACTCTCACTGCATGCTGTACTGCGTAAACAGTTAACTCTTTGCGTTCTCAGCAACGCTCACACCGGCGCATTTCTTTTGTCTTTCACTTCCCAATAACGCACTCACCGGCTCTTACTAATTCGAGTTTTTACAAATCTAAGTTAGATAATTCAGTTCAAACCAGCAAAATAATCAAGAAGGTCAAGAGTTAAGGTCAACAGTTAGCAAAGAGCGTATACGCAGATAAGCCCGTTGGTCTATATATAATACATAGTTTATGTGCACCTTCTATTGTCTTTTTCAGCCATTATTAGTAACGTACATGAAGAAAAAAGTTTCATTTTTTAAAAGGTGCTACGAAAGCCATCACACTAAATAAGAAAACACCCAAGATTTAGTTTCCATTGCGAACATATACTGTACTTTTACTGCGGCTTTCAGCTGGATTGGCCAAAGAAGATGGAAGCAGTTATGCGTAGGCAGAAGTCGGAAAGAATTTAAGAACTTGATTTGTCTTTTTTTTTTTTTTAATTAATTTTTTTTTAAACTGATATCTTCATATAACTAATATGTCAAAATCGCCCTTGTGTAATGAAAGCAGGGCAGTCTAATCTCGAATGCATTGGGGATTGAACAATTTTTTTTAAAAAGTAGAATGTCCACCTTGTCTCATCTTCCTTTTCTCTGGTTTTTTTAAAACTTAGGAATCGTCTATGTTTATTTAGTCCGAGTTGCATCGATGAGTCTCTAACTGATGGTTTCTTCTTGTGTTTCCCACCACTCTATCTTGAAAATGTAAATAGATTTCAATAAACTTCTGTTAATTTATTAGCATTCTGTAAAATCTATAAATTATGGTGATATAACCAGAAAATTAATAAATGAAGCAATCGATGCTGCAAAATCAACAACAAAAAACACGCTTCATCCAGACCGCTGGATTATAAATAATGGTTCTTGACCTACACAGTTAAAGTAACAGCCAAAAGGAAAAACATTGACTTCATCAAATCCAAATTCAGCGGTTTAGGTTCGCATCTCACATCAGAACAATATGTGTTAGAACAAACTCTCAATTTTTAAAAACACTTCAGCCCTCTATCAGCAGCTCGTGGCATTATTCCAGTTTTCCTCCCTGGCTGGTGGTGATTATCTCGTTTTCGACATGTGCTGCTAGAGCTCTTCTCAAACAGTGCATCTCAAAGGTTGTAACTATGTTCATGTGTGTTTGTTTCAGTCCACATGGTCGTTTCTCTTGGTATTAGAGGGACGTATATGAGAATCACATGATGTACTACAGTTATTGTGGCCAAGAGTATTACACACAAAAACGTATTAGTTATGAAGCATACGGAAAAGAAAATCACAGCGCAAAAATGAGAGAATAGAATGAAATATATCTTTTTTTATGATCTACTAGTTAATAATTGTATGAAAAGACTTAGCTCTACGTAAAGACGGGTATGTGGTGTTTATAAAACATCGCTAGAAAATCAGTAGATCACTGGTTATAAACATTTCTGGTAGGTCTTCTCAGCCGTTCCATAACATTGGTACTGATGTAAGGGCTCATCCTTCGCCAGCTACCTCCCCCACCTCCCCCCCCCTTTTTTTTCTAACATAAACTGTTAACAGTGTATGCTTATTTACAAAAGACTATTAACTGTTGATTTCTTTTGATCTGGGAAAGATAAATAGAACTGACGTAGTGCTGACCACACACCAACAAATGTGCCGATAGCTAAGAAAAAAACATAAGCATTAACACAATATTTCCTATATGCTACAGGGAGTAATGTGTGATTTATTTTTTTTCTTTAATGTGATTATTATAATTACTATTGTTTGGCAAGCCCCAGTTGGTCTTCCATAAAATTAGAAATGAAAACCTTTGGGAAAGAGCTGCCTGGATACCAGTAGGAGCGGAGATCAATGGGTATGTATTGGCCACACACTGCGAAGACCACCAAGTGATATAGCAGGACAGTCAATGAACTGGATAGAATCCACAAGGAACTAGCGAAGATGAAAGGTCCAAACAGACCTGGAGAAGAAAAACCACTGAGATAGAAGCAAAAGCTGCAGGATGGATATGGGCTCAGTTGGAGAAGATAGCACAGAGCCGAGTCTATTGTCAGTGTGGTTCCTGCCCTTTACTTCACGAGAAGCTGCATGACGTAAGTCAAGTTATCTGCCCTTGTATTTTGTACTGATAACTTTTTATTTCTATTTTTTAAATTGTATTTCTTATAAGCAGTTGTTATTGTTTCAATTCAAAGCACAAAGAAGGTAGGTGGAAGAAGATATGACACAGATGAAATGAGATATTTTCCAAACAGACGCTAAATATTTTTACGTTGTTCCAAATTAAATTCAGCAATTGTGTGTTTCTAATTCTTTCTTATTCTTGCTATAGTTCACATCCTTGTCTTCCGCGCTGTTTAACACCGTGCGGTTCCCAACAATTTTCTATAACAGCTCCAGTCGCGGAAGTATCCGTCATTCTCAGACATCCACTTCCGAGGCGGGATAACTCTGGGACAGTTTCATTTCCCAGCGTTCGTTTCCTTCCGAGGAAGGACATCGCCTATCAATAAAAATGGCGCAATAAACACCCCAATCCAATCCATCACACAATATTTCCCCGGCATCCCACATTTCCTTCCGCTATCCAGATTATTTCACTCATCGTTAGATAGTATCGGCACTGTCTCCGTTTCCTTCCAGCTGACGACCACTTCCCTGGTCGCAGCACTCAATCCTCGCCTTTAATAGCGGTTATAATATTTCTGCTCTTTCACGAGCGTTGCAAGTTTATTATACAGAAATGTGTACCGAGCTGGTGGCAGTCTGATGCGCTTTAACTTTACGACGGCATAAAAATCGCTCGGGGAAAAGCACTAGTTTATTGCTTGAACTCATCAACAAAGTGGCCAGTCTAATTTAAAAATCTAGCATTATAATCCAATAGCCGTAAATAAACAAAATTATGACGGTTAAACGGCTGGATTGGCCAAGCGAAAGAAAATTAAGAATGAAATCACGAAAAAATAAACTAGATAGAATCTATATAGAACTATATATAGAGATAACATATAGATATTTGCCCACCGGGAGAGAATGCTGCGTGATCCCACATCATACAGATATTTAATAAATGGTAATGCAGATAACTCGAAACAGTCAATAGTATTATACAGAGGAGCCAAGCAAAGTCAAATATCTGCGATGTTAGCTTCTCCAGTCACGCTGATGTTAAGGGAAGCGAAAGAGAAGATAGATTGGACGGTTCAGCGATCATATAAGAGAGACAGCCAGTGAATAAGATTGGTCGGTTCAACGATCATATAAGAGAGATAGCCAGTGGATAAGATAGTTTGGTCGGTTCAACGATCATATAAGAGAGATAGCCAGTGGATAAGATTTGTCTGTTCAACGATCATATAAGAGAGACAGCCAGTGGATAAGATTGGTCGGTTCAGCGATCATATAAGAGAAACAGCCAGCGGATAAGATTGGTCGGTTCAACGATCATATAAGAGAGACAGCCAATGGATAAGATATATTGGTCGGTTCAACGATTATATAAGAGAGACAGCCAGTGGATAAGATAGATTGGTCGGTTCATCGATCATATAAGAGACAGCCAGTGGATAAAATAGATGGGTCGGTCCAGCGATCATATAAGGAAGACAGCGAGTAGATAAGATCGGTCGATTGAACGATAAGAGAGACAGCCAGTGAATAAGGTAGATATTAACAATCTCAGGTAAAACGGCATCATTGTCTATGCTGCGTGGACTGGTTGGTGAGAAGGTTGATATTGCCAGAATAGAGCGATACTCTGGGCGAATGATAGAAATTGTCAACCAACACCAAACTGGCACAGTTAGTCACTGCGTGCTGCTAAACGTTTTGAGAAGATAGGCTGTGTATGAGTGCAGTGATGATGATTAAGACATGAACAAGGAAACATTGCATCTCCCCACGACTTTGAAGGGCTATAGGTTGAAATTAAAAAGAAAAAATACATCGCAATATGGCGGTGTTCGTTAGTATTCCAATCTGGCTAGACCACACAGGAAGATATTAGCAAAGTACACGAGCTGTATAGGGAGCCGCAATAGATCAGTCGTTAGTGAACTGGACTACAAAGGACAAGGAGTAGAGTTCGATCCCAATCGACGGCTTCCGGGTTCACCCAGCCTTAAATGGGTACCGGATTTTTATCTGGGAAAGTAAAGCGGCACGGGCGTAATATCGACCACATTACCCCAGAAATCATGTGCTGAAGGTCTGTAAAATGTATGGTCACTAACACCATATTCCCTATACGCCACTTGGCGTGACGGGGGCTCTTTACTTTTTTGTTTTACTTACACGAGCTGTATGTAATTATTTCATGTATTCTATTGTGCTTATATCTCACAGCACAATTACATGGTTTATTGCTCAAATCTGAGCGTGACGATCATCACTTTCACGCAATTAACATTGAAAACATACATTCATTCATACATACACTTTTGGGCCCATACTATTATTGATAAAAGTATGAAAATTTATAATAAAATTGCTAACAAACAGCTGAGGGAATGAACCAATGGTTAAAGGGTAAACAGAAACGATGATGCTGGAAAAGACACACTGATTAAGCAAATTAAGAGTACCTATGTAGATAAAAGTAACTATATATTGATATTTATTATGAGAGAGAGAGAGAGAGAGAGAGAGAGAGAGAGAGAGAGAGAGAAGACATTTTGAGACTGCAGCATAAGAAATCAACAGCGTAACTGACGCAAGGTTTCTGTTTTTGAGATTGTGGTTCTGCCCTAAGTGTTGTGTTCGACTCGAAAGGACAATAGATAGATAGATCCTATAATTAGAAAAGATGCGTGCTTCTTCGAGATAGAGAAAGATGTCTTAATCCTCGCTTGGTTGCTATTTATGAGTTTTACATATCATAGTATGGCAGCTTTCACCTGTTTAATTCAGAATGAAATTGCACACAGTGGACATAAATTTCCGAACGTGCTAAAAATGTACATCTCTGCATCGCTTTCAGGACATGTATGCAGTATTGAGAGGCGTTTCGTTAACTCCAAATGTGTGGCTTCCTTGGAATGACGTTGAAATTTAGAATCTTTACTCTGAAGAACATTGCACTGGAATTGATGAAATATCTAACAGTTGAGGCTAAACGTGAAAAGTTTGTTTCATTGTATTTTGAACCCTGAGAAAAGAACAACGCATGTCCTCGGTGTTAGTGACCAGGCCTTGTCGAGTTAGCTGAATGAACTTCAAACTTCTACATATATCAAAAGAGAAGAGGGAAGTAATTAAACGTGAGAGCTTTAGATTTTTGGTGGGCAAAGAATTATTGACGCTAAAGAAATGTACAATTGTATTTAGATTTAACCAAGATACTGACATATCCAAAACCACTCTATGGAATATTACCCTGTTGATGAACAATTGCATATACGCCTCTAGTTTGTGAAATAGAATAAATATACTGTAAAATAAAATTGTTGATGCACCAGTAATTAAGAAACTGATAAGAATAACAAAGAAAATGACCTTTGATAATTCGGTGCGATCTACACGTAAGATTTGTGATTTAAATGTTAAGACTGGGGCAAAAATAAGACCTCGTGCAAATTAAAAATAATAATTTCTCGAATAGGATTGCTGAAAAAATAAAGAAATAGCAGCGGCAAACATTTGTGACTATAAACACACATGACGTCCATATACAACGGACTTTTCCCATCACGTCTCCAGCGGATACCCATTTTTTTCTCGCTCTCGCCGCCTGTCTCATCTTATTATCGTTTTAATCTCCATGCTGGTGGGACATCGCGACCCGCTTCGTTTGCCCGGCAGAGATTGTTACACATCACACACATTCGCACGGAAACGCGCGCGCGCGCGCTGAGGGAGATTGGGTGAAAGAGACAGTGAGTGAGATCTATTTACTTCAGAACTTGCTGAATGCGGTTCTTTTTGGTCACTGAATACAGGACCCTGCGGTAATTAGTGGATTATTGATTGAGACTTAATTATGGGCCTCATTTACAAGTGATTAACTAGTTTTATACTCAGGTTCAGATTAGAGGGGTGATGAGTAGCGAGTAGATACAAAGTACGGATGTCCGGAGCCAAATCTAAAACTTTATCAAATGTACGGTATTATGTGACGTAAATTATATTAAAGCTGACTCTTTACATCAGGCTCAGTGAACCAAAAGTGATCAAGATCCAACTTCACCTGCTCATGGTGTGTCTGGAAACTAATCAATATGGATAAACCAGTAGGGATCGAACGGGAAAGATATTCCGGGTACTCGAAAATGCCATGCTAAAGTAGTATGTTTTGGGCTGATGGAGCAGATATCACATATAGATGTAAAAGGCAACACAATGCAATTAAGCCAACTTTAACGTTCTTTTAAGGACGGACGAATAGTCGTGGGTCAAGCACATAAATTTATATAAGTAGGAACAATTCATTTTACGAATATGTTACTGACGCTAACATTAAAACAGGAATTCCCTTTTTGCAGAGTTTCAAAATGTCGTAGTTATCACCAACAAATAATAATAATAATAAGTAAATAAAAATAAATCAATTTGAAGAATTAGCGGTAAGTAGTAAATTCACGATCGAACCACATCACTCGGAAAAAATTCACAAATAATCAACAACAGTAAATTCATGACCTCTGCACTCAATAATTGCTGGGAATTTGATGTTAGTGGTCTTTTTTTTTTCTTATACCACAACCACGCACATTTTTGAGAGATATGGTCGGTATCACACCAGGCTGTCTTTACTTCCAATAAAAAATCTCTGGTACAAATTTGTAGAGGATCCACTGAAGGAGCGATTCCATAATGTTGCATTGGGACGGCTTAAGAGAAGCAGTTTTACCCAACAAGCCAAACACCAGACATACCAAAAGTTGTCAGCCCCCTACTGCCCATACCAGAACAGACTTTCTTGATAGAGGAATCAGAATTGTTCCTACAAATACGGATACAAATGAAATGACTACTTGACAAGAAGAAGCAGAATGTCTACAGCGTAAAACAATCACTCCTCATTTTCTTGTATGAAGAATACCTACAAGACCTAAAGATTCATGTGTACGCAGATTAATCAGCACAGACTGCAGTAAAGAATGGCGAAGCAGGTGCATACATAAAGTGCCAAAAAACACTAGAGATATGAACAAAATAGCAACATGGAAATATTGTCACAATTACGATGCAGATATCCAAGCAATAAAGCTGGCAATAGAAAAACTGCTGAACAGTAATCTTAGCACACAGACTACAATGCTTTTGACGTATGCAAGATAAGTACTCCAGTCACTGCAATCCAGAAAATTGCCACAGCTGCAGACCTTATTAAACACCACAGGGTCGCCGCCTTGCAGTGGATCCCATCCCACTGTGGAATACTAGGAAAAAAGAGAGCAGATCAACTAGCAAAGGAAGGCCGTACACAAGCACACAAACAAATGCACCAGCTACATACCATCAGAAGAAACAGATAATCAAATCAATCAGGAGGCGAAGGCGCGCCTCACAGCTGGAAGTTGTCAGCGACCCACAGCTGATGGCTTGCGCCAGGATCGGTGAACCAGAACCATCCAGACCCTGCTCCACCTCTCCGTGGTGCATCTAGTAACAGTCTAACCTGTCTAGTCTGGCCAAGCGAGTAGGGATCGAAGAGGGAAGACAACCCGGTACTCAAAAATGTCGTGCTGAAGTCGGATGTGTTGGACCGAAAGGCGCAAATATAACAGTTATACTGCAAACCACAACACAACGCAGACACACCCACTTAACGTCCCTTTAAGGGCGGATGACGAAGAGGAATTCTATAGTCTACGAATACTCTAGAATACTTTAGTCATCGGGCGAACGCAAGCAAGTAAGCAAATCAATCAGAAGACCACAAGTCCCAAATCAGGATGCCTTTCATAATATGAATAGGTGTGAACAAGTTATCATTATACGCCTCAGAACAGGACACAATCGACTTTACAGTAAAGTGTACACAAAATTCAAGATCGGCACTAAAACTACATGTACATGAGGACAGGCGCCCCATACTGCTGAACATATACTTCAAGAATGTACTGAATATAGTAGACTGAGGAAAGTGCATTGCCCCATAGATACAACACTACAGACAAAACTATATGGGCACTGCAAGAACTGCAAAAGACAGTAAAATTTATACAGGAAACGGCATTGCAGATATAGACAATACTTCATGCCAACGAAATATAGATCTGATCAAGGAAATGTTAAGAAGCCATCTGGTCTATACGCACGTGGTTCAGCTTATTCATTTCCCTCGACAGGTCGACTTTTATATTCAAACAGTAAAAGACATAACGTAGCTAGTAGCTGAGGTTCTTCACCAGCCCGTAGACTATTACTTTCAGGTATATCACTTTCAGAAGTTCTTCACCAGCCCGTAGACTATTACTTTCAGGTATATCACTTTCAGAAGTTCTTCACCAGCCCGTAGACTATTACTTTTGGGTATATCACTTTCAGAAGTTCTTCACCAGCCCGTAGACTATTACTTTTGGGTATATCACTTTCAGAAGTTCTTCACCAGCCCGTAGACTATTAATTTTGGGTATATCACTTTCAGAAGTTCTTCCCCAACCCGTAGACTATTACTTTCAGGTATAACACTTTCAGAGGTTCTTCACCAGCCCGTAGACTATTACATTTGGGTATATCACTTTCTGTTATTTGGAATTGTTATGGACTTCATAATGAAGAAATGCTGCACTGGTAATAAAGGCATCGAATGGATACAAGGAGACCATTTGGAGGACCTGGACTTTGCTGATGACATAGTTCTCATCAGCAATCAGATAAAAACGATGCAGGAAAACACAAATGAACTATCATCAATAGCCAGCAAAATTGGGCTTGAGGTCAATCATGAAAAGACTAAAGTCATGAAAAGTTTAATTCCAACAAGTGACAAAATATACATGGAAAACAAACCAGTAGAAGAGATCGATCACTTCATCTATCTTGGAAGTCACATTGATCGAGAAGGGGATACGAGCAAAGAAATTAGAATCAGACTGGCTAAAGCAGCAATGTCTTTCAGAAGCCTTGAAAAGTTGTGGAAATCAAAACTCATTAGCACAAACACAAAACTTAGGCTATTCAAATAAAATGTACTATCAACCCTTACGTATGCGTGTGAAAGCTGGAAAACAACAAGAGATATAGAAACAAAGTTGAACGCATTCGAAAATAAATGTCTAAGGAAAATACTTGGTATAGAATGGAACGAATTCAAAACAAACGAGGAAATTAGAGAAATCGCCAATCAACCACTAATATCTTCAGTAATAAAGAAAAGACGATGGTCATACGTTGGACATGTGATGAGAAGAGATAATAATCGAATAGCAAAGCAAGCCCTCATATGGGAAACAACAGGTAAAAGAAAAAGAGGAAGACCCAGGGAGACACTGAGAAGAACATTGATGAGAGAGGCAAGAGCAGCAGGAATCGGCTCCCTCAATGAGATAGAACTGCTTGCACAGAACAGAGACAGATGGCGAGGTTTGATAAAATATCTTTAAAAGAAAACTGCTAGAACAAAAATTCATATAGGAGAAGGTGTATCTTGGTCTACGCCCAATGGGCCGGTTACGGCTCGAAAGGTCAATAGATATCACTTTCAGAGGTTCTTCACCAACCCGTAGACTATTACTTTTGGGTATATCACTTTCAGAAGTTCTTCTCCAGCCCGTAGACTATTACTTTTGGGTATATCACTTTCAGAAGTTCTTCACCAGCCCGTAGACTATTACTTTCAGGTATATCACTTTCAGAAGTTCTTCACCAGCCCGTAGACTATTACTTTCAGGTATATCACTTTCAGAAGTTCTTCACCAGCCCGTAGACTATTACTTTCAGGTATATCACTTTCAGAAGTTCTTCACCAGCCCGTATTTTTGGACTATTATCACTTTCAGAAGTTCTTCACCAGCCCGTAGACTATTACTTTTGGGTATATCACTTTCAGAAGTTCTTCACCAGCCCGTAGACTATTACTTTTGGGTATATCACTTTCAGAAGTTCTTCACCAGCCTGTAGACTATTACTTTTGGGTATTTCACTTTCAGAAGTTCTTCACCAGCCCGTAGACTATTACTTTCAGGTATATCACTTTCAGAGGTTCTTCACCAGCCCGTAGACTATTACTTTTGGGTATATCACTTTCAGAAGTTCTTCACCAGCCCGTAGACTATTACTTTTGGGTATATCACTTTCAGAAGTTTTTCACCAGCCTGTAGACTATTACTTTTGGGTATTTCACTTTCAGAAGTTCTTCACCAGCCCGTAGACTATTACTTTCAGGTATATCACTTTCAGAAGTTCTTCACCAGCCCGTAGACTATTACTTTTGGGTATATCACTTTCAGAAGTTCTTCACCAGCCCGTAGACTATTACTTTCAGGTATATCACTTTCAGAGGTTCTTCACCAGCCCGTAGACTATTACTTTTGGGTATATCACTTTCAGAAGTTCTTCACCAGCCCGTAGACTATTACTTTTGGGTATATCACTTTCAGAAGTTCTTCACCAGCCTGTAGACTATTACTTTTGGGTATATCACTTTCAGAAGTTCTTCACCAGCCCGTAGACTATTACTTTTGGGTATATCACTTTCAGAGGTTCTTCACCAGCCCGTAGACTATTACTTTTGGGTATATCACTTTCAGAGGTTCTTCACCAGCCCGTAGACTATTACTTTTGGGTATATCACTTTCAGAAGTTCTTCACCAGCCCGTAGACTATTACTTTTGGGTATATCACTTTCAGAAGTTCTTCACCAGCCCGTAGACTATTACTTTCAGGTATATCACTTTCAGAAGTTCTTCACCAGCCCGTAGACTATTACTTTCAGGTATATCACTTTCAGAAGTTCTTCACCAGCCCGTAGACTATTACTTTTGGGTATATCACTTTCAGAAGTTCTTCACCAGTCCGTAGACTATTACTTTCAGGTATATCACTTTCAGAAGTTCTTCACCAGCCCGTAGACTATTACTTTCAGGTATATCACTTTCAGAAGTTCTTCACCAGCCCGTAGACTATTACTTTTGGGTATATCACTTTCAGAAGTTCTTCACCAGCCCGTAGACTATTACTTTTGGGTATATCACTTTCAGAAGTTCTTCACCAGCCCGTAGACTATTACTTTTGGGTATATCACTTTCAGAAGTTCTTCACCAGCCCGTAGACTATATCACTTTCAGAAGTTCTTCACCAGCCCGTAGACTATTACTTTCAGGTATATCACTTTCAGAAGTTCTTCACCAGCCCGTAGACTATTACTTTCAGGTATATCACTTTCAGAAGTTCTTCACCAGCCCGTAGACTATTACTTTCAGGTATATCACTTTCAGAAGTTCTTCACCAGCCCGTAGACTATTACTTTTGGGTATATCACTTTCAGAAGTTCTTCACCAGCCCGTAGACTATTACTTTTGGGTATATCACTTTCAGAAGTTCTTCACCAGCCCGTAGACTATTACTTTTGGGTATATCACTTTCAGAAGTTCTTCACCAGCCCGTAGACTATTACTTTTGAGTATTTCACTTTCAGAAGTTCTTCCCCAGCCCGTAGACTATTACTTTCAGGTATATCACTTTCAGAGGTTCTTCACCAGCCCGTAGACTATTACTTTTGGGTATATCACTTTCAGAGGTTCTTCACCAGCCCGTAGACTATTACTTTTGGGTATATCACTTTCAGAAGTTCTTCACCAGCCCGTAGACTATTACTTTTGGGTATATCACTTTCAGAAGTTCTTCACCAGCCCGTAGACTATTACTTTTGGGTATATCACTTTCAGAAGTTCTTCACCAGCCCGTAGACTATTACTTTTGGGTATATCACTTTCAGAAGTTCTTCACCAGCCCGTAGACTATTACTTTCAGGTATATCACTTTCAGAAGTTCTTCACCAGCCCGTAGACTATTACTTTTGGGTATATCACTTTCAGAAGTTCTTCACCAGCCCGTAGACTATTACTTTCAGGTATATCACTTTCAGAAGTTCTTCACCAGCCCGTAGACTATTACTTTCAGGTATTTCACTTTCAGAAGTTCTTCACCAGTCCGTAGACTATTACTTTCAGGTATATCACTTTCAGAAGTTCTTCACCAGCCCGTAGACTATTATTTTTGGGTATATCACTTTCAGAAGTTCTTCACCAGCCCGTAGACTATTACTATTGGGTATATCACTTTCAGAAGTTCTTCACCAGCCCGTAGACTATTACTTTTGGGTATATCACTTTCAGAAGTTCTTCACCAGCCTGTAGACTATTACTTTTGGGTATTTCACTTTCAGAAGTTCTTCACCAGCCCGTAGACTATTACTTTCAGGTATATCACTTTCAGAGGTTCTTCACCAGCCCGTAGACTATTACTTTTGGGTATATCACTTTCAGAAGTTCTTCACCAGCCCGTAGACTATTACTTTTGGGTATATCACTTTCAGAAGTTCTTCACCAGCCTGTAGACTATTACTTTTGGGTATTTCACTTTCAGAAGTTCTTCACCAGCCCGTAGACTATTACTTTCAGGTATATCACTTTCAGAGGTTCTTCACCAGCCCGTAGACTATTACTTTTGGGTATATCACTTTCAGAGGTTCTTCACCAGCCCGTAGACTATTACTTTTGGGTATATCACTTTCCGAGGTTCTTCACCAGCCCGTAGACTATTACTTTTGGGTATATCACTTTCAGAAGTTCTTCACCAGCCCGTAGACTATTACTTTTGGGTATATCACTTTCAGAAGTTCTTCACCAGCCCGTAGACTATTACTTTCAGGTATATCACTTTCAGAAGTTCTTCACCAGCCCGTAGACTATTACTTTCAGGTATATCACTTTCAGAAGTTCTTCACCAGCCCGTAGACTATTACTTTTGTGTATATCACTTTCAGAAGTTCTTCACCAGTCCGTAGACTATTACTTTCAGGTATATCACTTTCAGAAGTTCTTAACCAGCCCGTAGACTATTACTTTCAGGTATATCACTTTCAGAAGTTCTTCACCAGCCCGTAGACTATTACTTTTGGGTATATCACTTTCAGAAGTTCTTCACCAGCCCGTAGACTATTACTTTTGGGTATATCACTTTCAGAAGTTCTTCACCAGCCCGTAGACTATTACTTTTGGGTATATCACTTTCAGAAGTTCTTCACCAGCCCGTAGACTATTACTTTCAGGTATATCACTTTCAGAAGTTCTTCACCAGCCCGTAGACTATTACTTTCAGGTATATCACTTTCAGAAGTTCTTCACCAGCCCGTAGACTATTACTTTCAGGTATATCACTTTCAGAAGTTCTTCACCAGCCCGTAGACTATTACTTTTGGGTATATCACTTTCAGAAGTTCTTCACCAGCCCGTAGACTATTACTTTTGGGTATATCACTTTCAGAAGTTCTTCACCAGCCCGTAGACTATTACTTTTGGGTATATCACTTTCAGAAGTTCTTCACCAGCCCGTAGACTATTACTTTTGGGTATTTCACTTTCAGAAGTTCTTCCCCAGCCCGTAGACTATTACTTTCAGGTATATCACTTTCAGAGGTTCTTCACCAGCCCGTAGACTATTACTTTTGGGTATATCACTTTCAGAGGTTCTTCACCAGCCCGTAGACTATTACTTTTGGGTATATCACTTTCAGAAGTTCTTCACCAGCCCGTAGACTATTACTTTTGGGTATATCACTTTCAGAAGTTCTTCACCAGCCCGTAGACTATTACTTTTGGGTATATCACTTTCAGAAGTTCTTCACCAGCCCGTAGACTATTACTTTTGGGTATATCACTTTCAGAAGTTCTTCACCAGCCCGTAGACTATTACTTTCAGGTATATCACTTTCAGAAGTTCTTCACCAGCCCGTAGACTATTACTTTTGGGTATATCACTTTCAGAAGTTCTTCACCAGCCCGTAGACTATTACTTTCAGGTATATCACTTTCAGAAGTTCTTCACCAGCCCGTAGACTATTACTTTCAGGTATATCACTTTCAGAAGTTCTTCACCAGCCCGTAGACTATTACTTTCAGGTATATCACTTTCAGAAGTTCTTCACCAGCCCGTAGACTATTACTTTCAGGTATATCACTTTCAGAAGTTCTTCACCAGCCTGTAGACTATTACTTTCAGGTATATCACTTTCAGAAGTTCTTCACCAGCCCGTAGACTATTACTTTCAGGTATATCAGTTTCAGAGGTTCTTCACCAGCCCGTAGACTATTACTTTTGGGTATATCACTTTCAGAGGTTCTTCACCAGCCCGTAGACTATTACTTTTGGGTATATCACTTTCAGAGGTTCTTCACCAGTCCGTAGACTATTACTTTTGGGTATATCACTTTCAGAGGTTCTTCACCAGCCCGTAGACTATTACTTTTGGGTATATCACTTTCAGAAGTTCTTCACCAGTCCGTAGACTATTACTTTCAGGTATATCAGTTTCAGAAGTTCTTCACCAGCCCGTAGACTATTACTTTCAGGTATATCACTTTCAGAAGTTCTTCACCAGCCCGTAGACTATTACTTTTGGGTATATCACTTTCAGAAGTTCTTCACCAGCCCGTAGACTATTACTTTCAGGTATATCACTTTCACCTTTCAGGAGTAAGGCAAGGATGCCTCCTGTCTCCATTTCTCTTTCTACTGGCCATAGATTGGATTATGAAAATAACTCAAAACAACAGAAATGGGATCCAGTGGTCACTGACCAAACAACTTGATGATTTAGACTTTGCTGATGACATAGCTCTCCTATCATACAGCCATCAACAGATGCAGGATAAAATGAGTATATTAGATGAGAGATCACAACAGCTAGGACTAAAGATTAATAGAGATAAGACCAATATTATGAGAATTAATGCAGTTGGCAATAACCATATAAAACTAGGAGAAATACCTCTACTAGACGTACAATCTTATATATATCTGGGCAGTAATATAGATAAAGAGGGAGGAACAGAAAATGATACCAAAATAAGGATATCAAAAGCAAGAGGAGCTTTCATTGCACTGGGAAACATATGGAAATCCAAAGAAATTAGGCTAAATACAAAAATAAAAATTTTCAACTCAAATGTTAAGTCGGTCCTATTATATGGCTGTGAAACATGGAGAATGACAAAATTGACAATCACGAAAGTACAGACTTTCATTAATGGATGCTTGCGCAGAATAAAGGGATGGAAATGGCAGGACAAAGTCACTAACGTGGAATTATGGAAATGTACCGGTCAAATACCAGTGGATAAATAGATACAGCGAAGACGATGGCGATGGATAGGACACACACTACGGAAGCCAACTGAGAGTATTACACAACAGGCCCTTTTTTGGAATCCCCAGGGGGAAAGACAAAGAGGAAGACCAAGGAATTCTTGGAGAAGACAGATAGAAGCAGAGATGAAGATGATGGGGAAGACATGGAATGATCTTAAAAGAATGGCAAAAAACAGAACGACTTGGAAAGTGTTTGTTGAAGACCTATGCTCCACCAGGAGCTAAAAGGTAAAAGAGAGAGATATCACTTTCACACGTTTAATACCTTAATCTCCCTACTCCCACCCTACAACATTGTAAAGTATTTGCACTTGATTACTCCTCGATTAATATAGGTTATACTATTGGTTATTAATTAGTTCATCCGATCTCATAGCCCTCGAGAGAGAGAGAGAGCCCAAAAACGTGCTAAGTTCAAATCAAATAAATAGCGTGGAGAATGGTTCAGCATGCTCAAATACCAATAATTATTCATCGTTTAGCCAGTTGCAGCCTGAACTACTCAAGACATGAGGGCAGTTCTGCTAATTTAAGCAACATTATATTGATTTGCGCACTATATCGTTGTGGTTAAAGCGTCATCAAAAGTACCAGTTCAGATCCAAAATGGATCGGTCGCTAATTATCTAACGTTACCCCCGATTGTCAATGTAAAGCCTTCTCTGATCGGAGACGAGAGAGAGAGAGAGAGAGAGAGAGAGAGAGAGAGAGAGAGAGAGAGAGAGAGAGAGAGAAGCAACAGATGTGGCTTGATCAAATTAAGCAAGAACAAATACTCATGTTTAAAACCAAAAACAAATAAAATGTCACAAACAAGGATAACATTGTAAACTAAAATGATTATATCATCAATTAAGTTATAATCAGACAGTTCAGAGCTACAACTACATTGGGCATACTATAACCAGTGATGGAAAATGTACAACTGAAATAAACAAAGGAATTTGCAAAAAGTAATTTTAATGCCATGAAAAATATACTAACATCAAAACAAATTAATCCAGGGCTAAAACTAAGAAAAGCCAAATTTTACATCTTCTCAAAATTCCTGTATGGTGCAGATACATAGACATTAGGCAAGAAAACAGAACAGAAAACTAAAGCCTTTGAAATGTGGATTTATAGAATAATAGGTAGAATTGGATGGAACGAAAAAAAAAAACGATGAAGTCTTAAAACTAAAAATTAAAAGAGAATTACTAAATACAATTCAAACAAGACAAATGAGATTATTGGGGCATGTTAAAAGACATAGCAGCCTACTAAAAGTAATCTTGGAAGGGAAAATACAAGGTAAAAGAGGCAGAGGCAGGCCAAGACTAACATGGACGAGTAACATCAAAAGAGGAACAAGTTATGACAACTTACACCATCAAAACAAGAGACCGAGCGAAATGGTGCTCCATGGTAGCCAACCTTCGATACGGTGACGGCACTCGATGATGAGTTATAATAACCAACTATACAAAAATATCCCACAGTCAGTCGGCGGTGCTTGGTGTTGGTCTACTTGTATACTTCTATTTTGTCGATATCTTCCTATCTTACGTGTGCAGAAAACAGACTTAATTATGAACAATGTCTAACTCAATACTTCTGTAATAATAATCCCATACCAACAATAACAATAATAATAAACATTTTTACATTATCAGATGTCCGGATCATATTAAGCAAAATCCATACTTGTTAAAACAATTATACTAGCACCTAAATAAAAACTACTACCTACCTGCCTATCTATAAGGTAAATAATAAAATAAAATAAATCGATTTTGTTTTCAATATCTGGTAATGATAATGTTTCTCTACCATATAACAATAGTACACAGATTTAGGGGTGCGTGATCTACATCGACAATGAGAGCGGTAAACGAAAGCACAACAGTGTTACCCCAACAGAAATGGCATTTATGTCATCAAGATTAGATTTAAGAAATATATCTGCTACATCATTACCTCATTTCAGGGGTCTGCTAGGGTGGCGATGTAGTTGCCTAGGGACATAAAGACTGCATGCTTGCTGCAGTAGCCGCGTAGCGCACTGGTTTGATAACAGCTGACTCAAACCATTCGGTAGTCTTCTTCTCCTACCGCTCAACGCCCTATGAAGTATAGGTCTCCAATGAAACATTTCCAAGCTGTCCCTGTTTGGTGCCTTTCTCTTATGTTTGCTTCGTATCTTTCTCATGTTCTTAATCTCTACTTCATCTCACCTCTCTACTTCACCTCATCTGTCTTCTGTGAGTATATTTTGACCTTACCCCCTTGTCTCCTATTTGTCAAGTGGCCGGGCAAATATGAGGGAAAAGGCACTAGCTTGCTAGAAAATGAATGAAGCCTAAACTGGTGAATATAAAAGTGAATAAACCCCTCCTTCAGTCCTACTGGAGGCGAAGGCGCACCTCACAGCACGAGAGCTGGAAGTTGCCAGCGACCTACAACTGATGGCTTGCGCCAGGATCGATGAACCAGAACCATCCAGACCCTGTTCCACCTCTCCGTGGTGCCTCTAGTAACAGACTAACCTGTCTTGTCTGACCAAGCGAGTAGGGATCGAATTGGGAAGACAACTCGTTACTCAAAAATGTCATGCTGAAGTCGGATGTGTTGGGCCAAAAGGCGCTAATATCACAGTTATACTGCAAACCACAACACAACGCAGACACGCCAACTTAACGTCCTTTTAAGGACGGATGACAAAGAGGTGTACTTTAGTCATCGGGCGAACGCAAGCAAGCAGTCATACTGTGTATATCGTGATACATTATCTGTAGACGTCTACATATCGCTAGTCGTGTAGCAGCCTTATGGGGGTGTCATAATTAATGACGAGAATCTTCTTGTTCCGTCTATCCATTATCCTCTTGGTCATCCCATGACCTCATGACCTTGAGGTGAACGAATATCAAAATATGAAGTATAATAATGTGCATTAAAAGATATATGAACAAGAGAGATGAGTGGAAAGTGCGTCTACTGTTCATAAAAGCACTACCCAAAACTGACCGCAACATTTACCTATGAGCATTAGCAATTATAACAATGAGCCATATGACGTGTTCAGGAAACAAGCATTTCCGTCAATATATCGACATCCATGTTCGATAGAACAACGGCAGATTTAAAAAAAAAAAAAAAACGCTGGCGAGATTATATAACTGACGACTGCTATTCACAAATTAAAATCGGAATTAAAAATGTAAGAGAAATGTGAAATATTCTCCGAATACGTTAGATTCTAACGTCATTTCTTCTGGAAATAAAAAGCTAAAAAAATAATAAAATAAAAAAAAAACCCAGGTACTTGGAAAATCAGAACGCATGAACGCCATTATACAGGCTACTAGCGTTGACATTACATATTGTATGCACTCAATCCAAACAATAAGTCCCAGCATTTCATTATATTAAACCATGTTTCTATAGCGATTCAAAATAAATGGCAAAGAAAGAAAAGTAGCCTGAAAAATCAACAATTAACAGACGGAGGCATATTTTGTTTAAAACAGCCACTGTTAGAAAGATACAAATAATAAAATAAAGAACATTCAAACTAATCATTCATTCACGCTTCATTTCAGTGACAGCATAAAGTACTCTACTGAAGAGTTCAGAGGGAGTGGCGTTTGTGGACAACAATCTATGAACTATTGTTAAAGTTAAATGTGGGATTATTCATTTTCATCATTTTATCTTTTCTACACGACACGGAGCAGAAATGCTGTCAATGTTCATTTCATGGCGTAAAGTACCGTAACTAGCCGCACATCAACGCCATTCTTTGTCAACTCCGTATACTGTGGGTACAATGATAAACCGCAACTACTTCACTACAGCATTATCACCCGCCGAGTGTAATTGCCTGTGGCTCATTTAACAAACAGCTGCTGACAGGAGGACAACCGCTGGATCCACTCAGAGAGGACACTGATTGCTCTCTTTCTTTAATTGGCAATTTTCTGCTGGGAAAAAACCACATTTTCATTTATTTGATCGACTAGTGGACTTGAACATATGCAAGCATCGTATAGTGAAGGGCGTTCCCCTGCTGGTATTTTATTGTGTTCAGTCGAGCCAGCTGTAAACATATATAAAATTGATCAGCAGAGCTCTTGGATTTAACATGACAGCATCGTCTCAAATGATTTAAAATTACATGACACATTATTCATAGTGTCTGAACTGTCCAAATGTTTCCAAAATGTTCTCTCAATTTAATTCCTTCTAATATATTTACTTTGAGAATTTAATTTCCCCTAATGTATTTCACCTCAAAATGTCTATTTCATAATGTAATTTCCTCAAGCGTATTCTCTTTCAAAATGTAATTCCCCCAAATGTATTCTATTTCAAAATGGTATTTCCCCTACTGTCATCATTTTCAATATTCAATTTCCTCAAATGTTCTCACTTTCAAAATTGTATTTTCCTCAGCTGCTTTATCCTTCAGTATTTAATTTGCACAACTGCGCTTTCTTCCACATTATGTTTGCCGAATTGCCCTTTGGTACCTACGTAGCGATATTGCATTCTCTTTAAATATTCCATTTCCTTCTTCAATGTGTAATGTCCCCACAATTATTATCTTTCAATGAGTTATATGTTAACATTATTTACCCGGACCTTCCTGTTTTTTTTTTCCTTCTGCAGGACAAAATTCTTTATGTCTAACTTCAGTAAACAATCACCTCAACCGAATACCTTTGGATATGGGTGGTAGACGTCGCCTACTCGACAAGAAAGTTCGATGGGGTTTTTCTCTTTGAATCTGTGAGTTCTTAGTGGCTTTTCCCACCCCCGGTCTCTGGGTAGTGAGATCCGACATCTTATCTTCCTGGATAATAGCGAAAAATCAGAAGTCCTGTATGTATGGACTATGCGCACGTTAATGAGCCCTAGGCTGTTCGATATCGACAAAAGTAAGTCAAAATTGTCGTTATATGTGCAACGTTGACAGGAAAACTCCACTCAAACGACAAAAACAAACTTTCGATGATAAAAATGAGAGTAACTCTGAAGTTGGAGAATATATCCCTTGGCATATGTGAAAGGTGTGTGTGTGTGTGTGTGAGTGTGTGTGTGTTGGGGGGGGGGGGGGGGACATGATTTCCACGCAAAATGTAGTCCCTCGGGACTTTGCTAGACATGTTAAGTTGAAGTACGCAAATAAAATCATAAATAGCCCAGTTACGTCTTACAGCCTCCACTATCAAAGCTTTCTTACAGTAAACCGTTACAGTTTGAGCTCTTCTACATTTATTCAGGCAGTATCCCAAAATATAAAAGTGTTACTTCAGGAAAGAAGAGCGTATGATCCCCTTACAGTTAATGAAGTGAAAGTGGTCAGCCAATCACATCTGATTGCTTGCGTCAGAATTAGTGAACCAGAACAAATCAAGACCCCACTTTACCTCACCGATATGGTAACTGAAACAGTCTTACGTAATCCGGAGTAACGGTTAAGAATTAAATTAGATATATAGGCAAAACTGCGACCCAAGAAGTGAAACTTGCGTCGGGCCAAAAGATGCGTGTATTACAATATAACGACACAATTTACGCCCCTTTAACGCGCTAACATGTTAGGAAAGTACAAGGAAGAGGTGTAACATCATGCGAACGCCAGAAACCTCATATGAAGCCATCTGATTTCTGTCAGTGGTCCATGGTACCAAAAAAGGATTAGAGTAAGCGCTTAGTCCTACCGGAAGTAGCTCTATACATTTTGATTTAGTGCTAAAAGTGAGCGCGCACAAAGAAAGAACGGTTGACAGTTTATACACCGAACCATACCAAGAAAACATTTGTTTTCAGAGGAGGAGAGAAATAGAGAGATAGAAAGAAAAAAAAGGAATTCATGCATTATTCGAATGTAAGGTTAAAACTGCTGTGTACAGTTTGAGAAATAAAATTACAAAAAGAGTTTGTGTGTGGAAATACACAGATGACTAAAAGAAATATAAGGGCGCTATATTTCCAACACACCATACAACGTGACAGCGACAGTTTTTTCAGTTTGTAACCATTTTAGATTCGTTGAAAGGTAACCACAGTAGCTGTTGTTGGGTATAAAGTCATGAAGGCCTGGTAAGACCAGAAGTTATTTGGAAACTTGACTACTTGGCATGTGCATTAAATATGATACAATGTTTAGTTAACCACAAATTATAACATGATGATCGCAATACAAGACGTGGTGAGAGTACTGCATATGCCAAAATAAACAAGCCAAGCGAAAGATTCTAGCAGATGAGACTATTTTAAACTACATCCCACGCATTCCTTTTCACCCGCTCTTTGTATTTTCGCTTCGTGTAAATAAATAATTCATCATCTTATCTCTTTGGTGACGGATGTTGATCTTTTGGTCGCAAATCTAAAAAGCAGCCAATGTCTACAGTCATGCTTGCTTGCTTGCGTTCGCCCGATGACTAAAGGAGTGTACCTCTCCAACATCCGCCCTTAAAATGACGTTAAGTGGGCGTATCTGCGTTGTAGTTTGCAGTATAACTGATATTTGCGCCTTTCGACCAAAAACATCCGACTTCAGCATGACATTTTTGAGTACCAGGTTGTCTTCCCTCTTCGATCCCTAATCACTTGGCCAGACTAGACAGGTTAGTCTGTTACCAGAGGCACCACGGAGAGGTGGAACAGGGTCTGGATAGTTCTGGTTCAACGATCCTGACGCAAGCCATCAGCTGTGCGTCGCTGACAACTTCCAACTCTGGTACTCTGAGGCATGCCTCCGCCTCCGGCCTCAGTCATTTTTGTGGCATTAAAGGAAACAAGAAAACTCTATGACCCAGTTTACTTTGTCACTTTGTCTTCTTCTGTGGTCATCTTCCGCTGGGTATGCTGGTCTAAGTTTAGCAGCTTTAACTCTGATCACATTGTTCATAGCCTATTCATCTCTAGAGTGCCCAGTTCTTCTGAAGAACTAGACATGTTATGAAGATGTTATCTATCTACAAAGTCTGCTGGATCACATTGTTCATAGCCTATTCATCTCTAGAGTGCCCAGTTCTTGTGAAGAACTAGACATGTTATGAAGATGTTATCTATCTACAAAGTCTGCTGGATATCAAAACTTGTCGAATGCGCTTGTCAGACGATTCCTCAATTAAAGGTTTTTAATGGGTGTAGTTGAGCTTTGTCGTGGTTTGCAACAAGTTGCCGAATCTGTAAATTTCGGCCCATCACATCCGTTTTATTTATATAATATGGGCACCGGGTTTGTCTTTCTCTCAGGTGACTAATCGCACGGCAAGATCTAACATAATGAGATGAATAAGCATACTGGTCAATTCTGGTTCACTAAACCTAATATCATCGGTCAGCCACTTTTATAGTCCATGCTATGACTGTCAAATAATATACTAGCTGCAAGAGCACGCGCGCACACATATCAGACACACGGCATACATACATGCGTATATACATACATACATATTGTGTGTATGCGCGGATACTTTTACTCAGTTTTCAAATCCATTGATTTTCCTTTAAAGGTTTAAACCAAGGACATACAACTTAAGACAAAACCTATTAATCCTTGGAGATAACAGTCCCGAGTATTTTGTGGCATGTTGTGACAGTAGCAACATCCGCCATTGCCCAAGTGGACAACACGTCAAGAGACAATGGAGGCACAGTGTAGGACTCTCTGCTGAAGAGGGTCAGAGTAAGACAATAATGAGAAGAAAAGATACTTGACAAGCCTCTTGGCAAGAAGCTCAGACCGGGGGATTCAATGAGAAACGACACATCCTCTCTTCGCCATATATTTAAAAGATAAAGCATATCCTGTAGAGTATAAACCCCGCCGTATAGAAGTAAAAATCCCAAGATAAAATAATACATAGTATTCTAAGAGCCAAGGCTCTCGTTCCTCCTCATTGTTATTACCTTCTTCAACTCAATGAGTTAGATACCTATTCCTTTATTATAGAATTTCTTCTTCTTCTTTCTTTCAACTCTCTGTGGAGCATAGGTCTTCAACAAACACTTTCCTAAGTTGTTCTGTTACTTGCCATTCTTTTAAGATCATTCCATGTCTTCCCCATCATCTTCATCTCTGCTTATGTCTGTCTTCTCCAAGAATTTCTTGGTCTTCCTCTTTGTCTTTCCACCTGGGGATTCCAAAAAAGGGCCTGTTGTGTAAAACTCTCAGTTGGCTTCCGCAGTGTGTGTCCTATCCAGCGCCATCGTCTTCGCTGTATCTCTTTATCCACTGGTATTTGACTGGTACATTTCCATAATTCTATGTTAGTGATTTTGTCCTGCCATTTCCATCCTTTCATTCTGTGTAAGCATCCATTAATGAAAGTCTGTATCTCCATGATTGTCAATTTTGTTGTTATCCATGTTTCACAGCCATATAATAGGACTGACTTAACATCTTTATTTTGTATTTAACCTAATTTCTTTGGACTTCCATGTTTCCCAGTGCAATAAAATTATAGAATTGGGTTAGCTAAAACCAGAGCGTCAAGCTAGGACCGAACCCACGTTTACTTTATCTTCAAAGACCAATCATAGCCAACAACAGGCAAGGCCTTCGTGCAACCCAACTAACGTGACGTGCAAAGCCTTTCCAGCAGGGGCGGTAGTGGGTTGGATTGTATCAGACCTATATAGCCCGCAATATTAGGAAGAAACAATCATCATTTTTTGGCCATGTAATGAGAACAACTAGAATATATTGTAACAACTGGAAAAATTGAAGGACGAAGAGATAAGAGGGGAAACAAAGAGAAAAGATACCAGACAGCTTAAGAGAATGGCTTGGCAGAAGGTCAACAACGGAAATGATAAAGAATTGTCGAGATCCAAAGTTGTGGAGAGACATGATCACCTACGCCAGTAGGCCCGGTACTTGATGATGATAGCCCGCAAATGTGAACCTTAACCGTTGACGTCACGCTAGTTGGGTACAAAGCAGGCCTCCTCTAAAGTTGACTAAGGATCAACCCCACTATGTTACTGACAAGCCTCCACGTATAAAGCTCAGTCAATGTTTCTAAAACCCAGCAGTGAACCAACAAAAGCATCTTTACAAAAAATGAAGAAGATACTATGCAATCCATTTTTGACAATCGAAACAAGAAAAAGAGTTCTTAGATGTTGTGTAGAGTTAGTCTTAACATATGGCATGGACAATAGGACAACAAACAAGAAAATCACTGGAGTCTGTAGATATGTGGTTTTACAGAAGAATGTTGACAGCTAAGAGTAATGAAAATGTTCTGAAAGAGGCCAAAGCAAAAAGAAAGCTAATTTCCAATATTAGGAAGAAACAATCATCATTTTTTTGGCCATGTAATGAGAAGATACCGGTTTCCGGTTGTTTCCAAAATGGAGGAATTATTTTTCTCCGGCTTGGTATAGAACCGTTGATCAGAGGTTTAACAAGCCGCTATCGTAAAAACGATGTTGTTAATGAAACGTAGACCTGATACAGAATGTGTAAATTAGCAGTAGATAGTAGTGATAGTTTTTTCGGCCCTAAAACAACAACAAAAATAGGATTCTGGAATGTGCGAACAATGGCCGCTCCGACGAAACATGCACAGGTCGCGAGCGAGATGGACAGATACGATCTAGATATTTTAGGATTAAGCGAAATGCGCTGGCCTGGAACAGGTAGGAGATCTATTGATAATAAAATAGTAGTTTTTTCTGGAAGGGAAGATGGAAAACACCGTGAAGGAGTAGGCATAATGATGACAGACAAAGCTGCAAGAAGTTTATTAGAATGGGAACCGATAAATAGCCGTCTGATACGAACACGATACAAAACAAAACATGGAAGACTTTCAATTATTCAATGTTATGCGCCTACTAACGAAGCTGATGATGAAGTTAAGGATGATTTTTATAACCAACTGCAACAACTTATAAACAAAATACCAAAACACGATCTTTTAATTGTAATGGGAGACTTCAACGCCAAAGTAGGACAAGATAACGCAGGAGTGGAACATGTGATGGGGAGAGAAGGCTGTAATACAACAAGTCAGAATGGAGAAAGATTGATAGAATTATGTTTAATAGAAAATTTAGTTATAGGTGGGACATTATTTCCACATAAAAATATTCACAAAACAACATGGATATCTCCTGATGATAGAACATCAAATCAAATTGACCACCTATGTATTAAACAACAATTCAGATCATCATTAATAGATGTAAGAGCATACAGAGGTGCTGATGTTAATAGTGACCACAACCTGTGCATTGGGAAAATAAGATTAAAATTTAGAAACCAACAGAAGAGGTCAATTACACATAAAATTGATAGTCATAAACTGAAAGATGAAGCAATAAAGGAAAAGTTTAACATAGAGCTAAGTAATTGTTATTCAGCACTTGGTGAAATAGACTTAGATATCAATGAAATGTGGGACTCACAGAGCAAAATACTAATGACAGCAGCAGAAGCAAGTGCTGGACTGAAGAAAATGGAAAAACGAGCTTGGATCTCAGACACCACATGGAAATACATCAAAGAAAGAAGAGAAGCGAAGAGAGCCATGACTAATGTAAAGACAGATCTTGGAAAGGTTCTGGCAAAAGCAACATACAAAGAATTAGACAACAAAGTGAAAAGTTCGGCAAGAAGAGATACAAGAGCTTATATAGACAACTTGGCAGAGAAAGCAGACACAGCTGCAATTACAGGAGACAGCAGAACTCTTTATACTGTACAAAAGATGCTGACAAACACCTATACATCCAGTGGAACACCAATTCTAGACAAATCTGGATTAATGCTAACAACAAGCGCAGACATAAAAGCCCGTTGGGCGGAACACTTCAAAGAAATTCTTAACCGTCCACTACCTCACAGTTTAATATATTTTGAAGCTGAAACACCAGCAGCAGAATTAGATGTAAATTTAGATGACTTCACCTTGAGTGAAATAGAAACCACCTTAAAGCTAATGACCAATAACAAGGCTGCTGGAGAGGATAAGTTAACAGCTGAGATCCTCAAGGCAATTGATAGCCATAATTTAATACATCTCCAAAAAATGTTCAACATCATTTGGAAAACAGAGAAGACGCCTCATAAATGGAAAAAAGGAATCATTGTTAAGATCCCAAAAAAGGGCAATCTTAGAGATTGTAACAATTGGAGAGGCGTGACACTTTTGTCAGTTGCCTCAAAATTATTCTGTAAAATCATCCTAAATAGAATAAAGGATTCAATAGATACAGTAATGCGTGAAGAACAGGCTGGGTTTAGAAAAGGGAGAAGCTGTCTTGACCACATTTTCACTCTACGACTTATATTGGAGGAACACATTGAAAAGCAAAAACCTTTTGTACTTAACTTCATCGACTTCAAAAAAGCATTTGATAGTATTCATAGAGATTCTTTGTGGAAAATTCTGAAGCAATATGGCTTACCATCAAAAATCATAAATATTATCAAAGACATGTATGATGGTTACACATGTGCAGTTCGAACAGAGGAAGGACTGAGCGAATGTTTCCCAATAGAAACTGGGGTTAAACAAGGATGTATTTTATCGCCCTTGTTATTTGGAATTGTTATGGACTTCATAATGAAGAAATGCTGCACTGGTAATAAAGGCATCGAATGGATACAAGGAGACCATTTGGAGGACCTGGACTTTGCTGATGACATAGTTCTCATCAGCAATCAGATAAAAACGATGCAGGAAAACACAAATGAACTATCATCAATAGCCAGCAAAATTGGGCTTGAGGTCAATCATGAAAAGACTAAAGTCATGAAAAGTTTAATTCCAACAAGTGACAAAATATACATGGAAAACAAACCAGTAGAAGAGATCGATCACTTCATCTATCTTGGAAGTCACATTGATCGAGAAGGGGATACGAGCAAAGAAATTAGAATCAGACTGGCTAAAGCAGCAATGTCTTTCAGAAGCCTTGAAAAGTTGTGGAAATCAAAACTCATTAGCACAAACACAAAACTTAGGCTATTCAAATCAAATGTACTATCAACCCTTACGTATGCGTGTGAAAGCTGGAAAACAACAAGAGATATATAGAAACAAAGTTGAACGCATTCGAAAATAAATGTCTAAGGAAAATACTTGGTATAGAATGGAACGAATTCAAAACAAACGAGGAAATTAGAGAAATCGCCAATCAACCACTAATATCTTCAGTAATAAAGAAAAGACGATGGTCATACGTTGGACATGTGATGAGAAGAGATAATAATCGAATAGCAAAGCAAGCCCTCATATGGGAAACAACAGGTAAAAGAAAAAGAGGAAGACCCAGGGAGACACTGAGAAGAACATTGATGAGAGAGGCAAGAGCAGCAGGAATCGGCTCCCTCAATGAGATAGAACTGCTTGCACAGAACAGAGACAGATGGCGAGATTTGATAAAATATCTTTAAAAGAAAACTGCTAGAACAAAAATTCATATAGGAGAAGGTGTATCTTGGTCTACGCCCTATGGGCCGGTTACGGCTCGAAAGGTCAATAGAATGAGAAGAGAACTGGAATATATTGTAACAACTGTGAAAATTGAGGGACAAAGAGATAGAGGAAAGCAAAGAGAAAAAAGACCAGACAGCTTAAGTGAATGGCTTAAGTGAAGAAGGTCAACAACAGAAATGATAAATAACTGTCGAGATCGAAAATTGTGGAGAGACATGATCACCTACGCCAGCAGGCCCGGTACTTGATGATGATGGGTGAACCAACATGGAGTGGGTGATCTGGTTTAAGCTTGTGTTGTCAGTGTCGGAGAACCAAACTGATCAATATCCTAATGTGCTATACTTTCTTCTTTAACATCCCATCCATCCCTTATACTCTTACACATTACTTTTACCCCTTCCATTTTCCTCTAAAAATCAAGACATAGAATTGCATACCTGAGCATAATGAACTTGAGTCAACACTTTCAACTGCAACGTCATTTTCAACACAAGCACTGACACTGAGAGAGGCACTTAATTCCGACAGAAGTGCTACCCTCCCAGAGACAATTAGACATCTAACACGGCGATTGCTCGCGTGACGTTCTTCACAAGTGATGAACATAACCACTGAAACATGTACACAGCGCTCCACTTCATTCTAAGCCACTACTAGAACCAGCGTTATATAAACACTTAACCAATCAGTATTATTGTAACACGCTTTGTAGCGTTGTCAAGTAGTGGTGCTTAAAAACTATGCCGCGACTGTTGGCGTTTTGAATTGTTGAAATCCGACCAACTGTTCTAGCGAGAATCAAGTGCTACCGTAGTTATGATAGAAGGTTATTATACCCTACACTTTCATTGGGTGCTATGTAGTCCTAACCCCGGAGACAGCGATCATAAAAGGTGAATAACAACTGGAAAAGGGACAGAAAAAAAATGCAGCAAAGAAAAGAAGGGATTGGAGGGGTCTTTGATTTGGTCAATGTCCCAAATGAGTGTTAAAAATGAAGGTGTAGGCAAGACGTTTTACAGCACAAGAATTGGAAGCTGTCAGCGACCCATAGCTGTTGGTTGGCGCCAGAAACATTCAGACCCTACTCCACATCTTCGCGGTGCCTCTAGTAACAGACTAACCTGTCTAGTATGGTCAAGCGAATTGCAATGGAAGAGGGAAGACAAACACGGTACTCAAAATTAACGCTCTGAAGTCGAATGTGTTGGGCCGAAAGGCAACTGCAATCCACAACACAACGCATACACGGCACTTAACGTACAGTTAAAGACAGAGGTGTATTGTCATCAAGTGAACGCAAGCAAGCAAAATAAATGCAAGAACAGATTATGAGAACGCAGCACTTGACTGTATATCAAATGTATCGGCTCCAACTCTTAACTAGTTTGCAGACAGCCTATACGACTAAGACTTATAATGACGCCACAAACAAAAAATATGTACATTTTTCTATTCTCTTCTCTCTCTATCCTCCCCCCCCCCTTTTTTTTTCCTTCCCCTCAAATATATTTCTTCCTTTTTCCTCTTTTTTTTTAAAAAATACTTTTTCTACCTTAAACGCTTTTCCTCCGTGCACATGACGAATTAAGGGAAGCCATTAAATGTTCTGGACCAACAGCTTGGTCCGCGTTTCCTCAGTACTTCTCTTCCCTTGTCTATTGTTTGGTATCCTTTCAGCACATTCCCTTCTTCTGTCTGAAACGTCGTTCAAATTTGTGCCTACTATCTATCACGTAAAGTTTTAACCATACAATTTTTTCTATTTTTATTTCTTCCTCACATTTAGCATTATTGCAGCTTCGCATTTGTATGCATTCATTTGCATTTCTTTGCCTTAACCCCTTTTTCTGTCTGCAGCTCGTCTCATTCTAGGAATATCTCTTCGTCGACCACCCTTTTGTCCATCCCGAGAAGCTGAGGTCCCAGACAACAACAACAACAGTACGTGTGGTCTACCTGTGGAATGCATTTAGTCAAAACAGTAAAGCGGCCACTGTGTAAGCTGGCGGTTAGCACAGTGATCAGTCGGTCAGCTAGGAGCGAGGGTTTACTAAACCTAGATGCCGGGTTGGTTGTTTTAAGTGCAGTATTGAGCTTATTCAAAACCCACAAATGGATATCAAAATAGAAGGAATAGACCTGGAGACAGTTCAGAACTACAACTATCTTGGACATACTATATAACCAGTGATGGAAAATGTACAACTGAAATAAGCAAAAGAATAGAAATGGCAAAAAGTAATTTTAATGTCATGAAGAACATACTAACATCAAAACACCAGAGCTAAAACTAAGAATAGCAAAATGTTACATCTTCTCAGTATTCCTATATGGCGCAGAAACATGGACATTAGACAAGAAAACGTGGATATATAGAAGAATAGGTAGAGCTGGATGGAAGGAAAAGAAAACAAATGACGAAGTCTTAAAACAACTAAAAATGAAAAGTGAACTACTAAGCACAATTCAAACAAGAAAAATGCGATTTTTTTGCCATGTTAAAAGATACAACAGCCTACTAAAAGTAATCCTGGAGGGGAACATACAAGGTAAAAAAGGCAGAGGCAGACCAAGACTAACATGGACGAGTAACATCAAAAGATGGACAGATCAGCCTATGACAACCTGCACCAGCAAAGCAAGAGACAGCAGAATGGCGCTCCATGGTAGCCAACCTTCGTTGCGGAGAAGGCACTCGATGATGATGATGATGATTGAGCTTATTAAGATATCTAGTGGTGGCATTTCAACCTTTTTCTTATTTTTGAGTATGCAGTTTGGGAATGGATGTTGATAGTCAAGTGGACAAAGAGAAAGGGAAATTGAAAAGCTAAGAGCGTGAGCGAGAAATGAGATAGTAAGAGATATAGAATGTAAATGTGGATCACAAAAAGGAGAAGGGAAGGAAGAGTAAAGGTCGCACGGAAAGGGGAATGTGAGAAAGTGTGAATTGTATGTGAAAGTGTGAGGTATAGATAGATAATGAGACAGATGAGAAAATGATAAAGGAGTGGGTAATGGACATGAGTGTAAAGGAGGAAAGAATAACTTTGAAAAAAAAGGCAGTCTTGAAGAATATAATAGGAAACTTTATACAGAGCTTCGCAGCAGAAAGCAATCTGATCATCAGACATAGACCCCGTCGAGCAAGTTTTTCGGCCCTTAAGCTCCTTGACACTTTAAGGGAGGTGGGCCCGCCTGGGTCATGACCCCAAGGCGTAAATCTTCTGCTGCATTGAACTCTAAAGCCTATATTTGGCACACAATAACTACACTTACTCTACCTGGATAAGATAAGTGAAATATACAGGCAGTGAGAATGGTGAAACAAAACAGAAGGCCTAAGTATACTTGGAGAAGACTGGTGAACGCTGTGATAAAGAAGATTGGGAAGATATGCAGTATCTATAAAGAATCGCACAAAACAGGGCGACTTGGGAAGTGTTTAGTGAAGACCTATGCTCCACAGGTAATTGAGAGGTAACTGAATGTGGTGAAAGAAGGAAAAACATAGTAGGGGAGAGAGTTTGATAATCCTGAACATAGTAGGGGAGAGAGTTTGATAATCATGAACATAGTAGGGGAGAGAGTTTGATAATCCTGAACATAGTAGGGGAGAGAGTTTGATAATCCTGAACATAGTAGGGGAGAGAGTTTGATAATCCTGAACATAGTAGTGAAGAGAGTTTGATAATCCTGAACATAGTAGGGGAGAGAGTTTGATAATCCTGAACATAGTAGTGAAGAGAGTTTGATAATCCTGAACATAGTAGTGAAGAGAGTTTGATAATCCTGAACATAGTAGTGAAGAGAGTTTGATAATCCTGAACATAGTAGTGAAGAGAGTTTGATAATCCTGAACATAGTAGTGAAGAGGTTTGATAATCCCGAACATAGGAATGGCAGTGTGAGCATGAGAATGGGAGTATGTGAAAACCTGAAGAAAACGTTAAGAGAATGTAGATAAATCGGTGTGTGGACAAGTGAGAGAAGAATAGGAATGTAGTATCACACAACGAATATAGAAGTCACACGAAGTAACCGAGCCGTTGAGTTGTATAAATAGATAAGAGCTGGATTGTTACACAGACCAGACCCACAATTTGTGTGCATAAAATAAAAAGCCTATCTGCAGAACTAGTTGTGATAAACATAAGGCAGATTTGTAAACTAAATGCAGGGAAAAGAAAGCGGATCTGAAGAACTGAGGGAAATGAAAATACATTATTTGAACTGGCTGTAATAAAAAAAAGAGGGATTTATTAAATTAGTTGCACGAAACAGAAAGAATATTTGTGGAGCAAGGTGCATGACAGGATTTTAGAACTGTTAGAACTGGCTGTATGAGATTGAAAGAAGATTGCAGAAACTAGCTGGAAGCTGAACAAATTAACGTGGCTATGAGAAAGTAGAAAGAAGCAAACGGATTACAACTGTATCATATTATATCTAATTCAGAGATTACAGCATGGGAACCAAAGACTAAGAAAATCTGGAGGAAAATTAATGATACACCACCTGAGTAGTAGTAGACGGTGTGTTCGAAATTTGAGAAGGCCAGGACGTGAGACTGAACCTTTAATCTGATAATTTTGCGACAGATAACTCAATTTATATTGCAAAATGCCTAAAAGAGGCAGACCAAGACTAACATGGACGAGTAATATCAAAAGATGGACAAGTCAACCTATGACAACCTACACCATCAAAGCAAGAGACAGAGCGGAATGGTGCTCCGTGGTAGCCAACCGTCGTCGATGCGGAGACGGCACTAAATGATGATGATATATATTGCTACTTTTACAATTGTACCTAAAACTACTTATTCCCCCCCCCTTCCCCCACAGACAGTGTAAATACAAGAGTGTACAACTACATTGGAAGCGGCGGCTGTAACAGAGCGGTTAGTAATCTGGATTACTAAAGACAAAATGTTGGTTCGATCCCGATCGACGGCTTCTAGGTTCATCCGGCCTTAAATGGATCCTGGACTTCTTTTGTGAACCTAGGGAGCCTGATGTGATACTGACCGCTTCACCCATAAAATGCCCCGCTGGTCATAGAAAATTATGGACACTGGGACTGATATCATGTTCCCCATGTGACTTTACGTGTGGAGGGGAACCACAAAGAAATCAACAACAGTTCTACGTTATCCTTTTGTAATACGGGTGTGGAGAACTCCATTATCGCATTGTAATGAAAAAGCGACAACAAAGAGAGACGGACCACTAGTAGCAAACCACTCAGCAATGCTGACGTAATGTGTGCACTTCCATCCCAGGATATTAACGCTTGTCACATGCAGACAACGCTCGTCCGTTTTACTTTAAAACGTGCTTTTTAAGTAACACCAGCGTCACAGGCTTCCGCCCTCCAAAAGCCGAGACCCCACCCATCCTTCCCGATAATCCTACCATCCCCAGAGGCGCGACATGGCCCACTTAGGTCATCGCTGTCCAGAAAATTCTAGTCCCCATATTGTCTGTGGACAGCCGGATCGTTCTATTGGACATTGGAATTGCGTGCACAATTGTTAATGAGGTCATGTTTCAGCGCTTCCGTCATGCCCATCAAATCTGGCATTGACTTCCGCTCGCGCAATCTTCGCCAAGAATGCCATTATCTCCCTCTCTCTTTCTCCCACTCACCCTCGCATAAATTATGCCTTTAATTAAAAAAAAAAAAAACAGCAGCTGGAAACGAATGTTCAATGGATCCTGCCACTGTCTCCTCGTTAGAGATGGATTGTTGAACGTAATACTGTGGTACTTCCCCAGTCCATTTGTAGACATCAGCAGAGGTTTGGAATCCTAGTGATGAAACTGGTTCAGTCGCCTTCACCTTGGTGTCATCGCGGTCGGACCACTACCCAAGATGGTGTAATTGAGGTCCTGTCGTCTTGGAATTCCTACAATTATGGTTGTTCTGAGGGCAGGCTCTATGCTCACGATATCACACAGAAATTAATTGTTTTTTTTTTTTTTTTAATAAATCTACCGGTCGCGAGCAGGTCTTCGCGAGTGCCCGCCCATCAGCTTGTATGTCACTCGTATTTCATTAAGCTACACGTAAGTTCTGTTGTTGTTTATGTACGTCAATTGTATAGCTCTAGCTAAGTCTCGATGGACCGAATTTGCGTGGTTGTCACATTTTCTCATTTTCCCACAGTCAGGCGTGTGTGCACGGCCCAGAGGCGCCCCTCGCCATGTAGGTTGAAATTCTCCGACTTCTGTGGTACTCTCACTTTTTTATCGTCGATAATTTTGACGCTGAAGATTGTGGTTTATTGTTCTATTATCCCGTATATGTTGGTGTATCATAGGATATTGACTATTTGTTGTTCTCCATTAATGTATGTGGTTCTTCAATTAGTTCTCATTTACGTTATTGATATTCTGAAACTAGTTTGTTCCTGGCAACTATTGGTCAAGATATGGAACACGTGACTGGTTAAGGATGATTCGTTGACCAGAGAAACAACTTTACAACCAAAACTGTATGGAGCTAAGATGAGCTCTGAATAACAGTCAAATTAATAATAAGCATGTACCTAATGACCAGATGTGAAGAATTAACAGAAAAACTAGGAATAACGTCCGCTATACATTAAGAAGAGAATAATAGTAAACTGGTTTGTCCACGAAATAATACTTTTTTTTTTTAAAGTACTCTAAGTGACACAAGATATCAAAATAAACTATGAGAATAGTACTTGATCAAAGAAACACGTAAATATCCACAACATAAAAATGCACAAAACTATTGACTTCCGAAATATGATCGAACTCGTTACACCTCGACACACAGCCTTGCTACGAGAAAAGATCTGCACTTCAGCACACTAAGCAACCTGGAAAAAAGTGGTAGCAAGTGATAGCGACTTCTTTATGTTGCTTAGCTGACAGTGTGCTGAAGCGCAGCTCTCTCGTACCTAGGAGATGTGCGGGTTCGATAGTTCGGGGTGTCTACTGCTCTCGGCATTTTCTGTTTGTTTATGGATTTTTTTTCCGAGAGCTGTAAACATAGTAATTGTCCATAATATGTTTATCTGTCTCTCGCCTCGGAAGTTGCCTTAATACTACAGATGCATTGTCTTCAGACTAGATCATAGGGTCCATCCCTGAAACAAAAGATGGAGTATCTGAGATAGTTTATGAAGCAAACAAGAGAAGAAGCCACGATATTTGCAAAAGACCGCAAACTTATATCTCCCCTTGGAGGCTGGAGGGCAGGCAAGTGAAGGAGAAAAGAAGAACGGATTTGCTTGATTAGATGGTTTTAGCAATTACACATTTATTTACTTGGTAGAGCATCTGGTCTACGGTAGACAAGGGGGCAGGTTCAAACTCCATTGATCGCTTCTAGGTTTGCACAACCTTATGTGGGTCCTACATTGGAAATAAAGAAGGCACTGGCCTATTTGTACCACATTACCCAGAAATGTGTCCATTAGAAAGAAAAAAAATCCACGTTGATCCCATTTTCTTTTTACGTCATGCGCAGGGTGTGAAGGGTTTTCTTTTCTTTTCTATTTTACATGTGGTTGAGGGGGGGGAGGGGGGGGAGAGAGAGAGAGAGAAGAGAGAGAGAATGTCTGAGATGAGCCTGCCATGTAGGAGCTGATATCAAGCAACGAGACAAAATGCTCTCTCTTTCTGTCCCATAACCCTTACTAACCCCCGTTAAAAAGGGGGCGGATACCACATTAACAAAGCAAAACAAAATCAAATAAACCAAAAAACTGGGACGGAAGAGTCTTGTTGGAGTGCACGAGTGTAAACAAGCGTTTATGGAATGCACAAAGGCCGTGGACAATAGCGACGGGTGACGTTGGACGAGGAATGTGGAGGATTAACGAGGCGTTTAGTGAGGGCGAGGAAGGCGTCATAGAAAACAAAAGAAAACAAATGTCACGTGGACCAATGCAGTTGTAGCGTGAGAATCAGACAATTATAGTTTCCATTCGCGAGGGTGGCTGCATTTGATCCACTACTTCTTTAGTTTGTTACATCCCTATTCCGATTGTTTTCATAAACATCTATTCCAACTGTTTTTAAGACAAATGGATACAATGATAATCTGGATAGTTAATTAATTAATTATTCACCCAAAAGTCTAAGGACTCTTGCCTTTCGGACCAATGAGTAGAGTAAGGATAAAATATAACATTTCTAAAATGTTAGTCAATGGGAAGTCTCCGGTATTAACTGCAGGCTCCTACATTCCGATGATGTACTTTATTCCAAAGGAAATAAAAAGTATTATAATTTATTTTTTTTTTAAACTTTAATTTGCCGTTCTTAATGTTAGTGTCAAGTAGAAGGAATACATCTAGAGACAGTCCAGAGCTACAACTACCTGGGACATACTATAATCAGTGATGGAAAATGTGCAACTGAAATAAATAAAAGAATAGGATACATTGATACTTATCAACTGATACCTATCCCCGCGTCCCACCCTAAGTTCCTCTGACAAACCAAAGGAATGTTACAAATGTCGTCACGATACTGTTGGTATTTTATAGCTCTTAAAACGACACGAACATTCATCATCATCGAGTGCCCTCTCCGCATCGAAGGTTGGCTACCATGGAGCGCCATTCCACTCTGTCTCTTGCTTTGATGGTGCAGATTGCCATAGGCTGACTTGTCCATCTTTTGATGTTACTCGTCCATGTTAGTCTTGGTTTGCCTCTTTTACCTTGTATTTTCCATTCTAATATTACTTTTATTAGACTGTTGTGTCTTTTAACATGACCAAAAAATTTCATTTGTCTTGCTCTAATTGTGTTTAGTAGTTCTTTTTTTATTTTCAGTTGTTTTAAAACTTCTTCGTTTGTTTTCTTTTCTTTCCATCCAATTCTACCTATTCTTCTATAAATCCATATTTCAAAGGCTTCCATTTTCTATTCTGTTTTCTGGTCTAATGTCCATGTTTCTGCACCATACAGAAATATTGAGAAGATGTAACATTTTGCTTTTCTTAGTTTCAGCCCTGGTGTTATTTGTTTTGACGTTAGTATATTTTTCATGGCATTGAAATTACCTTTTGCCATTCCTATTCTTTTATTTATTGCAGTTGTACTTTTTCCATCACTGGTTATAGTATGTCCCAGGTCGTTGTAGCTCTGGACTGTCTCTAGATGTATTCCTTCAACTTTGATATTTAATTGTAGGTCTTGAGAATTTTCTTTGTTTATGATCATAGTTTTAGTCTTTTTTATATTCATATCTAGTCCATATTTTTTGCTTCTCATGTTTATTACATTAAGTAATTGTTGTAGATCTTTAGGATTTTCTGCTAGTAGAACAGTATCATCAGCGTATCTTATGTTATTGATTATCTTCCCATTAATGTTTAGGCCTGCCATCTCATTGATGTTTTTAAAGATTTGCTCAGTGTATAAATTGAACAAGCTTGGTGATAGGATGCATACACAGTCATTATTCTTGTATATATATAACAAAGTTTCCGTAGCGATATTCGTGTCTGGTGATACTTGTGAGCTATTATCACTTGTGCATTTCATAATGGCTTTTTTATTCGTTAATGGTGGTACTTAATGCAAGTAAAAAAAAGTAAAGAGCCCCCCGTCACGCCAAGTGGCGTATAGGGAATATGGTGTTGGTGACCATAAATTTTACACACCTTCGGCACATGATTTTTAGGGTAATGTGGTCGGTATTACGCCCCTGCCGCTTTACTTTCCCAGAAAAAATCCGGTACCCATTTAAGGCTGGGTGAACCCGGAAGCCGTCGGTTGGGATCAAACCCTACTTCTTGTCCTTTACTTAATGCAAGGTTGCTATTTAAAAGCAAAGAAAACCGATAAATGATGCTCGTTATGTGTTTTAATTGATGTTTCCTTTTTATGACAAGTTTAATTTTGTTTAAGGCCAACCACCAAATGTTCAGTCCGGCGTTATACGCTAACTTCATTTGATGAATAAATACCAGTTTAGAATGTTAAGGAAATACAAAACTTGTGACATCAACTGTGTAGAAGTGTTTTTCTTTAATTTTCTTGTTACTGTACACATTTGAGAATTCGTTGGTCATTTCTATTGTGGAGTATTTTTCTTCAGTGTTTAGCTTTAAAGTCATTTTTACTTAATTTATTTAGAAGATTGTAACTAAATTACAGGTGTTATCAAAGTCTTGCTCAGGGGGCTTCTATAATGAGCTGTGCAGTTATCAATTAAAATGTGTTGATGCTGAGTTATTTTTACAAACTGACACACATGTGATGTGGTCTTATGGTATACATCACATATCATGTGACTATTTTTACTGTACCATGTTGAAGGGATAGGAACAAGATCATGACACAATATAGTTGCATGGTCGGTTACTTGTATGTGCGTGTGAGTTCTGTTTTTTTTTTTCCTTTAAACTTCCGCCCCTGTCGTTACACGGTTCTAGTTCACTACCCCAGATACAAGCAGTCAGCTGTACATCCCTGGCCACCTGTAGTCCAGATACGAGCAGTCAGCTGTACATACCTGGCCACCTGTAGTCCAGATACGAGCAGTCAGCTGTACGTCCCTGTCCACCTGTAGTCCAGATACAAGCAGTCAGCTGTACGTCCCTGTCCACTTGTAGTCCAGATACAAGCAGTCAGCTGTACGTCCCTGTCCTTCCTGTAGTCCAGATACGATCAGTCAGCTGTACGTCCCTGTACACCTGTAGTCCAGATACGAGCAGTCAGCTGTACGTCCCTGTCCACCTGTGTTCCAGATACAAGCAGTCTGCTGTACGACTCTGTCCACATGTAGTCCCGATACAAGCAGTCAGCTTTATGTCCCTGGCCACCTGTAGTCCAGATACGAGCAGTCAGCTGTAAGTTCCTGTCCACCTGAAGTCCAGATACGAGCAGTCATCTGTACGTCCCTGTCCACCTGTTGTCCAGATACAATCAGTCAGCTGTACGTCTCTGTCCACCCACCTGTAGTCCCGATACAAGCAGTCAGCTGTACGTCCCTGGCCATCTGTAGTCCAGATACAAACAGTCAGCCCTGTCCACCTGTAGTCCAGATATAAGTAGTCAGCTGTACGTCACTGTCCACCTGTGGTCCGGATACAAGCAGTCAGCTGTACGTCCCTGTACATCTGTAGTCCAGATACAAGCAGTCAGCTGTACGTCCCTGACCACCTGTGGTCCGGATACAAGCAGTCAGCTGTACGTCCCTGTACACATCATAATCAATCGGTAGTAACTAATAAACTAGTGGTGACTGCTACAACAGAAGCACAAACCTTTAACATCAGCAGCAATTGCAGGAGCAGTGACAACAATAAAAGCAGTAGATTGTGTAGAATGATCAATCTATAGAAGTAATCGAAAAGCAGTCTATATTATAACAGAATCTATGGACATTGGAAGTAGTAGCAACAGCCAAAAAGTATTCACGATAGCTGCTGATAATATTGCAGAAAAAAACTGAAAAAAGTATTAATAGCTGCAAAAGTATAGTAGAAATCCTTACACGCTGACATCTTTATATTATATATTATATTACACATTATTAAAAAAAGTTTGAAAAAAAAAAATTACAGTACTAGGCACGCTTGAAATCATTGATGTACTACCAAATACATCTCAACTAAACAGAAAGTTGTACTTGACCATCATCAACATAATAGTACAACACACAGTACGCACTACAGAAACGGAACTTTTGGCAGCTTATGTTGTATGAAACACTGCTTTGTTGTAAACTGCACTTACAATGTACAACACTGATTGTCAACTTCACAATGTAGAATTGACCAAGACTAAAACAGGAGCATTTTAACAGATGAAAAAGTGCACAGATGTTAAGTAAATTTAATTTCTTGTCACAGAAACTGCAATAGACAGGAATGGACAGTCAGATATATCATGTTTGATATAGGGACACATTGTCATACATATGAAGAGACAGTCAAATAGTAGCCAATGAAAAGACGGTCAGACAATCTGGCATTGAAAGTGATAGTCCAATCATTATCATCGAGTTCCGTCTCCGCAACGAAGGTTGGCTACCACTGAGCGCCATTCTGCTGTCTCTAGCTTTGATGGTGCAGGTTGTCATAGGCTGATTTGTTCATCTTTTGATGTTACTCGTCCATGTTAGTCTTGGTCTGCCTCTGCATCTTTTACCTTGTATTTTCCCCTCTAGGATTACTTTTAGTAGGCTGTTGTGTCTTTTAACATGCCCCAAAAATCTCATTTGTCTTGTTTGAATTGTATTTAGTAGTTCTCTTTTAATTTTTAGTTTTAAGACTTCATCGTTTGTTTGTTTTTTTTCCTTTCCATCCAATTCTAACTATTCTTCTATATATCCACATTTCAAAGGCTTCAATTTTCTGTTCTGTTTTCTTGTCTAATGTCCATGTTTCTGCACCATATAGGAATATTTAGAAGATGTAACATTTTGCTATTCTTAGTTTTAGCTCTGGTGTTATTTGTTTTGATGTTAGTATGTTTTTCATAGCATTAAAATTACTTTTTGCCATTCCTATTCTTTTGTTTATTTCAGTTGTACATTTTCCATCACTGGTTATAGTATGTCCAAGGTAGTTATAGTTCTGAACTGTCTCCAGGTCTATTCCTTCTATTTTGATATCCATTTGTGGGTTTTTAGTATTTCCTTTGTTTATGATCATAGTTTGAGTCTTTTTGATATTCATATCTAGTTCATATTTTTTGCTTCTCATGTTTATTTCATTAAGCAATTGTTGTAGATCTTTAGGATTTTCTGCTAGTAGTACAGTATCGTCAGCATATCTTAGGTTATTGATTATCTTTCCATTAATTTGTAGGCCTGGCATCTCTATGATGTTTTTAAAGATTTGCTCAGTGTATAGATTGAACAAGCTTGGTGGTAGGATGCATCCCTGTCTTACACCTCTTTTTATATCAATGGGTGTAGAGTTCTCTTTGTTATATTTTATTATTGCTGTTTCCTCCCAGTATAGATTACATATTAGTCGTATGTCCATGTCATCTAGATATCTCTTTTAGGCATTCTATAAGTTGTTTGTGGTGTACTCTATAAAAAGCTTTTAGACAAATAACAGACGGTCAGATAATCTGACATAGAAAGTGATAGTCCAATAGTAGACATATAACAGACGGTCAGATAATCTGACATAGGAAGACACAGTCAAACAGTAGACATATAACAGACGGTCAGATAATTTGACATAGAAAGATACAGTCAAATAGTAGACAGATAACAGGCGGTCAGACAATCTGACATCGGAAGACACAGTCAAATAGTAGACATATAACAGACGGTCAGATAATCTGACATAGGAAGACAAGTCAAATAGTAGACATATAACAGACGGTCAGATAATCTGACATAGGAAGACAAAGTCAAATAGTAGACATATAACAGACGGTCAGATAATCTGACATAGGAAGACACAGTCAAACAGTAGACATATAACAGACGGTCAGATAATCTGACATAGGAAGACACAGCCAAATAGTAGACATATAACAGACGGTCAGATAATCTGACATAGGAAGACACAGTCAAACAGTAGACATATAACAGACGGTCAGATAATCTGACATAGGAAGACACAGTCAAATAGTAGACATATAACAGACGGTCAGACAATATGACATAGGAAGACACAGTCAAACAGTAGACATATAACAGACGGTCAGATAATCTGACATAGGAAGACATAGTCAAACAGTAGACATATAACAGACGGTCAGACAATATGACATAGGAAGACACAGTCAAACAGTAGACATATAACAGACGGTCAGACAATATGACATAGGAAGACACAGTCAAACAGTAAACATATAACAGACGGTCAGACAATATGACATAGGAAGACACAGTCAAACAGTAGACATATAACAGACGGTCAGATAATCTGACATAGGAAGACACAGTCAAACAGTAGACATATAACAGACGGTCAGATAATCTGACATAGGAAGACACAGTCAAACAGTAGACATATAACAGACGGTCAGATAATCTGACATAGGAATACACAGTCAAATAATAGACATATAACAGACGGTCAGATAATCTGACATAGGAAGACACAGTCAAACAGTAGACATATAACAGACGGTCAGATAATCTGACATAGGAATACACAGTCAAATAATAAACATATAACAGACGGTCAGATAATCTGACATAGGAAGACACAGTCAAATAGTAGACATATAACCGACGGTCAGATAATCTGTCATAGGAAGACACAGCCAAATAGTCGACATATAACAGACGGTCAGATAATTTTACATAGGAAGACACAGCCAAATAGTAGACATACAACAGACGGTGAAATAATCTGACATAGGAAGACACAGTCAAATAGTAGACATATAACAGACGGTCACATCTGACATAGGAATACACAGTCAAATATGTAGACATATAACAGGCGGTCAGATAATCTGACATAGGAAGACACAGTCAAATAGTAGACATATAACAGACGGTTTTACATCTGACATAAGAATTCACAGTCAAATAGTAGACATATAACAGACGGTCAGATAATCTGACATAGGAAGACACAGTCAAATAGTAGACATATAACAGACGGTCACATCTGATATAGGAATACAGTCATACACAGTCAAATAGTAGACATATAGCAGACGGTCCGGGTCAGATAATCATGCACCTGGGACAGGAGGCACAAACAATTATAGTCAAGCGGTTACACGCAGAGGCATGCGGCCAAGTAATCTGGACATTGGGACAGATAGATATAGACGGTTAAATAATCAAACACAAAATAGACAAATCAAATAGTCGTATATATAGAGACATTCAAACATTGTGAGAGACGGTCAAAAAGTTAGACGTAAAGACAGATACATGACATATATGTATTATTTGTTTTGTATGTATACTATCATATGTCATATGTGAGAGATATAGAGGGACAGAGGTGTATCTATGAAGGTCATTAGAGTAAAAAATTCAAAGAATCACACTCAATAAATGAAGATAAATAAAATATGTTTATAAAAATAACGAACAACCTGTATCCTGCTGACGAACATCATACCTGATTAGAACAGACATCCAAACTGCAAACAGAGAAAACCGTCCTGCCTCTACCAAGTGGTAAGAAAGTTCCAGTAACTGCAGTTTATCGCATAAACGTTGTAAACACATGCAGTGTTTGTGTAATGTTCTGTGTCATTAAATCTATGGATTTATCGTTAATGACGTCATATAACAGAACTTTAAAATATAATCTCTGAACTCCTTATCAATCAAGTAATTATTGTATATAATTAAAGAACATTTTTAAATGTTATTGGGATGAAGTGCTCGATCTCCAAAGTGATAAATCAACAAATAACCCTTCAAATTGTATTTTAATGCAACTTTTTTTTTCAAATACGTTTTCTTTATTAATTATAATACGAATATATTGTAGATATATTTTCAAATTATTGTAAACAGAACTAAACTTAGGACCCTGTGTCACACAATTAAATGACAGAACATACGACGTTAGTCCATTCAAGAAAGTAAAAGACACAATCCTGATTCAATCTGAACAAGGCCCTCAATCAAAACGAATACTAGAGATCAATTGAGAGCTGGGTCAGGTTACTCTCAAACACGCCCAACTCCCTAGCTTGTTCAGGAATTCACCCGACAACCGATCAAACACTCACTCTGAACTCGTCGTGAACACACTACTGCCGGTGGACCTCTACCGAAATGTTAGCCCGCCAAAACAACTGCTGCCGTTTGCTTGAGCCAGGTCCACGCGGACCTGGGAGTGGGCGGGGTTAAACAGCGATGTCCTGTCCGTCAAGGTGCGTAAAGTCTGTACGGTACACCCAGTCGCATGTCATGCTTTAACTTAAGTCTCTCCAAAGTGTAGTTGCCTTGTGTGTGGAGCAGCGCGCTGTGTGAAATCCTAAAGGTAACGAAGGTATTAAATGTGAATCATTTCATGAGAAGAGCTATGTTTACAACACTGGGAGAAAAATAACAAATAATCAACAAAAGAAAAAAAAACAACAACAATAGATGGTCCGAAGCAGGATCGAACTGGCACTGATCGAACTCCTTGGCACAGCGCCTTGCCACGGGATTAAAACGCTAGAGTATACGGCCAACCTAGCTACATAAAAGATAGCTATCATTGGCAATGTCTTTCACGCATGTGTACTCATGATTATAGCATATGAACACAACCCAGGAATAAATTGTATATCTGTATTTTCCTGTTTAGTCAATTTTCCCCTCGAATGATTCGCTGATCTATCACCTAGGAAGTTTCCCTCCCAAAATAACATTCATTTATTGGTATTTGCCTCCAGTATTACATGTGACCAAACATAGCCCAACCCAGTTTAAACAAAAAAACACTATAATCAAATCAACGTGGACGTTTGTCATGTAATAATGATATTAACTGTAATTTTAGTTTCAACGTACACTAGGGAGTGGACAATCTGTGTGTGGTTTTTTTTTTTTTTTTTTTTTTTTTTTGGGGGGGGGGGGGGGCGCGATAGCTCAGTGATTAGTGAACTGGGCCTTAAATGGTTTACCGGATTTTTTCTGGGAAAGTAAAGGGGCACGGGCGTAATACAGACCACATTACCCCAAAAATCATGTGCCGAAGGTCTGTAAAAAATTATGATCACTAACACTATACGGCACTTGGTTTGACGTGGGCTCTTTACTTTTTTTTTTTTTTTACTGTAAAAACCGACCACGGGGAAGATGTGAAGCAGTATCAAATACAAACATTGTTTAACTACAGTTTGTCTGTTTTGAGCTTCCATGAGCATATCACATGACTTGTAGCAGTTAAGTGATATACAGCAACGCCATGCGAAACGTTATTGGCACAGTACAAAGAGGGCATATAAAGACGTATACAAACTGGGCGTCAGGGCATTGACGAGTTTACTGTACAGGGCGTTTCTGTCAACAAGCACCTGACGTTAAACATGACATTAAAATAACAAAGGCCTTCCTAGAATCCTGGCATAACGTTTACCGGGCAGGTATGCTGTTGTTCAATAACATATAATGAGATGATATAATGTCAATAGCGTATAATGAGATGATATAATGTCAATAACATATAATGAGATGATATAATGTCAATAACATATGAGATGATATAATGTCCAATAACATAATGAGATGATATAATGTCAATAACATATAATGAGATGACATAATGTCAATAACATATAATGAGATGATATAATGGCAATAGCATATAATGAGATGATATAATGGCAATAACATATAATGAGATGATATAATGTCAATAACATACAATGAGATGATATAATGTCAATAACATATAATAAGATGAAAGAATGTCAATAACATATGAGATGATATAATATTTTAATCTAAAATGATATTAATTAGACTCATAAAATATCACGCAGAGGGAGTAAGATGTTGTTCTACTTGTATGTGTAATAATGAGCGCCTTTATTTTTCTCTGTTGGCACTTGTCCAATGACCATTTTACTTTTTCAACTTGTTTGACTTGTTTCTCACCTAAGTAAAACTGTTACCATAGCACTTATACTTTTTTTTTATTTTCATTATTATCACCAGCTTTACAGCAGCTTCCCATTTCTATTCATCTTAATGCATCTTTATGCGTTTAGCCTTTACTAGAACCATACCCCTGCTACTCAATATTTGAATACCGTCCTATATGTTTACACTAGAACTCCATTTTGTAGACTATAGAGGGTCTAACATATTATCACCTTGTAGTTAGATTTCTGTGTATATCCCTATATATATGTTTGTGTCATTGTTTGTTGTTCCATCCGACAGTTTTTTTTTTGGCCGAAACGTCCGCCATTGGTGTTTTGTTTCTCATATTCTCATCTACTTAAAACTGTTACCATACAACTTTTCCTTTTTTTTTTTAAATTGTCATAAAAAATTACAACTTTTCAGTACATAAAAAGTCCACTTCTACGTAGAATATCCGTATTTAGTTACATTAGAACTTAAAACTAAAAACAAATGTAATACTAACTGCATTTATTTATTTATATTTGTTAAACGGAGTTGTGATTTAATTTATGAAGACATATATGGTTACATCAGAACTCGGGGGGCCTCGTTAACCTAGTTGGGAAAACCACCCGACTGGACTACCGAAGTTCGGACAACTCGTGTTCAATTCCCGCTGGAAGCAGTGTGAGTTGTACTCGTGGTTAGAAAAAAAAATACCCCCGGGGTCGACCCAGCCGCTGGTAGAAATGGGTACTAGGGTATTACCCTGGGGAGGTGAAGAATGCCGCCTCGCATCGTGAGTTTCGATGCTTGAAGCAACACTATCAAGAAGTTCTCCGAACACTTCTGGATAGGCGACCGAGTATATCTATCTATCTATTGACCTTTCGAGCCGTAACCGGCCCATAGGGCGTAGACCAAGATACACCTTCTCCTATATGAATTTTTGTTCTAGCAGTTTTCTTTTAAAGATATTTTATCAAATCTCGCCATCTGTCTCTGTTCTGTGCAAGCAGTTCTATCTCATTGAGGGAGCCGATTCCTGCTGCTCTTGCCTCTCTCATCAATGTTCTTCTCAGTGTCTCCCTGGGTCTTCCTCTTTTTCTTTTACCTGTTGTTTCCCATATGAGGGCTTGCTTTGCTATTCGATTATTATCTCTTCTCATCACATGTCAAACGTATGACCATCGTCTTTTCTTTATTACTGAAGATATTAGTGGTTGATTGGCGATTTCTCTAATTTCCTCGTTTGTTTTGAATTCGTTCCATTCTATACCAAGTATTTTCCTTAGACATTTATTTTCGAATGCGTTCAACTTTGTTTCTATATCTCTTGTTGTTTTCCAGCTTTCACACGCATACGTAAGGGTTGATAATACATTTGATTTGAATAGCCTAAGTTTTGTGTTTGTGCTAATGAGTTTTGATTTCCACAACTTTTCAAGGCTTCTGAAAGACATTGCTGCTTTAGCCAGTCTGATTCTAATTTCTTTGCTCGTATCCCCTTCTCGATCAATGTGACTTCGAGAATATATGGGTGAAAAATCGCGTGCTAAGACGCCGATTCAAGTCTCGTACTTTACATTTTGCTTTACTTTATTATAATTTAAAAATAATAAAAATGTAACACTAACAGCATTTATTTATTTATATTTGTTCAACGGAGTTGCGATCTAATTTACGAAGACAGTCTGAGGTTGACCGGATCGTGGCTCACTTTCGCAACTTTTTCTACCAAGAGGAGTCAAGTGGGGTGGAGTTAGAGGTAGGGTGGTCTGTTTGACGAGGGAAAGGTATTAATTCCACTCACGGAAAGTGTATGATTAGAAATATGTTTACAAAAATCTGTAAGGAACAACATTTGTCACATATATCAACATAAATAGACGCGATAACTCCCGGGGAACTATCAAAAGGTCTATTCGTTGAAAAACAAAAACAAAAAAACAAAAAGACACGGATATAGATAATAAAAAATGCCAGTATCGTAAAGACTGCACAGTGCTTACTTATCAACATTTGTGTACGGCAGAACCTTGAAAACTTTCATATTTTACAAAAACTGGTTAATATTGTGGTTATAATGTCATAACTTGGTTCAGCTAATATGCTGGTTGGTACGCGGCATGGGCAGAAGGCGCTTGTCAACACCAGGGATGAAAGCAGTCAGCGACTCCTAGCTGACTGATTGAGCCTTGATCGATAAACCAAAATTAACCACACCCCTCCAACAAACTGACGAATATCAGGAGTTCCCAAGTACTCAGCAAACTAACAAAATATATAGATTGCTTAACTCCTGTATGATACCAGTGCTAACATAAGGGTATGAATGATGGACATCCACCCAGTAGTTAGATAGGAAAATAAATGCCTTTGAAAACAAATGTCTACATAGAATCTCAAACAGGAGTTGGAAATAATGCATTTCAATTGAACCGATAAAAGAGGAATCGAAACAAGAATACATGTCGAGCTTTATACGAAGATGGAAATAATCAGTCATGTGCTGAGAATGAATAAAGAAAGACTTCCCCATCGTACATTCATGTGGAAACTATCTGGTAATTGAAAACAAGGCGGGCTAAGAGAATCGCTACGCAATATAAGCACTAGTGAAGGTTCAATCATTGGACTAAGAAACAAGGAAGACCTACAAGAACTAGCAGCAAATCGTCAGTCGTAGAAAACTATGACTTCTACCCTGTGTGCCGTCTTTGGCCTGAGAAGAATATGAGTGAATGATGAAAGAACTCCATCTGAACTGTGTGCCTCTAGTAACAGACTAGCAAGTGTACCCAAGCAAGAATGGTTCGGAGGCGAAGAGAATCGTGTAGTCACAAAAGTCATACTCAAGTCCGATGTGTTGGGCCGAAATGCGCAAATATCATAACTTGGTGTAAATTATAAATCATAACACCGGAGCATCACGTCCACTTTGCGTCCTTTCAAGGGCGGATCATATCAGAGGAAGAGGTATATTTGCAGCACTCGGAAAAAATGACAAATAATCAAGAACAGAAAAAAACAACAAAGAACAATATACGGACGGAAGCAGGATCGAAGGGCGGCAAAGAGTAGTAGTCGATGGATGAGCGCAGAAGAGAAAGAAGATGACACGCGGCAGTGATATTCCCTGACAATGAAGTGACTCATCTGTGTCAACCCTGACTTAAGATGGTATGCGGTAGAGATTCTGTGGCAATTAGTTACTCATCTCAGCGTCAAAACTGACTTTCTTTTTCAACCTAACTGGTCTCTTGATAAAGATGTTGTCTGAGTACTTAACAAAATAAATCATTCTTTTTAAATGGCACCTGATACTAATCAGACATCCCACAGACGGTCAGTCTAAACAAGTGCGACGACTACCATATGAACAGTTCTCTATCTGACTCCAGTAATGTCTGTCCCTGCCTCAACGACCGCCTCACCGCCGGTTAGTAATGATCAGATGGAGCTGCTAGATAACGCGTCCGCTGATCCAGTTAGCCAGATACGCGCCTTCTATTGTCCGCTGTCTATTGTCGTGTTTGGGTGAAGCTGCCTACCCAGCTTTTCATCTTTCCACGCCGTGCGCTATCTCATCCAGCAAAGGCGGCTTACAAATTCCACCAGCCAGTCCCAGACATTATCTTCCAATCTCAGACGTCATAACAGGGACCCTGACACAATACATGAGCCGAAGGCAGTCAACGATCCATGCTTGACTGCGTACTTCCGGTCAGCGAACCAGATTTGCCCAAGACCCTAAACCGTCTATTCGAAACGGTTCCTAAAACAATCTACTCGGCTTAGAGGGAAGACAAAAAGGTCGCAAATATTGTCGTAATTATCAGATGTGTCGAGCCGAAAGATCCAAGTATGATTTTTTAATGCAGATTTGTACATTAAGACAAGGCACAATAAACGATATGTCCGGAGAAACGAAAAATAGGAAGAGAAAACACTCACTAACTGCAGATTCTTCACTTCCTAAATCTATAGGTCAGTGGTTCTCAAACAATCTCATGGGTATCGCAACATCTGCAATCCATTTAAAATTCTGTTGTCTCGTATTTCATTTATTCTTATTAGCTTCTAACACGTCTGCTGGTGTTGGACCTCAATGATTTTAATGATGTGCTTTCTGCCATTCCTCCAACACCTATTATTAGTCGTCCTCTTTCACCGTTTCTCGTCTAGATTTCTTTCATCGCCAAACTCTAATCTTTCCCCATCAATTCCTACTGAATGTCTTCAATGGCAAATGAGTAAGAGGAGCAATCGTCGAACAAAACGTAGAAATAGAGGATGAAGAAGAATTTATTCGCGATAATATACTCATTACGTGTCAAGTATAGCCGCGATAGTTCAGTGGTTAGTGAACTGGACTACAAAGGACAAGAGGTAGGGTTCGATCCCAATCGACGGCTCCGGGTTCACCCAGCCTTTAATTGGTACCGGATTTTTTTCTTGGAAAGTATAGCGGCACGGGCGTAATACCGACCACATTACCCCATAAATCATGTGCAGAAGGTCTGTAAAATTTATGGTCACTAACACCATTTACCCTATACGCCACTTGGCGTGACGGGGGGGAACTTAATATTTTTTTTTTTAACATGTCAAGTATATCAGTGAAAGCGAGGACTTATGCCGGATTAAAACAGGCTTTCTCCGCCTTTATTTCCACTTTATTTTCCACCATTATGATGTACGTACAAAGTTCTTTGGATTCTGGTTCATTTTGAACTAATTTTTACAACTGGTAGAGATTTCTTTTTTCGTTCGCCAGCTTTTACCTCTCACGAAGTCCCTAGAGGCTAGGAACTGAATTTTGCGTGTTAATCCGTTTTTCCCTCATAGCCGCATGCACACGTGTCCATCGCCGCACAGGCAGATAACTCCGTCTTCGGAGGTGCTCATATTGTTTCCGTCGATGAGTAATTGATTTTTCAAGTCGGGCCTCGCTGTTGAGACCAGGGGTGGTTGCCACAGAGAGCAATCATACATAAAAATCCCAACTGGTGCAGCCGGGATTTGAACCCACAACCTCTGTGTCTCAAAGCCGGCATCTTGCCTCGAGACCAACCAGTCCCCCCAGGTTGGAGAAATTAATGCATTAGCTCTTTGGTCCGGGGTTGCTCTCCCTTTTAGATCCCCTACTCGCTTGGCCTAACTGGTTAATTTGTTTATATGCCTAATTCGGGTGGGTGGGGTAGAATCTTCATCAGGTGTTGTTCACTTATCAAGCAATCAGCTATGAGTCGTTGGCCGTCGCTTTCAGCCCAGGAACTATCCGTATTCTTTTGTCCGTTTTTATTAAATTAAACACAGTGTGCAATGTATTTAGAAGTCAGCCATATTAAATTACATGCACATACAATGTACAATGAAAAAGAAAAGAATATCATTAAAAATGATGGCAGACGCATTGTCGGAAGTCAAAGATGTGTTAAAATGCACATAAATGTTGGCGGTTCAAACGTTAGCCATTTCCAAGTATAAGACGCTCCACGAACGATAAGATTATTTTCGTGCCCTGTGTGTGCTATTTTATTAACAACGTAAACATACAAAAATTTAATAAATTTCCTCCAAAATGTTGCAGGCAATGTCACTGAGAGCAGTTTATATTACATCTGAGTCCGTTCTCTTCAGCAAACATTAAACGTTAGTGATAGTGGATGATGATTTTTCAATCCAGCATCTTTCACCGCTATAAACTCTATAAAGATCAAGGGGAGGACTTTTTCGGTTAGTTTCACTTTGACGAGCAGTAAATTGTCCTCCGCGGAGGTTTACATTTTCTATTTCAGTCGTTTTGTTTTTCTTTCCCGTTAGTGACTGGGGTTCGAAATCATTTAATTATTTTTCCTGACTCTCCAGAGAAGTGCAACTCTCAAATAAAGAAGGGAGAACGCAGTGTGCGAGAGGGTATATAACAAAAGGTCTCAGGTAATGTCCACCTGAACGTATTAAGAATCAAAACGCTTGGGGGCGCTGTCGCACTCAATTTCTGTAGGTTGATCTTCGGGATTCGATCTATGTTTTTGATCACATATCGGCGCCGAAGGTTATTTTTCCAGTTATCTGATCGCCGACTACTAGTGCGGTGAGTCGTTAATAACACGGTGATGACTCAAATAGAGGAGCGCTGTAAGACCCGGAAGAAGTGACGAGACTTGGACAGTGTATTCGTCAAGTTTTCGTGCTTAGAAAATGAATGAAGCGTTAATTGTATCCTACTCCTAAACTTCAAACACTCTAGGTTCTCTATCTAGTTGATCGGTTCAGTCTACACGTGCTGTAAACAAAATTGGGACTTGACTTGCATTGAGGAAATGTAACAGCGAAGAAGAAATACTGTCTACGTTGCTTCCAATTTCTTAGATACTTAATCCAACCATTTAATCGTACACATACTGAAACTCGGGAGCTGTGATAGCTCAGTGGTTAGTGAACTGGACTACAAAGGACAGCAGGTAGGGTTCGATCCCAAGCGACGGCTTCCGGTTCACCCAGCCTTTTATGGGTACCGGATTTTTTTCTGGGAAAGTAAAGCGGCACGGGCGTAATACCGACCACATTACCCCAAAAATCATGTGCTGTCTGTAAAATCTATGGTCACTAACACCATATTCTCTATACGCCACTTGGCGTGACGGGGGTACTTTACTTTTCTTTTATACTGAAACTCGTTTTACTTTTTTTTTTAAACTATCTTTACGTATTTTCCAATTACTGGGGTCTACCGGGGGGACTTAGTGTGCGTGTAAGAAGACTAATCAACCAACACAGAACTGGAGTCGTCAGTCGCTGGACGCAAGACTTGCTGAGGAGGGGATCTGGGCACCTATGGACATATCCGGAGTGCAATTATGATGACCCGCAAATAACTCAATAACAATAACCCGGGAAAGTGTTGGCCTGGAGAATAAAGGTCGCTTGTCCAGTGCAGTCGCCATGTAGTGTTCGGGTCTGAGTTGTTTTTTATTTCATCCAATGACTACCGGGATTCGAACCCTCGTTCTCCTGATTTGTAGCCCGACAAGTTATCGGTTCGGCCACCTGCTCTCCCAATCTCATAAATAAGGCCCTAAATAAATGGGGGCTTGAGTCTTTTGTTTTAGTTCAAAAAGAAAACGACCATGCTAAAGGCCACGATAATAATAAAAGTGATGATGATAATAAATAATCTAAATAAAGAACAATCACTTCAAGAAAACATCGCGTGAATGTGACCTTAGCCGCCTTGCAAACAGTGCATGTTGTTTTACTATGTTGTGTTGCTGGCGATTTTGCATTGCTGGCGGTGTTGCATTGCTGGCGATGTTGTATTATTGGCGATGTTGTATTGCTGGCGATGTCGTATTGCTGGCGATGTCGTATTACTGACGATGTCGTATTACTGACGATGTCGTATTACTGACGATGTCGTATTACTGGCGATGTCGTATTACTGACGATGTCGTATTACTGGCGATGTCGTATTACTGACGATGTTGTATTACTGACGATGTATTTCTGACAACAGAAAACTCTTCAGATGAAGCTTCGCAACAGGAGACAATGTGATTCAGTAAAAAGGAACACCGTTGAACAAGAAAGACCGACTTTCTCATATCAAGCAAATGTCATAAGACGCAAATATCGCAACTTGCGGTACACCACACCACAACACAACGTAACTACGCCCACTTAACGAGCGGCTAATTAGAGTAGTAGCCGAGTGAAAACAGAAGTCTTATTAAAGCGAAATCAGCAGGGGGAACTAACTAACCCCCTCCCCCAAAACCGCCATCAATATTGCAGCAACAGGAAACACTGAAGCAGCAGGAAACACAAGCAGCAGGAAACAAACACTGAAGCTGCAGGAAACACAAGCAGCAGGAAACACAAGCAGCAGGAAACAAACACTGAAGCAGCAGGAAACATAAGCAGCAGGAAACAAACACTGAAGCAGCAGGAACCACTGAAGCAGCTTCGTTACTTTATAAACGTCACCAGTGCACTCCTACCTATACGTACATGCGATATATTTGTAGTGACTTTCTGGTCATCGACCTAAGCGTATGTATAAAGTAAGTAAAGAACCCCGTCATGCCAAGTGGCGTATAGGGAATATGGCGTTAGTGACCATAAATTTTACAGACCTTCAGCACTTGATTTTTGAGGTAATGTGGTCGGTATTAGGCCCGTGCCGCTTTACTTTACCAGAAAAAAAATCCGGTACCCATTTGAGGCTGGATGAACCCGGAAGCCGTCTTTTGGGATTCGAACCCTACCTCTTGTCCTTTATTGCCGAGTTCACTAACCACTGAGCTATCGCGGCTCCCTAAGAGTATGTAGAGTTGCTGTTTGTTTATTATGATCTATGTATGCTGTACGCTGTTTCTTCGTCTCAAGAAGTGAAGAATAAAAAAATGTTTTTTTTTTTGTTTTTTTTTTTTTGGGGGGGGGGGGTGTTTGAATACGGAAATATTGTTAAAAATATAGACACACAAGGCGGCAAATTAAAGAGACAGTTTATATTAAAGCAATAAATATATAACAGGATATACATAAATGTATAGGCAGATAGACTGCCAGGTAGATAGATTTAACTTCACGTCTCTCACTGTATTCTGCAGGAGCCAGTGACAAGACAAGAGGATTGAGCAAGTACAATCTGCAGCTTATAACATGGACGTTTTCTGATTTTATCACCAGTAGATAAGATAAAATAGGCATAGCTTCATATATTACTTTGACAAGTAGATAAGATAAAATAGGCATAGCTTCATATATTACTTTGACAAGTAGATAAGATAAAATAAGCATAGCTTCATATATTACTTTGACAGGTAGATAAGATAAAATAAGCATAGCTTCATAATTACTTTGACAGGTAGATAAGATAAAATAGGAATAGCTTCATATATTACTTTGACAGGTAGATAAGATAAAATAGGCATAGCTTCATATATTACTTTGACAGGTAGATAAGATAAAATAAGCATAGCTTCATATATTACTTTGACAGGTAGATAAGATAAAATAAGCATAGGTTCATATATTACTTTGACAGGTAGATAAGATAAAATAGGCATAGCTTCATATATTACTTTGACAGGTAGATAAGATAAAATAGGCATAGCTTCATATATTACTTTGACATGTAGATAAGATGAAATAGGCGTAGATTCATGTATTACTTTGACAGGTAGATAAGATAAAATAGGCACAGCTTCATATATTACTTTGACATGTAGAAAAGATAAAATAGGCATAGCTTCATATATTACTCTGACATGTAGATAAGATAAAATAGGCATATCTTCATATATTACTTTGACAGGTAGATAAGATAAAATAGGCATAGCTTCATATATTACTTTGACAGGTAGATAAGATAAAATAGGCATATCTTCATATATTACTCTGACATGTAGATAAGATAAAATAGGCATAGCTTCATATATTACTTTGACAGGTAGATAAGATAAAATAGGCATAGCTTCATATATTACTTTGACAGGTAGATAAGATAAAATAGGCATATCTTCATATATTACTTTGACATGTAGATAAGATAAAATAGGCATAGCTTCATATAGTACTTTGACAGGTAGATAAGATAAAATCGGCATAGCTTCATATATTACTTTGACAGGTAGGTAAGATAAAATAGGCATAGCTTCATATATTACTCTGACATAAGATAAGATAAGATAAGATAAGATAAGATAAGATAAGATAAGATAAGATAAGATAAGATAAGATAGTTAGTCATAGCTTCATATATTACTCCGACCAGTAGATAAGATAGTTAGGCATAGTTTCATATATTACTCTGACCAGTAGATAAGATAAGATAGGTGTAGCTTCATATACTGCTCCTAAGATATGGACTCAATATTCCTGCTTGAGTAAATCAGAGAAGATTGAATGATTTATTTAGTCAACAGAAATAAATATTTCAAGAACCATTACTGAAGAAGGGACCAGTTAAGTGATCATTCCTTCTTTTTTAAAACCAGCAAAAAGATTATGCCAACCATCTTTGTCAATGAATGTAAGATAAAAAAAAAAAAAGAGTTTATTAATGCTATGTAACTATGTGAAAACTAATCCTCACAAATAAAAGCAAAAATTGTAAAGAGACATAAGGAACAATACCAGCAGTGAACATACAAGATATTCAAAGTAGTAGTTGAAGAAACATAAACAAGAAACAAGAGGAGGAAAAAGAAATATTCATGAACATCAATTAATATATCTATATTTTATAGGAAACATTTTCTTTTTCTTTCTGCCACTAAGGTGACAAGAAGATACAAACTTCTGGTACTTGCTCTAACACACATCATCATCATCATGTACCATGTCTTTTGGCATTTGTGATGATGTGTCTTAACAATTTTCTATCTCTACAGCTGTTTATCCAATATTTGTTTATTTCTTTTCCTACCAAATTATTTTCATTAAACTATCTTGAATCTTTTCTGCTTGTTTTCCTCTATCTCTTCTTCCCTCATTTTATTTTTACCAAACTACCATTGTATAATCTAGTTATTCCCTTCTCATAACGTAACCACAAAATGATTGTTTTCTGCTAATGTTGGGAAAAAAATACTTTCTTCTTCTGTTGCCTCTTTTAGAACATTCACAATACTCTTTTTAGGTGCCCATTGTATTCTCAACATTCTTCTGTCAAACCACATTTCTTGAACGATTTTCTTGTTTGGCTTCCTAACACACATCACACACAAACATTATTCAATAATGGATTCAGCACAAGCCTGTTTCTACTAGTTCTTTGTGATCCCACATGGAAAGTAAATGTTAATGCTGGTACTAGCAGGCAACACGTTTGGCTCTGAACATGGTCTTATAGTTTCATGTAAACTACAGAGCAATTTATACAACAGCAATTTATACAACAGAGCAATTGAAACAACAGAGCAATTTAAACAAAATACTTGAGTTCATGTTTCCACGATATTAAAACTTGCTACTCGTTGGTTAAGTTATACTACATTGATTTATCACCTGAAGGGGGGTGGTTGTTGTTGAAAGATGAATATTCAGTTCTCGAATCTCAAGAAAAAAATTGACCCCCCTTAATTAAACTGTGTTGGGTCAGTGAGATCAGGCTTCAGTAAACTGATCTTGAATGTACATGGGATTGTGGGCTTGTCCCATTAAAGATGGACAATACAAGGTGGACCCGGTGCCCAAAATGAGCTGAAATATGAACCCCTTACCAGCCGAAAAATCATTAATCATGATTGCATGGTATTGCTAGGACTCCAAAATATAACCAAATTCTACCAAATCTTCAGCAAATGAATGATGAATGACAGTTTAACATACAAATTCTGGAAAGAAATAAAAAGATGACTGATCTGAAATCTATCAACAAAACTCTTTATTCATTTAGTTGATTTAGACCAAATGTAGCTCCATTCTAAACCTCATTAGGTGCCGAATAAATCAAATGTAAAAATGGATGTTGATGTTAATGTCTTAACAAGACTCTTAACCCAACCTAATTTAGTTCCCTGAGCCCAGAGAGAACAACCAAATAATAAATACTCAGATATATTTTGAGGACACAGACAACGCTGTCGGCAACCTTCGTCTAATCTTGAGAAACAGGTCTTCCTCCAATTTCTGAATGCTGAAACTATTTAATATAATTACGTGTAGTTTATAAAGAATATATAAAGCTATGAAATGGGTAGCCGTCATTTTATTTAAAATACCAACAGCTGAAAATGAAAAATGTCAAGTTTGTTTTTTCCTCTGGGACTCCAGAATGCACTTGACAAACAATTACTGGCACAGACTTGAGACTACCATCAAGACACTGACACGACCATGCCACGGTGAACAATGATACTCATTGATTAGACTGCTAAAACTGCAGTCATGTCAGTAACACAACATTTTAAAGTCAATATTAATACAGTTAAGGGATGTATTTTCAGTGGTGAAGTGACCAGTTACTTTTGGCATAGAGAAGATTTTCGATTGATCAACTTGTTCAAGGTTGGAACACAGCACGGACAGTGTCAGTGTCACACTACGAGACGACACACGCAGCACCTGACCCCATTTTAAATAAATAATTAATAGGTGCAAAATGGTCAAAACATGTAATTAGCAAGGTTTTAAATTTCGATTTGAAATAGTATATCAAATGCTATATCAGACGACGTCTTTTTTTTTTAAAAAAAGTCTTGATACAATAACGCGTCAATGTAAAAATACTCACCATAAATACTAATTAATCGGAGAGAAGAGATCACCTTGTCCACTTGGACTTTGTGTTTTCTTACTTTGAAATTGTGCCAGTTTTTTCATTCACAACAAACATAGTGTGGATTTTCAAGTTAGTTTGAAGACGAGAAAGAAGCATCCAGCCTTCAAAATACATTTTTAAATACAGTTTTACAATAAATGTAATTGAATAATTGATATTATTAAATAATTCAGAATTAGTAATTATTAAGAAATCGATAGGAAAAAGTAAAGTATTTGTTACTTCTTGAACAACACAAGGTCCAAGAGGCATATCTAGAGGTTACTCAGGGTGGCCTGATGTGGGATGAACCAATGGTGGATGACTTCCTATTTCTACTATTCTATGATGTATGTAGTCCCGTCCAAAATTTATGTCCCCATTCAAAATGGTGTAACCTTATAACCGTTTGCCTTTGGTTTTAGTTGTTGATATTTTGTATGTATACTGTTTATTGTTATGACGTTATGTAAGGGAAAAAAAGGTCATTGGAAACAAGTCAGCATCAATTACCGGCCTGCTGGCTTTATTATTCTTAATTCTTTGCTGTCTACGTTTATGCTTTCTAACATTTTGATTATTTCTTGGTGCTTTACTTTGTCAAATGCTTTGGTATAATCTATGAAATATAGGTATAGATCTGTTTTCACCTCTATGGTTCTTTCTACTAAAGATATACATATATATGGCATCGCTCGTTCCTTTCATCATCATCAAGTACCGGGCCTACTGGCGTAGGTGATCATGTCTCTCCACAACCTTCGATCTCGGCAGCTATTTATCATTTCTGTTGTTAGCCTTCTGCCAAGCCATTCTCTTAAGCTGTCCGTTATTTTTTCTCTTTGCTTCCCTCTATCTCTTCGTCACTCAATTTTTCCAGTTGTTACAATATACTCCAGTTGTTCTCTCCTCATTACATGGCCAAAAAATAATGATTGTTTCTTCCTAATATTGGAAATTAGCTCTCTTTTTGCTTTGACCTCTCTCAGAACCTCTTCATTACTCTTCTTAGCTGTCCATGGTGTTCTCAACATTCTTCTGTAAAACCACATTTCTACAGACTCCAGTGATTTTCTTGTCTGTTTTTCTATTGTCCATGATTCACATCCATATGTTAAGACTGGCTTTACATAACATTTAAGAACTCTTTTTCTCGTTTCTATTGTCAAAAATTGATTGCATAGTATCTTCCTCATTTTTTGGAAAGCTGCTTTTGCCTGAGCCATTCTGCATCTCACCTCTTACAAGAGGAAGGAGAATACAGGGGTAAAAAGCCAAATCGCAAAGACCAAATTACCTTTCCAGTAAATTTAAAGTATTTTGTGCAAGAAATCAACTACACTGGAAACCTGCCAGTAGTAGACAATGTTCCATTTGACCCGTATTTAGGCGCTAAATTAACAAAGATATATAGGGCGGCGCGCGGTGCGCCTTTCGCGCGAAATGTACACGAGAGACAAGGGGAGTTAACCATGACCGCGCGTGTCCGGATGTTGACCTCTAGTCTCGGTGACCCCGGAAGTGACCTGTTTATGTCTGATGTGTGCTGACTTTGGAGCTCTTGATGTACTTGATCGATAGTGATAGGTTAGTAGATTATACATGACCTCGGGGCGGATCGCGTGTTGGGGGGTGACCCCTCGGGGATTATCTCGAGTGTTTTCGGACAGCGTGCTATCGGATCGGGGATTAGTTCGATTCGGTGTGACGCTATCGCGCCAGGTAGACGTTAGAAAATATTTATAGCTATGTAGTTGGGTGTCTGCTTAACGTTGTACCATAAATGAAGCATAAGGGTGAAACAGTTAGAGATTACTGGTTAGTCTAAGCTGGTAGTGTAAATATGTTCCTCGGTGTTAGTGGTTCGCTATCTCTCTCTCTCTCTCTCTCTCTCTTTCTCTCTCTCTCTCTCTCTCTCTCTCTCTCTCTCTCTCTACTATTCCAGCCTAGATTTCCTTCCATTGAAACACTTACTCATTCTCTCCATTTATCCATATCATCGCGCCTTCCTTCTCTCTCTCTCTTTCTCTCTCTTTCTCTCTCTCGCTTTCTCCCCTATCCTCTCTTAGACTTCTAACCTATCACTCCACCCTCCGCCTCTCTCTTTAGCTCCCCCGCCCTCCCTCATATTTTTAGCGTCCCTCCTATTGTAACACTTGATTATTCTCACCATTAATACATAGCATCTCGCCTTCTTTCTCATAGGCTTCTCTCGCTCTCTCTCTCTCTCTCTCTCTCTCTCTCTCTCTCTCTCGCTCTTCTAACCCCTACTAGACTTCTCTCCTACCATTCCACCTTTCTTCCTCTCTCTCTCTCTCTCTCTCTCTCTCTCTCTCTCTCTTTACCTCGCCTAGCGTTCCGCCTTCATTCGTATTTTTACCTTACCACCAGTGTAACACATTAATAACATTGAATATCAATTACAAAAAGACTTGAAATATCTACTTTTTAAAGAACCAATAAGATAAACATATGAAAAACGAAGGAATAATACACTCGACAAGGCTTAACAGACGTACTTTATACACATCACCATTAATACAACTGAAATTCCTTTAATGATAACCTATCACATCGTTATGAGCTAAGAGAAAAACAGAAAAAAATTCAACTTACACCGTAAAATATTCCACTACAACACAGACCGCTAGACTGAACAGTACTATGAAAATAAACGTCCGTGAATCAAGCGCGCTTATAACACGAAGTCTCTCATCCGACTAGTTTAAATATAATCTGGTAAATAAAATTTGGACGATACTATTCCACCCTCGACTAACATCTAGGTTAACCAATCAGAGAAGAAGATTTCTATCGGACACCCATCAACGAAATGACTGACCTCTGGATTAACTAATCAGAGAAGAGGATTACTGTTATCGTGATAACCGACCTCATTTTCAACTTGAAGTGCTGTCGAGTCTGATGCATGGGTTACTTTAAATCGAGTCGGCCCCTGATACAAACCACCTAGCGGGCTAGAGGGGTCGTGGTTCGTGGTTCGGTAAGTCCATGGTTCGTGGGGTTGTGGTTCGCGGTTCGTGAGTTGAGGGTTCGGTAAGTCCGTGGTTCGTGGTTTGTTAAGTTCGTTGTTCGTGAGTTTGTGGTTTATTAAGTTTGTAGTTTGTTAAGTGCGTGGTTCGAGAGGTCGTGGGCAAGGGCAGAAACCTAAGAGGCAAGGGCAGAAACCTAGGAGGCAAGGTCAGAAACCTAGGAGGCAAGGGCAGAAACCTAGGAGGCAAGGGCAGAAACCTAAGAGGCAAAGACAGAAACCTAGGAGGCAAGGTCAGAAACCTAGGAGGCAAGGGCAGAAACCTAGGAAGCAAAGGCTGAAAAACACTCGTACTGACTAAGGCTTCAAAGGTGTATTTGATTGTCGCCCTATTTTTGTCTGTATAACCTAATATATAACTTTCATTTAATCTATCGATAAACGTTTCAAAGTCATTTCTGTTGTTAACTAACAAGGGTTTGTCTAATCCTGTCGCGTTATTTGAGCTTGTGTGTGAAAGTAACGCAGCCAAATAGAATTGACCTCTGAGGCAATACCGGATGTGTTACTAAAAAGATTTTGACGTATGATGGCAATTTTATGAGTTTACCCCCTGATCATTTTTTAGGGATACGCCCATGAAATCGGTAAAAATCGTAAATTTTCACTCTAGGCATACCCCAAACTCTATTTTAGACATCCCCATTGCAAAAATTTACATTAAAAACCACTTTTAGGATTTTACACCCTTATCATTTTTTGAGGGTTACGCCCATGGAATCGATAAAAAGCGTTAATTTAGCACGCAGGCTTACCTAAAACTTTATTTTAGACATCCCCACACCAAAAATTTACTTAAAAATCACTTTTGAAATTGTTACCCCTTTACCATTTTTTAGGGTTACGCCCATGGAATTGATAAAAAAAATTGAAATATAACCTCAAGGCATACCCCAAACCTTATTTTAGACATCCCCATAACAAAGATTTACATTAAAACCACTTTTAGGATTTTACCCCCTTATCATTTTTTGAGGGTTACGCCCATGGAATCGATAAAAAGCGTTAATTTAGCACGCAGGCTTACCTAAAACTTTATTTTAGACATCCCCACACCAAAAATTTACTTAAAAATCACTTTTGAAATTGTTACTCCTTTATCATTTTTTAGGGTTACGCCCATGGAATTGATAAAAAATTGAAATATAACCTCAAGGCATACACCAAACTTTATTTTAGACATCCCCATAACAAAGATTTACATTAAAAACCACTTTTAGGATTTTACCCCCTTACCATTTTTTAGGGTTACGCCACTGAAATCGATAAAAATCGTAAATTTAGCACGTAGACTTACCTAAAACTTTATTTTAGACATCCCCACACCAAAAATTAACTTAAAAATCACTTTTGAAAATGTAACCCCCTTACCATTTTTGAGGGTTACGCCCTTGAAATCGATAAAAATCGTAAATTTAGCACGTAGGCTTACCTAAAACTTTATTTTAGACATCCCCACATCAAAAATTAACTTAAAAATCACTTTTGAAATTGTAACCCCCCTTACCATTTTTGAGGGTTACGCCCCTGAAATCGATAAAAATCGTAAATTTAGCACGTAGGCTTACCTAAAACTTTATTTTAGACATCCCCACACCAAAAATTAACTTAAAAATCAATTTTGAAAATGTAACCCCCATTACCATTTTTTAGGGTTACGCCCCTGAAATCGATAAAAATTGAAATATAACCTCAAGGCATACCCCAAACATATTTTTGACACCCCTACATATCAAATTCCAACAAAAAAAACAACAAAAAAATAGTAGTAAGGAGATGTGTTTTTGAGCCGTGCATACTACGCAGATGTATCGTGCTGCACGAAACCATCTGTGCTGCACGATACCTGCACGAAATGTTCAAATCCTTGCTCAAACACACTTCCTTACTACTATTTTTTTGTTGTTTTTTTGTTTGAATTTGATATGTAGTAAGGAAGGGTTTTTGAGCAAGGATTTGAACATTTCGTGCAGGTATCGTGCAGCACAGATGGTTTCGTGCAGCACGATACATCTGCGTAGTATGCACGGCTCAAAAACACCTCTCCTTACTACTATTTTTTTGTTGTTTTTTTGTGGGAATTTGATATGTAGGGGTGTCAAAAATATGTTTGGGGTATGCCTTGAGGTTATATTTCAATTTTTTATCGATTTCAGGGGCGTAACCCTCAAAAATGGTAAGGGGGGTTACATTTTCAAAATTGATTTTTAAGTTAATTTTTGGTGTGGGGATGTCTAAAATAAAGTTTTAGGTAAGCCTACGTGCTAAATTTACGATTTTTATCGATTTCAGGGGCGTAACCCTCAAAAATAGTAAGGGGGGTTACAATTTCAAAAGTGATTTTTAAGTTAATTTTTGATGTGGGGATGTCTAAAATAAAGTTTTAGGTAAGCCTACGTGCTAAATTTACGATTTTTATCGATTTCAGGGGCGTAACCCTCAAAAATGGTAAGGGGGGTTACATTTTCAAAAGTGATTTTTAAGTTAATTTTTGGTGTGGGGATGTCTAAAATAAAGTTTTAGGTAAGTCTACGTGCTAAATTTACGATTTTTATCGATTTCAGTGGCGTAACCCTAAAAAATGGTAAGGGGGTAAAATCCTAAAAGTGGTTTTTAATGTAAATCTTTGTTATGGGGATGTCTAAAATAAAGTTTGGTGTATGCCTTGAGGTTATATTTCAATTTTTTATCAATTCCATGGGCGTAACCCTAAAAAATGATAAAGGAGTAACAATTTCAAAAGTGATTTTTAAGTAAATTTTTGGTGTGGGGATGTCTAAAATAAAGTTTTAGGTAAGCCTGCGTGCTAAATTAACGCTTTTTATCGATTCCATGGGCGTAACCCTCAAAAAATGATAAGGGGGTAAAATCCTAAAAGTGGTTTTAATGTAAATCTTTGTTATGGGGATGTCTAAAATAAGGTTTGGGGTATGCCTTGAGGTTATATTTCAATTTTTTTTTATCAATTCCATGGGCGTAACCCTAAAAAATGGTAAAGGGGTAACAATTTCAAAAGTGATTTTTAAGTAAATTTTTGGTGTGGGGATGTCTAAAATAAAGTTTTAGGTAAGCCTGCGTGCTAAATTAACGCTTTTTATCGATTCCATGGGCGTAACCCTCAAAAAATGATAAGGGTGTAAAATCCTAAAAGTGGTTTTTAATGTAAATTTTTGCAATGGGGATGTCTAAAATAGAGTTTGGGGTATGCCTAGAGTGAAAATTTACGATTTTTACCGATTTCATGGGCGTATCCCTAAAAAATGATCAGGGGGTAAACTCATAAAATTGCCATCATACGTCAAAATCTTTTTAGTAACACATCCGGTATTGCCTCAGAGGTCAGTTCTATTTGGCTGCGTTACTTTCACACACAAGCTCAAATAACGCGACAGGATTAGACAAACCCTTGTTAGTTAACAACAGAAATGACTTTGAAACGTTTATCGATAGATTAAATGAAAGTGATATATTAGGTTATACAGACAAAAATAGGGCGACAATCAAATACACCTTGGAAGCCTTAGTCAGTACGAGTGTTTTTCAGCCTTTGCTTCCTAGGTTTCTGCCCTTGCCTCCTAGGTTTCTGACCTTGCCTCCTAGGTTTCTGTCTTTGCCTCTTAGGTTTCTGCCCTTGCCTCCTAGGTTTCTGCCCTTGCCTCCTAGGTTTCTGACCTTGCCTCCTAGGTTTCTGCCCTTGCCTCTTAGGTTTCTGCCCTTGCCCACGACCTCTCGAACCACGCACTTAACAAACTACAAACTTAATAAACCACAAACTCACGAACAACGAACTTAACAAACCACGAACCACGGACTTACCGAACCCTCAACTCACGAACCGCGAACCACAACCCCACGAACCATGGACTTACCGAACCACGAACCACGACCCCTCTAGCCCGCTAGGTGGTTTGTATCAGGGGCCGACTCGATTTAAAGTAACCCATGCATCAGACTCGACAGCACTTCAAGTTGAAAATGAGGTCGGTTATCACGATAACAGTAATCCTCTTCTCTGATTAGTTAATCCAGAGGTCAGTCATTTCGTTGATGGGTGTCCGATAGAAATCTTCTTCTCTGATTGGTTAACCTAGATGTTAGTCGAGGGTGGAATAGTATCGTCCAAATTTTATTTACCAGATTATATTTAAACTAGTCGGATGAGAGACTTCGTGTTATAAGCGCGCTTGATTCACGGACGTTTATTTTCATAGTACTGTTCAGTCTAGCGGTCTGTGTTGTAGTGGAATATTTTACGGTGTAAGTTGAATTTTTTTCTGTTTTTCTCTTAGCTCATAACGATGTGATAGGTTATCATTAAAGGAATTTCAGTTGTATTAATGGTGATGTGTATAAAGTACGTCTGTTAAGCCTTGTCGAGTGTATTATTCCTTCGTTTTTCATATGTTTATCTTATTGGTTCTTTAAAAAGTAGATATTTCAAGTCTTTTTGTAATTGATATTCAATGTTATTAATGTGTTACACTGGTGGTAAGGTAAAAATACGAATGAAGGCGGAACGCTAGGCGAGGTAAAGAGAGAGAGAGAGAGAGAGAGAGAGAGAGAGAGAGAGAGAGAGAGAGAGGAAGAAAGGTGGAATGGTAGGAGAGAAGTCTAGTAGGGGTTAGAAGAGCGAAAGAGAGAGAGAGAGAGAGAGAGAGAGAGAGCGAGAGAAGCCTATGAGAAAGAAGGCGAGATGCTATGTATTAATGGTGAGAATAATCCATTGTTACAATAGGATGGACGCTAAAAATATGAGGGAGGGCGGGGGAGCTAAAGAGAGAGGCGGAGGGTGGAGTGATAGGTTAGAAGTCTAAGAGAGGATAGGGGAGAAAGCGAGAGAGAGAAAGAGAGAGAAAGAGAGAGAGAGAAGGAAGGCGCGATGATATGGATAAATGGAGAGAATGAGTAAGTGTTTCAATGGAAGGAAATCTAGGCTGGAATAGTAGAGAGAGAGAGAGAGAGAGAGAGAAAGAGAGAGAGAGAGAAAGAGAGAGAGAGAGAGAGAGATAGCGAACCACTAACACCGAGGAACATATTTACACTACCAGCTTAGACTAACCAGTAATCTCTAACTGTTTCACCCTTATGCTTCATTTATGGTACAACGTTAAGCAGACACCCAACTACATAGCTATAAATATTTTCTAACGTCTACCTGGCGCGATAGCGTCACACCGAATCGAACTAATCCCCGATCCGATAGCACGCTGTCCGAAAACACTCGAGATAATCCCCGAGGGGTCACCCCCCAACACGCGATCCGCCCCGAGGTCATGTATAATCTACTAACCTATCACTATCGATCAAGTACATCAAGAGCTCCAAAGTCAGCACACATCAGACATAAACAGATCACTTCCGGGGTCACCGAGACTAGAGGTCAACATCCGGACACGCGCGGTCATGGTTAACTCCCCTTGTCTCTCGTGTACATTTCGCGCGAAAGGCGCACCGCGCGCCGCCCTATATATCTTTGTTAATTTAGCGCCTAAATACGGGTCAAATGGAACATTGTCTACTACTCCTGCCTTTCATTGTTTCGTCCGAGAGCTACTTGCCTTAATCATTCGCCCCTAAAGGGGCATTACGTAAGTGTTAAAAATCCTTTCCTTCTTAACTAACATGTTTAACATACATGTTTTTGTTGTTATTGTTTTTAATCTATACAATAAGACCGATTGACTACGAGCAAAACAGATAAAAAGAGAAACCGTCGACGACAGAGGAGATAGAAATTGGTACAATAATATGGACGGCAGACCGAATATGGACGGCAGACCGTCGCCAAAGAAATGAGCACTTAATGGATAGGAGATTGTGGAAAGACATGATCGTCTTAGCGCCATTTGCCCGGCACGTGAAGAAGGAGGGCTAATATTTTAGTTTCAAACAGGAAGATTGACCTGTCGCGAATGAAATTGAAATTTCTAGATTGGGCTGAAATCGGGTCAATTCCAGAGTTATTTTTAATGTGCAATCTTCTTGCATGTTGTACAATTTGAAATTGTTGCTTGTTTATGTTCTCTCAACGGTTACCTTTTTTTCCACGTCCGTCTATATCTTGTTTTGTGTTGTGATTAACAACAAGCATCGCATATGGAGTGTCCGGAGTGTTGTGATGATGATCCTATCTTAATACAGCATAACGACTAAATGAAATCACATAATGAAATCACTAAATAAAATCACTTAATGAAATCATTAAATGAAATCACTTAATGAAATCACTAAATAAAATCACTTAATGAAATCACTAAATGAAATCACTTAATGAAATCATTAAATGAAATCACTTAATGAAATCACTAAATGAAATCACTTAATGAAATCACTTAATGAAATCACTTAATGAAATCACTAAATTAAATCACTAAATGAAATCATTAAATTAAATCACTAAATGAAATCACTAAGTGAAATCATTAAATGAAATCACTAAATGAAATCACTAAATTAAATCACTAAGTAAAATCATTAAATGAAATCACTAAATGAAATCACTAAGTGAAATCACTAAATGAAATGAATGATCCCACTAGCCATGAGTTATGAGTCGCTGACAGCTTCCAGACCTGTTGCTGTAAGGCACCTTGTTCTCTTCCTCAGAGAATGAGCTATCTTAGAGTTCACGCATTATTAAAATTATGTTTAGTCGAAGGCCCCGGTATCACTGCAAACAAAATAAAATCTATAATTGCTCAACCACCCGGGCCAGTGGAATCATCTGAATTAAAACTCATCTCATTGAAGGATCCGAACAAAGAAAAGCAGCTGCAGTCCCCGTTAAGGCATCTGCAGCACACGTCAAACGACATAAGGCCAAGCGGCACCGAAAGTGAACGCAGCTGAACTGTCCTTCGTCATACGATATCATCATTCATTGTAAGCAATCGGAATATCGAAACACGATCCGGATGAAAAACAGAGCTCACGGTGCGCACAGAGCCCTAATCTCAGTAGCTCCGACAGCAAACCGGACTACCGGCGTGTTGTCTTTTGTCGTGTGCTGTAGCGGCTATGATGGGGACTGCAGCTGCCTTTCTTTGTTTGGATCCTTCAATGAGATGAGTTTTAATTCAGATGATTCCACACGCACGGGCGGTTGAGCAATTATGGATTTTAATTAGTTTGCAGTGATACCGGGGCCTTCGGCTAACCATAACCATCACCTGACTTGGAATACGAGGAAACTGCAACAAGGAACACTTTTCAGACTGTGCCTCAATGGTTCTTGCCGTCTATCCGCCATATTGACATGAAGTCTCATGCATTATTAAATTATCTCATAACATTATTTGAAACAGCTGATAAGGAAAAAGGGGGGGGGGGTGATTTATTACTGCCACATGAACTACGAGAATATGCGCTTTGTTCTGAGCTCTCATTAAACTCTTTCCTTAAATGGACTCATACCTATATATGTGTGATAAGAGTTCAATCGCCAGTGTTGAAACTTCATTTGTGCCCAACTTTTCCCACCCCTACCAACTTCCCCTTCTCTTCTATCAATGTATTTGTCCACTCTCTAAAATGTTGTTGTGCCCAAAGTGCTGACGTGGGAATGGGCAAGTCAAACATATAAAGTGCCCGGGTATACGAGTTTAATTTAAGGGGGATATTTCAATAAGTAGCAATGGGAAGCTATATCAGAACTGAAGGATGAGGGTCACACACGAAGGGAAAAATGGAAGAGATTCAGCAGGAATTAAAGCTTGCGGTCGTTAACTGATGCTACCAACTGAGCCAACGAGCTTTGACAGGCTGAATTCACACATGCTGTAGTTATAATTGTTCTCGATTTGAACGTAAGTTGATGTCAACACCTTGGTATTTTCTATTTTATGAAACTGAATGCCCAGCTGTTGAATTAGGGTTTGAGTGTGGGTGGCCTTCAGGTAAACACACCTCGCGGTTACGGAAAAGTGTTTATTTCTGGTCATAAAACTGACAGTAAAGAGATGACCTTGACTCAATCCTGCAGCATCGTGGATCTGATCGAGAATTCTGTATTCAGACGTCAGCCCCCGTGTGTGAAGAACGAGATTGAAGCTGCGGACAGGCTTAACAATATTATCCCTCAAAGCTCGCAGCGGACCATTGTTTTCTTATTCATTCGAGTTATACCCCACGAGTCATCTCGTACAAACACCAGGAGCTCTCGTTGTTACCTCGGATTTCAGGTGTTGGCGGTCTGCAGGAGCACAATTGGTCATGGCGAAGGCGTATTAACGTAGGGAACCATTTTGGTGGAGTATCTGAACCTGGACGATGTGTCGTTAAACTAGTCTTTCCTGGTTATATGTTGTTATTGACTTTTATGCATCTTCATAAATGAAATGGTGGTTATATCATTTATACTCTTACAAAATGGAGGACACATTAATATATTTTGTAGGAGAAAGAACCTGGCACTTTTCACATTATTTTATGAAATGTAGAATCATCATCATCATGTGCCATACCGGTTGGCGTAGGTGATCATGTCCCTACACAATCTTCTACCTCCAGTGCATCGTATCAGTTCTGCTGTTGACTGTTTTCCATTCCATGATACCAAGCTATCCAGTATTTTCTCTCTTTGTCGCCCGCGATCTCTCTTTCCTTTTATTTTGCCAGTTGAAACCAAGTATTCCAACTTTCCTCTTCTCATGATGTGCCCGCAAAATGTTGATTGCTTTTTTCTGATGTTTTTTAAGAGCTCCCCTTTTGTGTTGGCCTCTTTGAGAACTTCCTAGAAGAAATGTAGAATAATGTTTCGATTTTTAAATAATAAAACATGATATATTAACGTTTATGTGTATATATATATATATATATATATATATATATATATATATATATATATATATATAAAATGACAATATTCACATTTGCATGTGATCAAATCTGACTATATTCACGTTCTTTCATGCATGGCAGGAAAATGTTCACATATGTATATGACAAAAAGGTCAATGTTCACTTGTAGATATTGCTAGTCAGGGTCACGATCAAAGGTCGTAATGTATATTCCCCATATATGCAGCAGTTTTACTCGTTCTTTAATTATGCACTTATACGGAACGTTTTTAATATCTACTGTAAAACTTCTCCTTCTGGCGTCCACGCAATGACAACTAAAGGAATGAATCTTCGCCATTTTGTTCTTAAAATGACGTTAAGTGGGCGTAGATTATTTGTGTTGTGGTTTATTTGTTTCTTTCGGCCCAACACATCCGACTTCAGCGCTGAATATCTTTTAGCGCAGGGTTACATTCTCTTTCATTCCCAACTTGCATGACCAAACTAGGCTGGTCAGTGTGTTACTATAGGCACGGCGAAGAGGTGAAGTAGGCTCCTACTGGTTTTGGTTCACCTAGCCTGTCTCAAGGCTTCGGCTATGAGTCGCTGACAGATTCCAGCTCTGTTGCTGGCAGGTGCCTTGCCTTCTTTTACAAAACTGAACTGGAACTATCATTAATTGTTTTTATTTTTGTTTCATAATTGTATTCCAACATCCTTATTTGCAGTGAGGTCTCGCAGGCAGCTGCATTTTTTAAAAAAATCCTGGACACAGTGTGCTGCACTGAAAGTTGTTAGTTTGCGTCGCTGCAGTAAGTGAAGTAAAGTACCCCCGTAACGCTAAGTGGCGTATAGGGAATATGGTGTTAGTAACCATATATTTTACAGACCTTCGGTACATGCTTTTTTTTAAAGAGTAATGTGGTCGGTATTACGCCCGTGCCGCTTTACTTTCCCAGAAAAAAATCTGGTACCCATTAAAGGCTGGGTGAACCTGGAAGCCGACGATTGGGATCGAACCCTAACTCATGTACTTTGTAGTCCAGTTCATTAACCACTGAGCTATCGCGGCTCCCCGCCGCTGCAGTACAGTATGTATTTTTGTCTATTTCTCTGAGAATTTGTTCCCGGCAACTCCAAAAACAAAAAAAATCCGTATACTGTATAATTGTAATGTTAGCTAGTTAGGCTGTACTCCCGTGAGATGACCGAACCGATTTATTTTCTGTTCCGCTTTATTTTAGTGTAGGGTTGTGACAACACATTGGTAGGCAGTTGTGACTAGATGTCGACAGTTGATTCGAATTGGAAGTTGTGTCTGTGTTAACAGTTTATATAAGCTGATAGTACAGTCTACAATAGTAAAATATAGTCAACCACAACGTTTAGTGGGCTTTCATACTTAGAATGTAGCAGTAGATAAAAGCCTTGAAGTCATCGACAAGAAGCTAAAATATCAAAACATTTACTCAACCGTGCAGGACAGCTACCAAATTGCCTCCTGTTCATCATCATCGAGTGCCATCCCCGCTTCGAAGGTTGGCTACCATGGGCCGCCATTCTTCTCTGTCTCTTGCTTTGATGGTGCAGGTTGTCGTGGGCAGATTTGTCCATCTTTTGATGTTACTCGTCCATGTTAGTCTTTGTCTGCCTCTTTTACCGTATATTTTCCCCTCAAAGATTACTTTTAGTAGACTTTTCACATGGCCCAACAATCTCATTTGTCTTTTTTTAAATTCTTTTTTTCGTTCGCCAGCTTTTACCTCCGACGAAGTCCCTAGAAACTAGGAACTGAAATTTGGAGGTACTCATATTTTTTTCCGTCCATGAGTAATTGACGTTTCAAGCCGGGCCTCGCTGTTGAGACCAGGGGTGGTTGCCGCAGAGAGAGATTATACATAAAAATCCCAACCGGTGTAGCCGGGATTTGAACCCACAACCTCTCTCCTCGAGGCCATCGTCTTACCTCGAGACAAACCAGTCCCCCATTTGTCTTATTTAAATTGTGTTTAGTAGTTCTCTTTCCATTTTTAGTTGTTTTAAGACTTCATCGTTTGTTTTTTTTTCTTTTCATCCAATTCTACCTTTTCTTCTATATATTCACATTTCAAAGGCTTCGATTTTTTGTTCTGTTTTCTAGTCTAGTGTCCATGTTTCTGCGCCATATATGAATGTTGATAAGATATAACATGTTGCTATTCTCAGTTTTAACCCTGGTTTTATTTGTTTTGATGTTAGTATATTTTTCATGGCATTAAAATTACTTTTTGCCATTCCCATTCTTTTGTTTATTTCAGTTATACATTCCCCATTGGGAGCCGCGATAGTTCAGTGGTTAGTTAACTGGACTACAAAGGACAAGAGGTAGGGTTCGATCCCAACCGACGGCTCCGGGTTCATCCAGCCTTTAATGGGTACCGGATTTTTTTTCTGGGAACAGTAAAGTGGCACGGGCGTAATACCGACCACATTACCCCAAACATCATGTGCTGAAGGTCTGTAAAATATATGGTCACTAACACCATATTCCCTATACGCCACTTGGCGTGACGGGGTTACTGTACTTTGTTACTTACATTCCCCATCACTGATTATAGTATGTCCAAGGTAGTTGTAGTTCTAAACTGTCTCCAGGTCTATTTCTTCAATTTTGATATCCACCTGTGGGTTTTGAGTATTTTCATTGTTTATGATCATAGTTTTAGTCTTTAGCCTCCTGTTGCAAACCTCTAAATGCCAAGTTTTATATCATGGATACAAGGTAAGGTATGGTTCCAAAATTTCTTCTGATGGCGCAGTTTCTCATTTTTGTTTTTTCTAATTTATCGTTTTACTGCAGTGTTGACATTTGTATACCCCCCTTCCCCTAGCGGGTTGTGATATCTCACTCGCCTGCGCCCATGAACCAGGAATCGTGCACAACTTTCATGCGGTCTAGACGCTGTGAATTTATTTCAGCTTTCGGCACGGCTCGTAGTTCAATGTGACTAGTTTTCGCCTGACTACGCTTGAATGACCAACTCAATTGACGTTTGAGATTAGGAGCAGGATTGTCACCCTTGCTATCTCTGCGATCCAGGGAACCCACGGGTTTAAGCATGGCAGCACAGTTTTGACAGCACTGCTGACCCATACTCTTGGAGTATGATTGGTCTTTTCTTTATTGATAATGGTCGGATTAAGTTGCCTCTTTGGACCAAGGGAACAATGGTTTCGGCAATGTTCGCCACTAACTGAGAGTTTTAATAGGATATTTATTTTTAGATTAGGAGAGAGTTGTTGGTGGTGAAGGGACAGAGAGAAACTAGGGGGCACGAGGAGAGAAAGGAAGAAGAGAACGAGGAAGAAAAAGAGAGATACAGCAAAACGGTGAGGAGAAAAAATGGGCTTAAAGAAGAGAGGCTTATATCTAAGAGGAAAAGAAAGAAAAATATAAAGGAAAGTCAAACCGGTACTGAAACACCGCACTGAAGTCGGATGTGTTGGACTGGCGTCATCAACTAGTCAACAAAACGGAAACCAAGACACATTACGATCTTAGCCGAACTTTACAAGGTGGATCTTGAAACAAAAAAAAGACTAACTAGTGAATATAAGCAAGTGCACAGATTCAAGAGGTACTAAAAGGTACTAGGAGTGGGCACTAAAAGTGCGCCATGATGTCGGATATGCTGGGCCACATGGAGGAGCAAATATCGCAGCCTGGTCTTTTTTTTTTTTTTTTTTTCGTTCGCCAGCTTTTACCTCTGACGAAGTCCCTAGAGGCTATGAACTGAATTTTGCATGTTAATCCATTTTTCCTTGGCGGCCGTGTGCACAGGGGCCCTTCGCCGCACAAGCAGATAACTCCGACTTCGGAGGTACTCATATTTTTCCGTCGATGAGTAATTAACGTTTCAAGCCAGGCCTCGCTGCTGAGATCAAGGGTGGTTGCCGCAGAGAAAAATCATAAATAAAAATCCCAACTGGTGTAGCCGGGATTTGAACCCACAACCTATCTGTCTCGAGGCCGGGGTCTTGCCTCGAGACCAACCAGTCCCCGCAGCCTGATCTGAACTACAATACAACGCAGCCACTCACACTTAACGCCCTTTTAAAAGCTGGCGAAGATGCGTGGTAGACAAACAAATGAAAAGACGATTAGAGGCCACAGAGATGGGATTTCTCAGAAGAATGTTGAAAGTTACCTGGGCAGCTAAAAAAGACCAATGAGGAAGTTCTCAAAGAGGCCAACACAAAAAGGGAAGTCATAAAAACATCGGAAAGAAATAATCAACATTTTGGGCACATCATGATGAGGATAGGAAAGTTGGAACAACTGGCAAACCACAAGGAAAGAGAAATCGCGGACGACAAAGAGAGAAAATACTGGATAGCATGGTGTTATGGCATGGGAAACAGTCAACAACAGAACTGATACGATGCACTGTAGATAGAAGATTGTGGAAGGACATGATCGCCTACACCAACCGGTATGGCACATGGTGATGATGATGATGACGAAGCGCGGTAATCGTTGGGGGAACGTTGAGTAAGTAGAAAGTTGCATCCGAAGGAATGCCCCAAATATGAGGCAGGTAAGTTGTATCTAATGAGCTGTCAATCATTTAAGGGATTGAAAGGTTTGTTGCTTCTACCAGACTCCTCAGGTGCAGCTGTTATGTAATGGTCTTTGCAGACGTTGATCAGGCGTTCAAGTTAAAATTTGTAACGCTAGATAGTCAATTGGACGTTAAAGTTTCACTGCTTGATGCTAGACAGTCGATTGGACGTTAAAGTTTCACTGTCTTATACTAGACAGTTGATTGTTGGACGGTAAAGTTTATCTGTCTTATACTAGACAGTCGGTTGGACGTTAAAGTTTCTCTGTCTTATACTAGACAGTCGATTGGACGTTAAAGTTTCTCTGTCTTATACTAGACAGTCGGTTGGACGTTAAAGTTTCTCTGTCTTATACTAGACAGTCGGTTGGACGTTAAAGTTTCTCTGTCTTATACTAGACAGTCGATTGGACGTTAAATTTTCTGTCTTATACTAGACAGTCGATTGGACGTTAAAGTTTCTCTGTCTTATACTAGACAGTCGATTGGACGTTAACGTTTCTTTGTCTTATACTAGACAGTCGGTTGGACGTTAAAGTTTCTCTGTCTTATACTAGACAGTCGATTGGACGTTACATTTTCTGTCTTATACTAGACAGTCGATTGGACGTTAAAGTTTCTCTGTCTTATACTAGACAGTCGATTGGACGTTAAAGTTTCTCTGTCTTATACTAGACAGTCGATTGGACGTTAACGTTTCTTTGTCTTATACTAGACAGTCGGTTGGACGTTAAAGTTTCTCTGTCTTATACTAGACAGTCGATTGGACGTTAAAGTTTCTCTGTCTTATACTAGACAGTCGATTGGACGTTAAAGTTTCTCTGTCTTATACTAGACAGTCGATTGGACGTTAAAGTTTCTCTGTCTTATACTAGACAGTCGATTGGACGTTAACGTTTCTTTGTCTTATACTAGACAGTCGGTTGGACGTTAAAGTTTCTCTGTCTTATACTAGACAGTCGATTGGACGTTACATTTTCTGTCTTATACTAGACAGTCGATTGGACGTTAAAGTTTCTCTGTCTTATACTAGACAGTCGGTTGGACGTTAAAGTTTCTCTGTCTTATACTAGACAGTCGATTGAACGTTCAAGCTAAACTGTTTGGCGTAAAACTATTGACCAAATTTTCATATCTTACTGTTTGGTGCAAGACAGTTGATTGAGTGTGCAATGTTCCTGGGGTCTGCCATTGTGCGGGAAACCTTAAAAATGAACGTGTAAGACATTGCGAAGGCTTTAAAAGAACACATCTCATAGGATGACGACGAGGAAGATGAGTATGATCCACATTTCAAAAGAATGGTGGAGCATGACGTCACGAAGTCAGGAAAAACATCAGCAACGGTAAAGAATGTCACGTGATCAATCAATGCAGGACAGGAACAACCAGGCAAACACTTTGCTAGTTGCCGGATTCGGCGGCAGAGCGGAATGTCCTGAATGCAGTGACTTCTTCTTTCCTTCCTCATTTGCCTTCAGCGCCGAGGGGAGATATAATTTGCGGTCTTTTGCTCTTCTGTTCGCCTCTGTTGCTATGTTTCCTAGTGCTTCCAATATTTCATCCATTCATCTTTTTCGTGGTCGACCTTTGGGTCTGGCATTCTTACATCGTTTGTTGAAGACTCGTTGAATTTTGATCTTTCTGCCTTGCTACGTGGTCAAACCATTTTATCTGTTGTTTCTTTATATATTCTATGGCGGGGGTTATTCCTAGCTTTTTTTTTCAGTTCTTCATTTCTGATTTTATCTCTCAGACTGTTTCCTGTCATTCGCCTGACACATTTAATCTCAGTAGAGTTATATTTTCTTATTGTTCTTGCATCTTCGATATACTTACATTTCCAGCTCGTCTTGGAATTTAAGGTGGAGAAAAGCGTCCGTGTTTAAGATTTTTAAAATGTTTTTTTCTCCTTTCTTTTTTGCGTTAACCCATCGACTACTCCCGGACATCGTCAGTCATTAAATGAACATTAAACAGGCTCAAATATGTTGTGTTATAGTTTAAACTTAAGACAGAAAATATATGACTTCAGCACTACATTTTTTGAGTAACGAGTTACCTTCCTTCTACATCTCTTCACATTGGGCCAGACCTTGTACCAGAGACACCGAATGGGGGTGGAGTGGGATCTTGATCAGCTGTTGCTGCTGATTGTGACATAACTGTCAGCTATAAGTCGTTGATGACTTCAGTCTAGAGGAGTGGTGGCCGAGGTTACACCGAGGGCCACATATAGCTAAGGTCAGGAACAGAGGGCCAAACTTTGAGGATCGTCACAAATAACGTGGGAGCCGCGATAGCTCAGTGGTTAGTGAACTGGACTACAAAGGACAAGAGGCAGGGTTCGATACCAACCGACGACTTCCCAGCCTTTAATGGGAACCGGATTTTTTTCTGGGAAAGTAAAGCGGCACGGGCGTAATATCGACCACATTACCCCAAAAATCATGTGCCGAAGGTCTGTAAAATTTATGGTCACTAACACCGTATTCCCCATACGCCACTTGGCGTGACGGGAGTACTTTACTTTTTTTTTAACAAATAACATGGTGTGATTTAGCCATAACTAATGGAGCTTGCACGCTATCACGTGACACTGACAGGACAGCAACTTAACAACGATAACTATAAACAGAGCCTTTCCTTATTGCCGTTATCAGTAGTTCAATTTTTTTTTAAGGACTGAAACTTTGGTTTTTATTTAACATCATCATCAAGTACCATGCCTGCTGGCGTAGGTGATCATGTCTCTCGTCAACTTTCAATCTTATCACAATTATTTATCATTTCTCTTGTTGACGTTCTGCCAAAGCCGTTCTCTTAAGCTGTCTGGTATCTCTTCTCTTTGTTCCCCTCTATCTCTTCGTCCCTCAATTTCCCCAGTTGTTACAATATATTCCAGCTCCTCTCTTCTCATAACATGGCCAAAAAATGATGTTTGTTTTATTTACAGTTATTTATTTTAATTATTTATTTTCAGTAGATTCTAAAATGGCAACAACAAAAAAATAGACTGGCGGGCCGGGTCTGGCCCACACTGGACTAGAGTCTAGAAGTTGCAGGCTATCTGGACTTCACTGTTTATTACTTTTGAGTTCTTTATTTTTCAAATTTAAATTACATTATGACAAGATTGCTCCGGAATGTTTGAAAGAAAAGAAATAAAATGTAGAACTCGTCTGGATCATAAACAGCAATAATGTACGCCAAAAACAAAATCATCGCCATTAGTGACAGAAAGTTATGAAGGGTCATTATCACCTACACTCACAGACATAACACACGTAGTAATGTAAGAATGTCAAACTTTTTGAAAAATAATAACCAAAAGTTATGGATTTGTTGTGGGGACATTCCAAATCAACAGTACGCGCTGAGAAGTGAAATATAACATTCAGATTGCGCGTCTTTCAGCAAGGACTGGGATGGTTACACGTGTCACGAGTACAGGGACTGTCGGTCACGTGGTGTTTACATATAACAAAATGTGGGTTTATGGTGATGAACGGGTGGGGGGGGGGATTTTTGTGTAAAATAACAAATGGCCTTCTTCCCCCCCCCCCTCCCTCGTGTAATGTCACTGTAGCGATGAGGTAAAGGTGTTCACCTCAGAATCAGAAGTTAGTCGGTTCGAATTTCACACATAGAGAAATGGAAGGGGGAGGGCGGGGGTCCCCTAGTGACCTCTGAATTAAAGTAGACGAGATCTGGTGCCTATACATATCGGAATGGATGATTGTATTTAATATCAATGTTCAATTTGCGCACGTAAAAGAAACATCGTATTTATGTGCTTTTAAAAGATTACTTTAGACTGACCACCGTCCAGTCATTAGTTTCTCTTGATATTTCAATATTTGTATTATGTTTTGTTTGCTGTCGTTTCGATTGAAGACCTTTCGGTCGAAACGTTAGTTTTTTGCTCGATTTTGTCTTGTTTGCGAAGTTGAAGTATCTGGTTGTCTTTTATTACACATCAGAGAACTCTTGACAGTTGACAATCGTAAAGAGCAGCCGTGTGCTGTTGCCAGGATCAAATTAAAAAAAAAATTATAAAGTACATTTTTTTCATCTTTTCATAAATTAACCAAATGTTCACAATCTACCCAAGAGGCATGGTGCGGGTAGTATGGAGCTCGTAGTCTGTGCTGACATTTCATCTTGAAATACCAACCATGAAAGAGATTAGAATTTTATTGAATTCTGCCTAAGTATAGTTTTGATGAGAGCCCGGTGGCGTTGTGGCTTGCGCACTCCCAATCGAACTGATGGTTAGGGGCTCAAATGTCAATTGGGGTAATTGTGTTTTTTTTCACCCCAGACTTCATCGAATATTCTTGGGGGCAACCCAGCCTCTTTAAATGGATTCCAAATATATTCTCTGGGAAGGAGAAGCAGCGAGGGAGGGAATTCATCAACCTCCATCATGCAACTGAAGTTTAGTGCAATGGAGTCACTAACACATTTTTACAAAAAGATAATTGCTATGGGACTATCTCCACCTTTTTCTTATAGTATTGATGATTCTAAGACAAAGTCAAAAGGTTCTCTGCATCATAGATCAGATCTGTCACTCCTGCAGTGGAACCCAGCGTGCCATTGCTCAAAATAACTCCATCGGTAAATTTCAAATTAAAAACCATCAATGTTACATGTATTTATCAGTTCCATAAGCTGCTGTTTTAAAACTTTATGACTTATAATTACTTATATATTTATGTAAAGGTAGCATGAGATGGTAACTCGATCAGCTTGTTATAATACAATACGGCTGAATACAATACAATACAATACAATACAATACAATACAATACAATACAATACAATACAATACAATACAATACAATACAATACAATACAATACAATACGGTTGAATACAATACAATACAATACGGTTAAATACAATACAATACGGTTGAATACAATACAATACGGTTGAATACAATACAATACAATACAATACAATACAATACAATACAATACAATACAATACAATACAATACAATACAATACAATACAATACAATACAATATAATACAATACAATACAATACAATGCAGTGCAGTACAATACAATACTTTATTTCGTGGTTCATTTATTGACATAGTATTTTTTCTCTTCATGTATACCATTATTTTATTATGACTTTCTATGACATATACATGTCTTTCTTTCTTTCTTTCTTTCTTTCTTTCTTTCTTTCTTTCTTTCTTTCTTTCTTTCTTTCTTTTTTTTCTTTCTTTCTTTACACCACTATTTCTTAATAATTGCATCTACCATGTAAATATTTTAATGTATTATTTTATGCTCTCATTTTGATTTTTCTTACTGTATACATCTTGTATTTTTATCTTCAGTTTCATTCCACAACTGTACTTTTTTCACCGGAGAGCTCGGCCAAATTCCCCGTTCCAAACTTCAATTAGTTTTGTCTGACTTCATATGATGACTCTTTGATACACAGTCACTTCTGATATATTCTGCTAATTTCATATAACGTCAAACAAGGAATAGGAATGCTTATAACCCATTGCCATGCAGGACATACAATTCAAACATAAACTTATTCAACTGTAGTATATGTGGTCCAAATGTAACATATTTTAAGGTATGTTACTGCGTTTGATCGGGCTGTGAAGATTGTTATCTTTATAACTTGTGTAATTTATAAATTGAATAAATCGGAACAGACGGTAGGAAAATGAAGATGGAATTAAACATCTCATAACCAAAGTGTAAGAACTAATGCGCGCTGACGAACTAATAATGTAGCTTTCATCGCGCGCTGACGAACTAATATTGTAGCTTTCATCAACACGTTCATTGAATTAGGACGTTTAGTGAAGTCTACAATGAGGTGGCTTCACCGTTAAGTTTGGTTTCCTTGCTGAACCATGATTTTTTTTTACTTCCTTAGGTGAATAAACAATGAAATAAATAGAGTGCTGAATATAAGTAACTTGGGAGGGCCTAGGCGTTAGGGGAGGAAACGTTGAGAGCTGGAGGGGAGTGCCCTTCCTTACCACAGGATTTATGAGAAAGTTGAACCAACTGTACAGTCTTCATTTCGAAAATTATTATTTTTAGAATTCGACTGGTTAATTTTGTTTTGGGGTAGAAAAGGAAGAGATGATTATTATTTCTAGGTTTGAAAACTGCAAGGATAGAACAGTTTATTATTTTTTTTAAAATAACGGCTTTAAAAAAAAAAGATGTTGCTGTTGTTATCAATGTTGCTGTTGTTATCCCTGTTGCTGTTGTTATCACTGTTGCTATCACTGTTGTTGCAGTTGTTATAACTGTTTTTGTTAACACAGTTGCTATTGGCATCACTGTTGGTGTCATCACTGTTGCTGTTGTTATCACTGTTGCTGTTGTTATCACTGCTGCTGTTGTTATCACTGCTGCTGCTGTTATCACTGTTGCTGTTGTTACCACTGTTGCTGTTGGTATCACTGTTGCTGTTGGTATCACTGTTGCTGTTGGTATCACTGTTGCTGTTGGTACCACTGTTGCTGTTGTTATCACTGCTGCTGCTGTTATCACTGTTGCTGTTGTTACCACTGTTGCTGTTGTTACCACTGTTGCTGTTGGTATCACCGCTGCTATTGTTATCACTGTTGCTTTTGCTATCACTGCTGCTGCTGTTATCACTGTTGCTGTTGTTATCACTGATGTTATTGTTATCATTGTTGCTGTTGTTATCACTGCTGCTGTTGCTATCACTGTCGCTGTTGTTATCACTGTTGTTATTGTTATCACTGATGCTACTGTTATCACTGTTGCTGCTGTTGTCACTGTTGTTATTGTTATCACTGTTGCTGCTGTTATCACTGTTGTTATTGTTATCACTGATGCTACTGTTATCACTGTCGCTGTTGTTACCACTTTTGTTATTGTTATCACTGATGCTACTGTTATCACTGTTGCTGCTGTTATCACTGTTGTTATTGTTATCACTGATGCTATGTTATCACTGTCGCTGTTGTTATCACTGTTGTTATTGTTATCACTGATGCTACTGTTATCACTGTTGCTGCTGTTATCACTGTTGTTATTGTTATCACTGTTGCTGCTGCTTCTTCTTCATCCCATAACCGTGGGGATCGTTGGGGCATCACGAGACAAACTTCGTTGACCTTCTCCATTTCTCTCTCTATCTTCATTCAGTCTTTGTAACTCTTGCGAAGTCGAGGCCTGTCTATTCTATGATGTTATGCTCCCATCTCTTTCTCTTCTACCTCTCCTTCCTCTTTTCACATTACTTGCAGGGTGGTCATTGCTAGACCAGACGATCGATTTATCTGACCAAATCATTTCAGATTGCATCGCTTCACAACAGTCAAAAGATCATTCCAATTGCTTGTATTCTTTTGCAAAGGTTTTTAACTTGTGATACAATATAGGCAAGAGAATCTTATAACGTTTCATCTACATAGCTTGTATTTTGTTCTGGTTCTGTTATCACTAACACTAACGTTACTCGCCTTCTTCTGCTGTTGCTGTTTTTATCACAATAATTAGCACTGTTTAATTGATGCCACTTTATTGCTGTTATTGCTGTTTTTATCACCTACATTAATACTTTCTAACTGCTATCACTATTGCTATTATTTAACACTAATACATGGACACTCACAGTGATGTTGAAAGAAGAATACAGGATTAGAAGTTCAGATGTTAATACATTTCTTGCGTGTATCCTATATAGACCATGCTACCACTAAGAAAGCGCGCAACAAAGCCCAGGCGATCTACAGTCTGCATCAGTTCAAAACTTGCTCTTTGTGGTCAAAGAAAGAAATAACGTTTTGAATTACTTGTAACGAGATCTGCAGGTATTGCAAGGACACATTTTGAAAGATACAGTACCAGTTAAAAGAAAGACAAAGCAAACAGATAAAGCGGTGGGTAACCATCAAAGAGCGGAAAAGATAAAAATTCGTCACAGCTCACAGAGCAATTTATGACAGAGAAGATTTGAAGGAAATTACGCAGACGTCATTAAGAGTGCTCCAACAGTCGTCAAGGCTACGGGACTGATTCTTGTTGTTCTTTGTTTGCCTATGCCATCTTTATATCACTAGCGAAATCCCGAGGCACTGAATTTTGCTTGAATATAATTTTTTTCTATCACAGTCAGCTCAAGTATCCCTCGCCATACAGGCAGATATCATCCGACCTCAAATATATGTGACGATTATGATAATGAACATTAATACTAGCACAACTCTTATCACTCACCCACATGTTTATTTTAATCATTCACCCACTCACACATTCACCCACTCACTAATTCACCCACTAACTCACTCACTCATTCACCCACTCACTCATTCATCCACTCACTCATTCACTCACTCACACATTCATCCACTAACTCATTCACCAACTCACACACTCACTCATACACCCACTCACACATTCACCCACTTATTTATTCACTAACTCATTCACCCACTAATTCACCCACTCACTCATTCACCTACTTACGTATTCATTCACCCATTCACTCATTCACTAACCCACTCATTCACCCACTCACTCATTACCCACTCACTCATTCATCCACTCACTCATTCATCCACTCACACATTCACCCACTCACTCATTCATCCACTCACTCATTCACTCACTCACTCATTCACCCACCCACTCACTCATTCACCCACTCACTTATTCACCCACTTACTTATTCACCAACTCACTCTTTTAATCACTTACTTATTCACCAACTCACTCATTCACCCACTTACTAATTCACCAACTCACTCACTCACCCACTCACTCATTCATCCACTCACTCATAAACCCACTTACTCATTCATCCACTCACTCATTCACCCACTCACTCATTCACTCACTCACTTATTCACCAACTCACTCATTCATCCACTCACTCATTCACCCACTCACTCATTCACTCACTCACTTATTCACCAACTCACTCATTCACCCACTCACTCATTCACTCACTCACTTATTCACCAACTCACTCATTCATCCACTCACTCATTCATCCACTCACTCATTCACCCACTCACTCATTCACCCACTCACTAATTTACCCACTTACTCATTCACTCACCCACACATTCATTCATCCACTCATTCATTCACCAATCTCCCGTACCTGCCAAAATGGTCTGTATTATTGCCTTCATCCGTGCCAACACTCCTTGACACTGACTCAACATAACGGCAACATACGATTGGTTCCAACTAAGAGACCTGTCATCAGCACATCTGCATATTTTTCTCCAGCGTCGTGTCAGAATGTGGCGACTGATTGCAGGTGAAGACAACAATGACGGTGACAAATGAATTTGTTATCTTATCTGTCATTAAAATGCAATTAATGTGAATACTGCTGCACCCCATGTCACTAACACGCGTTTTTCTGTATATGTATGTATGTGTTTGTGCGCGCCTGTGTTCCTGCGTGTATGCCTGTATTCATGCATGCATCATAATTATAATTGAGTGCCGTCTCCGCATCGAAGGTTGGCTACCATGGAACGCCATTCCATCCTTACTCTTGCTTTCATGGTGCAGGTTGTCATAGCCTGATTTGTCCATCTTTTGATGTTACTCGTCCATAGTTAGGCCTCGTCTGCGCCTCTGTCTCTTTTACCTTGTATTTTCCCTTCCAAGGTTCCTTTCAGTAGACTATTGTGTCTTTTTAACATGACCCAAAAATCTCATGTGTCTTGTTTGAATTGTATTTAGTAGTACTCTTTTAATTTTTAGTTGTTTTAAGACTTCATCGTTTATTTTCTTTTCTTTCAATCTAATTCGACCTATTCTTCTATAGGTGCATGTGTAGAAGAGAATTGCGCAATAAAAGATGTAGAGGCAGAAAAGGTGCAGTACAGTACGCAGAAAAAGAAAAGTGACGTAGGAAAAGAGGATGACGTAGCTGGCAGGACGGTTAGAATAATATAATTCAGTTGGAGATCGGCGGCCGCAGAGAGCAGTTAGACAGTTGAGAGCCATGGAAAGCACTAGCGACAGTTAAAGACTGTGAGCAGAGAGCAGTAGAGATGGAAGCCCAAGGAGATAGCTTGCGTTAAAAGGTGGAACAAGCAGAGAGCGGCTGGATGGTTAGAAGCAGAAT
>JAVIAB010000001.1:35338562-35626062 GCA_032433765.1 Megaustenia siamemsis | reverse complement strand
GTCTCGTCTATCTCATAGTTTAGTAATTTTGTGTTTATTTTACAGTGTATCGAATATAGTTGCCGTTGTAGTTTTTGGTGAAGTTAGATAATGCCATCTATGAAGCCGATTATGGCTTGCACGGAATTAGACCTTGGTAACAACATAACCGGGAGCCGCGATAGCTCAGTGGTTAGTGAACTGGACTACAAAGGACAAGAGGTAGGGTTCGATCCCAACCGATGGCTTCCGGGTTCACCCAGCCTTAAATGGGTACAGGATTTTTTCTGGGAAAGTAAAGCGGCACAGGCGTAATACCGACCACATTACCCCAAAAATCATAAACTGAACATCTGTAAAATTTATGGTCACTAACACCATATTTTTACCACTAATATCTTCAGTAATAAAGAAAAAGACGATGTCTTTTATATATGTTGGTACATATGATGAGAAGAGATAATAAGCGAATAGTAAAGCAAGCCCTAATGTGGGAATCAACAGGTAAGGGGAAAAGAGGAAGACCCAGAGAGACACTGAGAAGAACATTGATGAGAGAGGCAAGAGCAGCAGGAATCGGCTCCCTCAATGAGATAGAGCTGCTTGCACAGAACAGAGACAAATGGCGAGATTTGATAAAATATCTTTAAAAGAATTGAAGACTTCTAGAACAACAATTCAGATAAGAGATGGAGTATGTTGGTCTACGTCTATGGGCCGGCTACAGCTCGAAAGGTCAATAGATAGAATACCATACTGAACTATGGTGAACATTGTAAAGTGAACATTGTAAAGTGAACATTGACTGCGTATATCACCATGTCCTTTCAGAGACCACCAATGACACTTACAACGTTTTAGTTGCTTCGTTTGTTTTAAATTTGAGTTTTCGTTTCAAAAGAAACTGTCTGGAGCAGAAGACTGCTCTCTCTCTCTCTCTCTTCAATGGAAATCGTATGGAAACGTCGCCTGTTTATCAGAATGGGGCATGCATGGAGGTTGTTAGAATTTACCAACACACCCCCTAGGGGAAGCTGTGACATTAGATGGAGTAAAAAAAAAAAAAAAAAAAAAAAAAAAAAAACTATCTTTACGTCACATAGTACCATTGCTGGTGTATGACGGGGGGCAACGATAGGACCAGAGAAATAAAGGCCGCTTGGTCAAACAGTCGCCACGACGTGTGAGACTCAGGATTTTTATTCCACCCCCGATAGAAAAAATCCTTTCTGTCTACCGCGGGCTTCGAACACCGAACGTCGGCTTTTCAGCTAGCGGAACAGTGGTTTTAGCCGCACGGCCACGCGCACCCTTAGATGGAGTGGATACGGGAAATTCTCAACTGCATGGAAACTGACTCCACGAGATAGGATAAGACAGACTAGCTTGTCTTTTCAAAAGATTATTTCTCAGAGTCGAGGATATATATATATACACACATACATACAATGATAATAAAAAAAAACATAATACAATTATAAAAAACATTTTAAGGCAAGAAATTGAGTACTAAACTTTCATATTGCTATTTTAATGTAACATTTTTAATTTAAATACCTAGGAAGTCTAGTGACAATTCACAAACAGCAGAAAAATACTCAAGATGCAACAAAGCATGACAAATCATCGGACAGCTGTCATCACTATTGTCTTACAAGGAAACAACTCTACGGGTAAAACAGACACTCAACAATATAATCTTTATTCCAACATTGTGCTACCAATGGACCCTAGATGCAGGAACAATAAGAAAAATAACCTATAGAGATTATATGCGCTAGACCAATAACAAGAAACAGTCTGAGAGATAAGATCAGAAATGAAGAACTGAGGGAAAAGCTCAGAATAGTATCCGCCATAGAATATATAAAGAAACAATAGATACTATGGTTTGGTCACTTGATAAGGCAGAACGATCAAAACACAACACAACGAGTCTCCAGTAAACGTTGCGAGAACACCAGACCAAGGGCAGACCACGAAAAAGATAGATTGACGAAATATTATAAACACTAGGAAACATAACAATAGCAGAGGCGAACAGAAGAGCAAAAGACAGCAAATTATATCTCCCCTCGACACTGAAAGGCAAATGAGGAAGGAACTAAAAAGAAGTTGAATACTGCATGTAATTGTATTAAGTTTTCGGAACATGTGATTGTTGCGGTCATTCTGTCCTAATAATTCAATGACTTCTACTTTATGAAAACGAAAAGTGGCTAGTAATCTATTCTCTAGTAATCTGTTCTATAGAATAAAGAGTCAGAGTTTGATTGCCAAGGTCGATCGGTTTCTAGATTCATCAGTCTTAACGGAGTTAAAAAAAAAAATAGTAAAGTACCCCCGTCACTCCAAGTGGCGCATAGGGAATGTGGTATTAGTGACCATAAATTTTACAGACCTTCGGCACATGATTTTTGGGGTAATGTGGTCGGTATTACGCCCGTGCCGCTTTACTTTCCCAGAAAAAAATTATGTACCTATTAAAGGCTGGGTGGAACGGAAGCCGTCGGTTGGGATCGAACCCTAATCTTAAAGGAGTACTTGAGAGTAAACAAGCCATGAAAACAGAATAGAAGGTGCTATGTGAAAAATAAGAGCCAGAACACGACAGCTTAATCAGACTCAGTAGACACGAGCAGACCAAGATCTTCAAATTCAGAACAGGTCACTGTGGCCTCAGAGCACACCTACATAAGATAGGACTGTGTCTTAGCAACGTGCGATTGCAGAGCTTCCAGACAGACTACCGAGCATATTCTACAGTACTTCCGCACTTAACACTCTAAGAACATAAACATGGTCCACAGAAACAAGGAATAATAGAACAAAGAAGTATGTGTTAGCACTCGGAAAAATTGACAGACAATTTGTTGTTTGTCTGTCAATTTTTCCGAGTGCTAACACATACTTCTTTGTTCTATTATTCCCTATTATCGCCTCGGAAGTTAATATAATAATATTTATGTATTATTATTTGTACCCAGTATATATCCACAGAAACAACCCTGCATGACAAACTATGGGGAACTGGTGAAAACCTCAAGCACAGGGTATTGTTCATGACCAATGCTGGTCTATATGTGCATAAATACATAGCAGTACCTGATCGCTGAATATGAACAAGAAGAGGAGTATGTACCTGATATTTTACTCTTGGAAAAAGAGACGACCAGGCGTAGGGCTGACTACATTGCCAAAAATAGTAATACAAAAAAAAGTAAAGTGCCTGTTCACACCAAGTGGCGTATAGGGAATATGGTGTTAGTGACCAGAAATTTTACAGACCTTCGGCACACGATTTTTGGGGTAATGTGGTCGGTATTACGCCCGTTCCACTTTACTTTCCCAGAAAAAAATAATGTACCCATTAAATGCTGGGTGAACCCGAAAGCCGTTGGTTGGGATCGAACCCTACCTCTTGTCCTTTGTAGTTCAGTTCAGCCCAAAAAAAAGACGCGAGCACTGGCGTCAAATTTCCTAACGTGACCCCTGAGACCTGCCAGGTTTCTGTCTTTTTTTTCGTGTCTTCTTCTCTGTTTCATTCTATATTTTCGTAGATTTTACAAAGATGAGTTGGCTCCATGATTCTGGACATAACAAGGGAGGCCATTTTAAAAATGATCAAAGTGAAAGTTCTCTTCATGATTTAGTTGTCGTATGGGGTATTTGGTGATAGTGACCTTTCTTCAATGACACATTTTGGTAATGATATAGTCGGTATCACTCCAAGCCGCATTTACCTCACAGAAAAATCTCTGGTACCCTTTTTTGACCTTTGTATATGTATATATGAATATATATATATATATATATATATATATATATATATATATATATATATATATATATATTTATTTATTTATTTATTCATCAAATTTTGGAATTGAATACGAACTACTCTGACTTGTAGGAACGCACTGACCACTCAGCGCAAAGTCCATTATAAGTACCCAATCATGTGTCTGTTAGTCGTTATTTGACCAGATTTCGTTTCTGCCACTTTTGTTAACATGTGTACATGACACGTTATAGATTCTGTAGGCAGGGCTTTGTACATTGTTCACATGTGTACAGGGCACATTATGGAGTCTGTAGGCAGTACTTTGTACACAGTTCACATTTGTGCGGGACAAGTTCTGAAATCTGTAGGCAGGGCGGGTTAACATTTACACCTCTGGCTGTGCTCCATGACATGACACGTAGATTAGCTTTTAACGTATCACAAATATGTTTATGTCTTTATTTAAGGGTAATCTGGGAGTGTATCTACGTAATTTATCTTCTTCTACGGCTTCTTTTTCTGCAACCATTGCTCATTCTGACTTGATTTTTCGATTGTCTTATGATGTCTGCTGGTCTGTTCCAGATATTTAGTTCTTCCATATTTTTCTTAACGCTTTTTCTTCAATCGTTTACGATGCTTGTATTTCAAATTTCGCCATGTTTCAAAATGCATGGAGTTAGTGGGGAGGGTGTGTCGAGGCGGTTCTGTGGCAAAGAGAAGAAAAACGTTTTCTTCCACTTCTTTCCTTCCTCGTTTGCCGTTTAGTGACGAGGAGAGACAAAGTTTTCAGCCCTCTTGTCTTTCTTGCTATTATGTTTCCTAGTGGTGCTAATATTTCATTGATTCATATGTTGTTGTGTTTGGCTCTTTCCTCAAGTATTCTCGTAGTGCTTGTTCGTAGACTTGTTGTGTTTGGCTCTTTCCTCAAGTATTCTCGTAGCGCTTGTTCGTAGACTTGTTGTGTCACGTTTAGTTCTCTCTGTCTTATCACGTGACCGAAATACTTTGTTATGTTGTTTTGTTATTTATTCAATAGTTGGCGTATTATTCTTAGCTTCTTATTTTAATCACTTCTCCCCTTCTCATCTTATCTCTGAGGCTATTTCCTGTCATGTGACTAGCACATTTAACCATTGTGAATTATTTTTATTTTATTGTTCTTGATTCGAAGTTAAAAGTTTGATATTAGTCACAAGCCACAATAGCATAATGTTAATAATCAGTGATAGGTAGGCGGGTGGTGATAATATTTTCACATGTCTAAAATAAACGCACCCATTTCTACATTTGTTTTTGCGAAAGATTTAAAGTAAATATGGATAGGACGGGGAAAAACAACGAAAGCAAAAAATACAAAAAAAGTTCACGAAAATGTAAGAAACAAAACCACAAACTAAGAGAAAAAATAAGAGAAGAAAATAAAATGCCCAAAAGGATAATCAGGCAAAATTTCCATTCATGGAAGCCATTATCTACAAAAATAGAAGATATATACCCGAAGTATTTGAGAGTAAGCTATATCACTAAGCTTGGCAACTATCTCTTCTTGTTTTAAAAAATACGGTTATGGTCTCCCGTTTCCCTCATTTTTTTCTCGTTATTCGCACCAAAACGTCTCGAGGGTGCAGAGCGTGTAAAATAATGTATGTTTACCTTGCACAGCTGTTTGTTGCTGGTGTTACAGTTGTTTCGCTTGTTTGCTCAGTTTAAAAATATGACCTGTATGTAGAATAATTCTTTCATGTTACATCAGAGGCGACGTTGGGTTCGAAACTTGAGGAAGCCAGGACGTTAGACCGAACTATTAGGTTCAGCTTTAACCTGATAATTTGCTACATAATTGCTGCAAATTACGCGGCGTAAAATAATTTCTTTAATTATTGTCGTAAATTATCATAATTATAATTACGTCGTAATATCTTAGTTATTTTCATTATAAGTTATGCAATAAAACATAGTCTTGCTGTTAATTAATATCTCTTCCGGCTTTATTCTAGCTGTTATTTGAAGACATAACACGGTGATGTGATTCTAAGTAGGCACTAGATAAGCCAGCCTCTTATTGGATTTACTTGTATGTGTTTCGATAAAGAAATTAAAAATACCATCTTATTAGTTGCTAGCCTGTTGCGATGGTTACGAGGGGCTAACTGCATAAATGGCCTACCTAGTTTTCTTACATGTGGTAAGGTCGACAGATGTTATTGTGCGGTCGTAGTAGGTTTGATCTCCATAGACTTTGAAACCTATTTATTAGTTACGGATCGAATTGAGTTATTGAGAAATTAAATTATTGAGTTATTGAGAAATTAAATTATTGAGTTATTTGCAGGTCATCATCATTGCACTCCGAACATGTCCAGAGGTGCTCAGATCCCCTCCTCAGCATGTCTTGCAGTGTCCAGCGACTGACGACCCAGTTCTGTGTTGGTTGATAAGTCTTCTTATATGCCCACTAAGTTTCTCGTTTCTGCCTGTGTCCATCTTAACTCCCATCTCTTACATCCGAAGGAGTGACGATGACTCATGGTTGTCGAAGTCCTGTGCCCTTCCCACATCTCGGAGGGCATTGATGATGTCTGCCCAATCCATTGGTTGCCCGTCATCAACGACAGCACAGCTAGCCAACATGTCCGCTCTTTCATTTCCCCGTACCACCGCATCTCCAGGGACGTAGACAAATGTTACCCTACGTATTTTTGATTTCTGCAATGACTCTTCCCATTGCCTGCGTACAGAACCTGCTTCCACTTTTCTTATCATGCTCATCGAATCACGTAGCAGGCATTCATGGGCGTAGTCTTGTGACAGACTCTAACCAGGTGAATGCCTGCCATCATCTCCATCGTCATGCTATTCGTCGCTCGAATTATTTGAACTATTTAACATGAGACTGGAATACAGTGGCTGGTTGAACACAAACATTAAACTCATTGGGCTGCAATGCGACTGTTTTATTTTAGGACACTGTTGTGTATTCTGATAAAATATTAAAATATTAGAGAAGTCGTTGCCCGCTCTGTATATCAGTCGCTGTGTTACCTTCAAATTGGTTTTATGATGCTATAGCTTCAAGCCTTAGTAAACCACAAAACAGGCGTCCGCGTCGTTTCTTTCGTTCTTTCTTTCTTTTTCTTTCTTTCTTTCTTTCTTTCTTTCTTTCTTCTTTCTTTTTCTTTCTTTCTTTCTTTCTTTCTTTCTTTCTTTCTTTCTTTCTTCTTTTTCTTTCTTTCTTTCTTTCTTTTTTTTCTTTCTTTCTTTCTTTCTTTATCTCCTATTTCTTTCTTTCTTTCTTTATCTTTCCTTTCTTTTTTATTTGTTTGTTTTTATTGATATTTGAAGGGATCATGTGACTGTACGCGCTTTCTTTCTTTCTTTCTTTCTTTCTTTCTTTCTTTCTTTCTTTCTTTCTTTCTTTCTTTCTTTCTTTCTTTCTTTCTTTCTTTCTTTCTTTCTTTCTTTCTTTCTTTCTTTCTTTCTTTATATCTTCTTTCTTTTTTATGTTTATTTGTTTGTTTTTATTGATATTTGAAGGGATCGTGTGATTGTACGCACTTTCTACTTGATGTAAATCACTTTGCTTCTTTTGATTCATTGCATTTTATTACAATTTCCTTATTTAATCACTAATACTCATCCCTGTTGTTGATTGCGCTATTGAACGCGTCAAAAAATTGCGGTTTCTTTTCGCCGGTCTGTCGTCAAGGACGATAATTCATTTAATTTGTAAAAGGCTCACAGTGTATCCGCGTGCTGTAGAGCTATTTACTGGAGTTGACCAGTTTATAACGTTGAAACGGGTTCTGGACCTAACGACTGAGTAAGTGCACGTGAGTCTAGACCATCCACAGCATCGACATTCAGCGACTTAATCATCTATGATACTATGACGATGGTAAGTATTCAGATGCATCCCAAACGACAACATCGAAGAAGGAAAACACGACAAGGCAAGCGTGGTGGCATTAAATTGTCGAAGTGTGAGAGGCTAGGCCTAAAGTATGTGCGCGTTACATATTGAAATTGTGGGTCCATAAATCAAGGATGGCCCATTCTTGATAAGCTACTGTGTGGCGCCGATATAATGGTTTTACAAGAAACTCTTCCTGGTGACAGGACAGTAAGTACTCTTGGTTTTCGTTGTTTCTACAATAGGCGACACCTTGGGCAGGCCATCCTTGTGCGCAACAATATGGTGGCAGCTGAGGTTGATATGTCTGTGTGGAACAGTGCAGAATTGCAGGTACATGCGGTTAGGGTGCAGACCCCAGTTCATTTCGTGATTGTTAATGTGTATGCCTGTAATGGGAAGGTGGATACACAACAATGGCAGAATCTCTTTGAGTTCGATGAAGAGAACGTCATTTTCTGCGGAGACTTTAATGCTAGAGGAAACCAGTGGGGTAACGTCATAACCAACAAGCAGGGAGAAGACCTAGAGAACGCACTAGAGTCAGTCGATTTAGTGTGCTTGAATGATGGAAGGGCAACAAGAATGGCCACTCAAACAGGGGACTCTGATAGTGTCATAGACCTGGCACTGGTGTCTTCCACCGTCGCACCGGTTTGCAGGTGGAGTGCACTGGGGTTCCACGGAAGTGGTCACTATCCATGTGTCCTCCTTATTGAGAAAAGCAGAAATAGAAGCCAGAAAAGAAAGCTCCACACATTCCACTACGAGAAAACAGACGAGGACGTTATTAGCAAAATCAGACATAGGAAACAGAGCACCCCTAGTAGGAGGCAGGAGAGATGGACGCAACCACCCTGCTAGAACGTAGAAGTCGAGGAAGCTTGGCGGAGCAAGAGACAAACGGTCAAGACATGGCAGAAAGCAAGAAAGAATGGAAGAACACAAATTGAGCTCTTGAAGCGTCTGAAAGTAGAGGTCGACAAAAAAATGATGCACTTTAAACTATGTGCTAAGCAGGCTAAGGATGCCAAATGGGATGACTTCTGTAAAAAATAAGTGCGCTCAGAAAAACCGCTAGCCACATTCTGGCGCCTTCATCAGAGCATGAATGGCACAACACGACACAGAGTACGAATTGGAGCTGATGAGGTGACCAGGGACAAGTTGATGACATACCTCGGAGTTAAGTTTGATCGCAGCCTGTGTTTTCGGGACCACGTCGACCATGTGATAACAAAATCCCGCAAAGGATTAGTTAGCCGCCTTGAAGGTCATGGTAGCTGCCAACATCGAGCAGAGGCTACTTACTCTTCTGTTCCAGGGATTAGTCCTCGCACCAATCGAGTATGCCCTGGCAATTCTTACTGTCAGTGCGACTCAAATTGATAGGCTGGAGAAAATACAAAATGAAGCCATGCGCATTATCTTGGGATGTACGAGGGACACTCCCTGTGTAGCAATGAGGTATCTTCTTGACTTCCCAACCACGGATGACAGAATCAAGATCTGGAGAGCACGAGCGTACCTGAAGATTAGTATAGATAAAGAGCATCCATTGCACCACGTGCTCAACACAGGGAAAGGTGACAGGCTAAAAAGAGGCAAATCATGGGTGGGCCGAGCAGAAGATGTCATCAAACAGGTCTGTGGGCTTACCAACATCAACGTTGGTGAGGAGTGGATACCGGTGCCTACGTCGTTCAAGGGGACTTGCTCATGTATTGTCACACTCGACAGGAAAAGTAGGGAACAGGAACCCGGTCGGGGTTAATGCTGAGGTCAACGGTCTCATCTGCGATAACACTGATGAGAAAGATGCAGTCATCTATACAGACGGATCTGTAAGACGACACCAAAGAAGTGCATGGACATTTACAGCACGGTCGGCAGGCAGAATAGTCAAAAAAGACAGTGGTGCATACGTCATGACCACGAGTAGCATGACAATGGAGGTGATGGCAGTGACCAAGGCATTCAAATGGTTAGAGTCACAAGACTACATCCACGCATGTATACTGAGTGATTCGATGAGCATGATAAAAAAATGTGGAGGCAGGCTCTATACGCATACAATGGGTAGAGTCGTTGCAGAAATCCAAAACACGTAAGGTCACCTTTGTCTATGTCACTGGACATGCGACAGTACGGGGAAATGAAAGAGCAGACAGGTTGGCTAGCTGTGCTGTCGTTGAGTACGGGCAACCGATGGATCGGATGAACATCATCAATGCCCTCCGAGATGTGGGAAGAGCACAGGACTTCGACAAACACAGATCCACGTTACTTCTTTGGATGATGGAAATGCGAGTTAAGATGGGCACAGCCAAAAATGAGAAACTTGGTGGCCGTGTAAGAAGACTTATCAACCAACATAGAACTGCAGTCGTCAGTCGCTGGACACTGCGGGAATTGCTGAGGAGGGGATCTGAGCACCCATGGACATGTTCGGAGTGAAATGATGATGACCCGCAAATAACTTAATAACTTCTTTTTTTTTTGAGGGGGGGGGGGGAATAAAAGGCTGCGTTTGATATTTACATGAACTATCTCTTACAACAACTATCTCATTTACATATCATTTACATGAACTTTCTCTTACAAAAAAATCATATAGATGTTAAAGTAGACCAAATACACGCTATAAAGCTCACGTAAGTGATATAGGGACAACACTACTTTCCGTGCCAACAAAAAAGAAGAAATAGAAAAAGAAGATTATAACAACTTTCCCTCTCACGTTTCGAGACATGCAAAGAAATTAAATTTTAATAGGCTTTCTATATATTTTTATGAATTCAACAGTTTTATAAAATTGTAAGCTTTTGCAAAATTAACATGTTAGCTCTTACCTTCGCCTATGGTATTCTAAGTATTCTTCTGTAGCACTTTCACTGGCTGATTCCAACAAATCTGTCGATTTCTGTTCGCCTCTGCTGCTGTTATGTTTCCTAGTGCTTCTAATAATCCGCCATTTCATATTTTTCGTTGTCGGCGCTTGGGTATGGTGATCACCGAACGTTTATTGAAGGCTCGTTGTGTTGTGTTTTGATCTTTTGGACTTATCACGTGGTCAAACCATTTTATCTGTTGTTTATTTATATACTCTTTATATATTGGCGGGGGTTATTCCTAGCATTTTTCTCAGTTGTTCATTTGTGATCTTGTCTCTCAGACTGTTTCCTGTCATCTCCTCTGACACATTTAATCTCAGTAGAGGTTATTTTTCTTGTTCTTGTATCTAGGGTCCAAGACTGGCATTGGTAGCACAACTTTTGCATGAAGATTGTATTAGAGAGTGCCCGTTTTGCCTCTAGAGTTACTTCCTTGTTGGACAATGTTAGTGACACCTTTCCAATGATTTGACAAGCTTTATTGCAACTTGATTCTATCTCTGCTGTTTGTGAATTCTCGTTTATCACTTCTTCTTCTTCTTCTTCTTCTTTCCTTCCTCTGCTGCCGTTGGCGTCGAGGGGAGAAACAATCTGCGATTCTTTGCTCTTCTGTTGGCCTCTTCTGATGTTATCCCTCCTAGTGACTCTAGTATTCACTTTATCCATCTCTTTCTCGGTCTTCCTCTTAATCTGGCGTTTTCGTAGTTTTTATTTAAGGCTCTTTGAGTCATTGTTAGTTCTTTTTGTCTTGTTATGTGGTCGAACCAATTTATCTGTTGTTTCTTTATGTATTCGATGGCTGGTTCAATTTCGAGTTTATTCCTCAGGTCAGTGTTTCTTACTCTGTCCCTTAAGCTGTTTCCTGTCATTCTTCTGACACATTTCATTTCGGTGGTCGTTATCTTTCTTATTGTTCTAGAGTTCAGCGTCCAATTCTGGCACTGATAGCACAGAGTTGGTAGAAACATTGATTTGTATATTGCCCTTTTTGCTTCCGTAGTTATTGCTTTGTTTTTCAATAGTGTTGATACTTGGCCTATAACTTGTCACTAGACTTTATTTTCTTTTATTGATGGGTATATTTATCCAATTATATGTCAGGTCACATAATTTTACATGCTACTGTATGCAGTAGGCAGTACAACCTGGGGCTGCCCTGCTGCCTTGCAGGTATGCTCGGGAGAGTAAATGACTAAGGGTGGGTACCCTTAAGTAAAACAGCCCCACTACCTTGTGGGTGATACATTTTAGTTAAAGGCTAGCTGAGTCAACCGTAAAAAAACCAACGGAATGCAACAGAAAACCACCGTTGTAACTTCTTTATATAATCATGGGTCGCTACAATAATATAATTCCAAGGGAATGGCTTAGCAGAAGATCAATAATAGAAATAATAAATAACTGTCCAAATCGAAAGTTGTGGAGAGACATGATCACCTACGCCAGCAGGCATGGTACTTGATAATGATTTTAACCTCTTTTTGAATTTCTTAATAGTCTTTCCAACTTTTGTCATAAGTGAGCCAAGTGAAGATGTAAACAAATATTAGCTCTTTCCAAACTTTATCCGTTGAAATATATATATATATATATATATATATATATATATATACATACACACACACACATATATATATATATATATATTCATCATCATCAGGCACCATGCCTGCTGGCGTAGGTAAACATGTCTCTCCACAACTTTTGATCGCAACAGTTATTTATCATTTCTTTTGTTGCTCTGCGGAGTCATTCTCTTAAGCTGTCTTCTCCCTCTTCTTCTTCTGCGATCATGACTCTTTCAGAGTAGATTCCGGACTCTCTCACGAAGGCAGCTGTCTGTTTAAGTGATTCGGTTGACCCGTATAGTTTCTTTTCCAGGAAGGTGGGTGTGGTCCACATTGTACTTCATAGGTCTGTGTACTAGGTGCAATCCTGTAGAACATGTTTAAACTGTCTGATATCTTTTCTCTTTGCTTCCCTCTATCTCTTCGTCCCTTTATTTTTCCAGTTGTTACAATATATTCCAGCTGTTCCCTTCCATTACATGGTAAAAAAATGATGATTGGTTCTTCCTTATATTGGAAATTAACTGTCTTTTTGCTTTAGCCTTTTTCAGAACGTTATCATTACTCTTGGTATTCGCAACATTCTTATATATATATATATTTATATATAACCGTTAGACTGGGGTACTTCTTATCACTATATATATATATATATATATATATATATATATATATATATATATATATATTGATAAGAAGTACCCCTGTCTAACGCTTTGTTCTAAACAAAACCAGTCTGATTTAACATTTCTATCAACATATTTGCTTCTCGATCTTTATAAAGTATTTTTGCCATATTCACTAGGTGAGACGAAAACTCTGTAACTATCGATATGTCTCACAGTTGTTGATCTTGTACGCAGTCACATGCTTTTGATTAATCAACAAAGCATGTACACAGAATAATATTATATACGTAGGGAGGTCAAAAAGTAATGCACACCAATTTTTTTCTCGGCTAATAATAAAGATAGGAATATGAAATTTTGCACACTTGGAATATGACATGTTCCAATTATGTGCACCAAATTGCACAGCATTCCGAAAAAATATTACACAATCTATGGACCGTTAAAATGGAGCTTGTCAACAATGTCCGTTACAAACAGCGAATTGTCATAGAATTTCTGGTTGCGGAAAAAGAAACTGTGGCAAACATTCATAAACGACTGTGTGCAGTGTACAAATGTTCTGCAGTCGATAGGAGCACAGTTAGTCGCTGGGTTCAGAGAATTAAAGCTGCAGAAAGTGTACGAGTGGAGCTGCATGATTTACTGCGTTCTGGACGTGTTGCCTCGGCTACCAGCACAGACATGTTAAACCGGACTGATGCCATTATTCGTAAGGATAGGTGTATCACTAGTCAGCAATTGGCATTGCAGCTTACAGTCAGCAAGGGAAGTGCAATCGCAATTTTTAAAACTCTCGGATATTCAAAGATTTGCGCTCGATGGGTTCCTCGGTGCCTAACAAATGATCACAGAGTTCAAAGGAAAACATTCTGTTCTGAATTGTTGGAGCGTTTCGGTGTTGAAGGAGAAATGTTTTTGTCAAAAATTGTTACCGGTGACGAAACGTGGGCACATTATTATGAGCCTGAAACAAAAATGCAGTCAATGGAATGGCATCATCCGCAGTCACCAAAAAGAAAAAAATTCAAAACATCTCCATCATCCGGAAAGGTGATGATCACTGTCTTCTGGGACATTGATGGTGTGATTCTTGTTGATGTAATGACAAGAGGTAAGACAATCAACTCGACAGCTTACATCAATACACTGACAAAACTCAAAAATCGGCTCCACAGAGTTCGGCCTAATAAGCCATCTGCAGATTTGTTGCTTCAACATGACAATGCACGCCCTCACACAAGTCTGGTAACACGGGAAGCAATCAACAAATTTGGTTGGACTGTACTGCCCCATCCTCCTTACAGCCCTGATCTGGCTCCCTCAGATTTCCATCTGTTTGGACCACTCAAAAAATTCCTGCGTGGGACACACTTTAACAATGATGAGGATGTGATCCGTGCAGTTAAAAAATGGCTACGCGAGCAGGACAAAAATTGGTACAAACGAGGCATTCATGACCTAGTTTCGCGTTGGCGTAAGGCAATACGCTTGGACGGAGATTATGTTGAAAAATAGGTAGTGAAAAAGGGGATGTTCAGCTACAATCTGTGAAAATTTCACACATTTTGCCCGAATAGTTTCCGAGAAAAAAATTGGTGTGCATTACATTTTGACCTCCCTTCAGTACATAATGTAATAGTATACTGTAATAATATAATGTAATAATATAATGTAATAATATAATACAAGTTGTAATCAAAATCTCTCCCGTGACCCCATACTGCAAGTAAATACTTGGCGACCCACTAATTTGGACCTGTGGTTGTAAACTGTATGCGCTATACCGGTTGGCGTAGGCGATCATGTCCTTCCAAAATTTCTATCTATCGTGCATCATATGAATTCTGTTATTGACTGTTTTCGATGCCATGGCACCAAGCTATCTAGTATCTTCTCTTTTTGTCGTCCGCGATCTCTCTTTTTCTGCATTTTGCCAATTCTTCTTCTCATTCTTTCCATCCTCATCTGCCTTTCAGCGTCGAGGGGAGATATCATTCGCGGTCTTTTGCTCTTCTGTTCGCCTCTGCTGCTGCTATGTTTCCTAGTGCTTCTAATATTCCATCGACCCATCTTTTTCGTGGTCGACCCTTGGGTCTGGTGTTCTCACAACGTTTGTTGAAGGCTCGTTGTGTTGTATTTTGTTCTTTCTGCCTTGTCACGTGGCCAAACCATTTTATCTGTTGTTTCCTTATATATTCTATGACCTAGCTTTTTTCTCAGTTCTTCATTTCTGATCTTATCTCTCAGATTGTTTCCTATCATTCGTCTAACACATTTCATCTCTGTAGAGGTTTTGCCAATTGTAACCAAGTATTCCAACTTTTCTCCTCTCATGATGCCCCGAAAAATGTTCATTGTTTCTTTCTGATGTTTTTAGGTTCTGATGTTATTATTATGCCCACGTATTCGACGCTGTACATGTTTCATATTTGTAACACTTATTTGTATGTTGCATTATGGTGATGATTGTTTCTTTGAAATAACCATCACTCCTGTTTTCTTATTGTTCAGATTGAAACCATTCTTGTTGCTTTACTTCACTATTATGTCTATCATTAAATACAATCATAAAAAAAAACGACATTGCACAAGTTTGTAGAGATTAAATTACCATACTTAATGATGCATATAAACTGTCTTTGCTCTAGAAGTCTGTGCTGTATCATAAATATTACGCGTGCTAGATTTGTAGTCTCCAGCTGATAACAAGTAACCCCATCCATGCATCTTTGAGCAAGTTAAACTTCAAATTTGTCTTTCAGCGTACTATGGAGGACCCAGTAAAATTGCAGAAATTATGGCCGCGCAAAATGTCGTGGTGTGGATTGATACTAAAAAATTGTCGGGAAAACGTCGACACAGAACACTGGGGAATTTATGCCCGTTCCTCCAGCTTGGGCTAATAAGGTTGATGTTTAGCATGTGCTTTGTCTTACAGTTGTAGGGAGCGTGGGACACTGGCGAAGTGGCTGCAGGTTCGCTTCATTCTAAAGACTGATGGTTTTCGAGACTTAAACGCGTAAGGAGTCCAGGTGTAAAAAATGATGCTTGACTGGTAAAACTAAGAATGTTCAATCCCAGATAAAAGGAAATGAGGGAGCACAAAGGATGCATTTCTTCCGTTGTCAGTTTTCGAGGTTTAAAAATTGTATGATAATGTTTTATGACAATAGATGTTTAAAAATTAATTGAAATCAAGTTGATGTTCCATCTGTGCTCTATCATCATCATCATCATCATCATCATCATCATCATCATCATCATCATTATCATCATCATCATCATCACTATCATCATCAAGTCGGATGGTCTCCGCAGAACGCTGATTTCACCACAGTCTATCTGAAATAATACCTGTCTCATGCCAGATCTCCCACTAATTCTGTTGTCTTACACAAGATCTTTTGTGATGTCTTAAAATCAATTGTTGTCTTGTTCTGTCACCGATGCATCGTCCAAGCCTTCCATTATTGTTCTCTCCAGGCCGATGTGCCTTTTTAAAACTAGAATTATGCATTAGAAATATAAGTTCTAACGAAGGTAAGGAACAAGACCAGTCCTGAACCTCTCATCTCTCCAAACCTCCAAATGCTAGGACTAAACAATACAAGGCTAAAGACTTCACAAACACAAGACATTTAAAGACACTGCGTGCCACCTACACCAACGTACGAACCTGACATGGTTCCCTGGTTGTCAGATGTACTCATCAGTTCAACTTCTTCACGCGAGTCTGGTAACCGAGTACTTGTTGTGAAGGCTCGTTCCTATTTATATTTGTTGTCTTCCCCTTTTTTATGTTTTGTATGAAAAACGGATAAAATATTAGGAGGAAACAATCATCATTTTTTGGCCATGTAATGAGAAGAGAACAACTGCAATATATTGTAACAACTGGGAAAATTGAGGGACGCAGAGATAGAGGAAAGCAAAGAGAAAAATTACCAGACAGCTTAAGAGAATGGCTTGACAGAAGGTCAACAACAGAAATGATAAATAACTGTCGAGATCGAAAATTGTGGAGAGACATGATCACCTACGCCAGCAGGCCCGGTACTTGATGATGATGATGATGAAAAACGGTGTTTGCTCTGTCAATTGTATGCTTCCAGGATCGCATTCTGCTCAAGCAAACTCTAAGTTTGCAAGCTGAAAACCCGGAGAAATGTTTATCAGAAAGAGTTTGTTTATTTTATTTATGTGTCTACACCATCTATATGTCCATAGCAAAAGCACTAAAGAACTTAATTTTGCTCTTATATCACTTTTCCTATTTTTCATACAGGCAGCTCATGTGTCCCCCACCATACAGGCAGATATTCTCAGACTTCAGAGGTGTTCTCATATTATTATTGTCAATAGTTTTGACGATTTGAGTAGAAACTTTCCAATGAAATTTTTCGGGGCAGCGGCCATTTTTAGTATACTTTTGTCCATTTCCAACTGCTAAGAGTTCTCCGTATACAAAATACATACACGGAACCACCTGTTTTGTCATCGTCATCGGACGCAGAACCAGGGAGGGTAAAGCCACGAAGTGCAATATACATAAGCAAGAGAAAGCAAAAAGCCAACCCTAAATCATTATCAACAACAAAGAACTTGAAATTATAAATATCTGGGATCAGTAATAATTAACATTGGAGACTGCCAGAAGGCGATCAAAACCGGATTAGCAATTGGAGCACAAACATTAAATGTCATGAGGAACACATGGTACAATCAATACCAACAAGACATTACATAGCATACTAAAGTATGTTGGGAGCCGCAATAGCTCAGTGGGTAGTGAACTGGACTACAAAGGACAAGAGGTAGGGTTCGATCCCAACCGACGGCTCCAGGTTCACCTAGCCTTAAATGGGTACCGGATTTTTTTTCAGGGAAAGTAAAGCGGCACGGGCGTAATACCGACCACATTACCCCAAAAATCATGTGCTGAAGGTCTGTAAAATTTATGGTCACTAACACCATATTCCCTATACGTCACTTGACATGACGGGTGCTCTTTAATTTACTTTTTTTTTACTAGAGTATGTTCTTCATTCCTTAAGAGAAGAATGGGAGGGACAATGATGTATATATTGAGAGACTGAGGAGTCTAAAGGTGGGAAAGTGATCTGGTTAATTCGGAGTGCTTAGTGGGAAAAGTAGATGTATCTATAATCAACACCTTACAGGAACAATCAGTCTGCATACGCTTCGAGAAATGCTATATATCTTCTTCTGCTTTCCTTCCTCATCTGCCTTTCAGCGCCGAGTTGAGATATAATTTGCGGTCTTTTGCTCTTCTGTTCGCCTCTGCTGCTGTTATGTTTCCTAGTGCTTCTAATATTCCATCGACCCATCTTTTTCGTGGTCGACCTTTGGGTCAGGTGTTCTCACAACGTTTGTGAAGGTTTTTTGTGTAGTGTTTTGATCTTTCTGCCTTGCTACGTGGCCAAACCATTTTATCTGTTGTTTCTTTATATATTCTATGGCGGGAACAATTCCTAGCTTTTTTCTCAGTTCTTCATTTCTGATCTTTTCTCTCAGGCTGTTTCCTGTCATTCGCCTAACACATTTCATCTCTGTAGTGGTTATTTTTCTTATTGTTCTTGCATCTAGGATCCAGGTCTGGTTTTGGTAGCACAACGTTGGGATGAAGATTGTATTGTATAGTGCTCGTTCTGCCTCTAGAGTTATTTCCTTGTTGGACAATAGTGGTGATAACTGTCCAATGATTTGACAATCTTTGTTGCATCTTGATTCTATCTCTGCTGTTTGATGTATAGACTTTTAATTAGGTTGGTTAGATGTTGGCTTACTCCGTATGTTGTTAGTATCTCCCACATTTGTTCTGTTTACTCTGTCGAATGCTTTTTCCTGGTCAATGAAGGCTATCTATAAGTTTTAATTGTGTTCTGTCGTTTTTTCTGCAAGCTGTTTTAGTGTGAATAGTGCGTCGGTACATCCTCTGTTTTTTTTCGGAACCCCATTTGAGAATCGCTTAACTGTAGTTCTATTATTGGTCTCAGCCTTTTTTCCAAGATTTTGGCGTATAGCTTTCCTACATGGCTGAGAAGAGATATACCTCTATATTGATTGCAGTCTCTTTTGGTACCTTTCTTTTTCCATATTGGTATGATGATTGCCTGTTGCCAGTCTTCTGGGGCTTGTTGTTGGTGCCATGCTGCATTAAATATTCTGTGCAGCCATTGCACTCCTGGTTCTCCTGCTGCTGCTATTATTTCTATGGGTATGTTATCTATCCCCGGTGCTTTATTTCTTGGTGCATATTTGATTACTTCTTCGATTTCCTCTTTCATGATGTTGGGCTCAGTATTTGTGAGTTCTAGCATGGTTTTTGTTGTCTTATTGGTAGTTGGTGTGTTTAACAGGTCTTCAAAATATACCTTCCATCTCTGTTGCATACATTGGTTATTTGATATTGGCTGTCCGTCTTTGTCATTTATGAGCTCAGTAGGATCATGGTTTTCTTTTCTCGCTCTTTTGGCTTTTACTGCTTTGTAGAAATCTCTTGTGGCTGTCTTGAAGTCCCTGCTCATGTTTTGTCCAAATTCTGTCCAATTCTTTTGCTTAGCTTCTTTGATAAAAATGTTAACTATTTTTCGAACTAAGGCATATTTTTCATATTTTTCTTGGTCCTTGTTCTCGCTCGAATTTTTAAACAGTTTCTTCTTCTCTTTAATTGCTTCTTTGATTGCTTCGTTCCACCACGGGGTGCTCTTTTTCCCTTCTCTTGTTCCTAGTTTAGTTCCACAAACTGTATTAGAGATGTTGGTTACTGTTTCCTTAAATTGTTTTCACTCTTCTTCTGCAGTGGATACTTCGTTTGGGAGTTTCTTGAATTCCTCTGTTAGTTTTTCTTCTAGGGTTTTCCTTGATTCTTGATCTTTTAATTGTTTTATTTTTATTGTCTGTTCTTTTCACTTCTTTTGTTTGTCTTCGTACATTCTCTTTATTTTTGGCTGTCTTAGCGTGATCACGACCATCTTGTGATCCGTGTCATCTGTAATATTAGAGATTGTTCCACTGTCGGTTACTCTTTTCTCGTTCTGTTGTCTTGTTAGTATAAAATCTATCTGGCTTCTGCATGTTGTGTCATTCCATTTGTACCAGGTGTATACTTGCGACTCTCTGTGTTTGAAGAATGTGTTGGTGATAAATACATCATTTTGATTGCATAGTTCCAGCAGTCTGCTTCCATTTTCGTTTATTTCAGCTGCTTTATCATCAAAGGGCCCTAAGATGTCACTGTTCTCACTGTTGCGTTTCCCAAGCCTTCCATTAAAATCTCCCATCACTAACATGTCGTCGCTTTCGTCAATCTTGTTAATGATTTCATTCGACGTGTCGTAGAATTCTTCGCTGTTTCTTTCGTTGTTGTTGCATGGTGCATAGATTTGAATGTAATTTGTTTTTCGATCGTCTTCTAATAGTTTAATTGTGATAATTCTTTCTGAATGGTATTTTATTTCTAGAATGTTCTTTGCGTGCTCTTGGTCGATGATAAAACCTACTCCGTGTGTTGCTCTTTCTGTGTTGTCGACTCCTGAGAATATTTTCGTGTAGTTCATGTGTGTTTTCTTTATCTGTTGTCCTTTTACTCTGGTGTCCGCTAATCCTAGTATTTTAATTTGTCTTTTTGTCATTTCTTCTATAATTTCGACTTCTTTATTTTTTATCCCGCATATATTTATCGTTGCTACTTTATGTTTATCTATCTCCATCTTCTGTGTATTTCTCAGAGCATAAAACATTTATCCCTTACCGACCTGCTGGGTCCGTCGTAAGTTAAGGGCTTAACTTAATAAAAACACACGTTGGGGGTTTAGCCCGGCTGATGTTTCCCCTACGTGTTTGATCGCTAATGCTATATATATATATCATCATCATCATCAAGAACCGGGCCTGCTGGCATAGGTGATCATGTCTCTCCACAACTTTCGATCTCGACAGTTATTTATCATTTCTGTTGTTGACCTTCTGCCAAGCCATTCTCTTAAGCTGTCTGGTATTTTTTCTTTTTGCTTCCCTCTATCTCTTCGTCCTTCAATTTTTCCAGTTGCTACAATTTATTCCAGCTTGTTCTCTTCTCATAACATGGTCAATAAATGATGATTGTTTCTTCCTAATATTGGAAATTAGCTCTCTTTTTGCTTTGGCCTCTTTCGAACATTTTAATTACTCGTCTTAGCTGTCCATGATATATATATATATATATATATATATATATATATATATATATATATATATATAGAGAGAGAGAGAGAGATAATATATATAACTATATATAATATGGGGACGCCCCCTTTGCAATGAGATTGATTCTGTGATTAGAATAGAATAGAATAGTTCCCTTAAAAATGATGTCATGAACAACTATGAGGTATAATTATCAGTTTTTCATTTCAACTGATTCTATTTCTACAGCATTACCGTCAGTTCTATTTACTTGCCATTTGGACTGCCACCGTTATATTTACGTTCATCTCACCGCACTATCAAGCACATCTTGTAGATCTTTTCTGGCTTTCCCATCACTAAGGCTCAATCGTAGATTTCTATTATGTCTACTATCCGATATATTAAAAATATATAAGATGTGAGCATAACACTGTTTTCACAGTGCGGCGAGAACAGTTCAGACGATAGCACTGTTTCATCTGAGGTTATTATTTTTACTTTGGTTTTTGCAAGCTTTTGGTGAAGCGCTCTCCGTTCAACTTCAAACTGTGTGTGATTTAAATTATATTGGGCTGAATGACATTTCTGCAAGGTCGATGATTTATTGAAGGAGGTACTTTGGAAGGGAGGGAGTATTACTGAGTATTTTAGTGATGGTTAGTTTTTTGTTTTTTTTTGTTTTTTTTTTGTTTTTATTTTGTTCGCTAGCTTTTACCTCTGACGAAGTCCCTAGAGACTTCTTCTACCGTTTAAGCTCCCGGTGGAGCATAGGTCTTCAACAAACATTTTCCAAGTCATTCTGTTTTTTGCCATTCTTTTAAGATCATTCCATGTCTTCCCCATCATCTTCATCTCTGCTTCTATCTGTCTTCTCCAAGAATTCCTTGGTCTTCCTCTTTGTCTTATATGTCTCATATATGGAGTGCCCAAATAACACTAGGGATATGAATGAAATAGCAACAGGGAAATATTGTCACAATTGTGATGCAGAAATGCGGGCAATAGAGTTGGCAACAGAAAAACTGCTGAACAGTAATCTTAGCCCACAGCCTGTAGTGTTTTTGACAGATGCAAGATCAGTACTCCAGGCACTACAATCCAGAGAATTACCACATCTGCAGACCTTATTGACTGAGCTCTGCGGGCACCACAGGGTTGCCCTGCGGTGGATCCCGTCTCACTGTGGAATGCCGGGAAATGGGAGGGCAGATCGGTTGGCAAAGGAAGGTTCAACAGGCACACAACTAGATACACCAGTTACATACCATCATAGGAGACGGATGGTCGAGTCGGTCAGAGGACCACGGGCCCCGGGTCGGGATGCCTTTCATAATATGAGTGGATATGAACAGGTTATCATTATACGCCTAGGAACAGGACACGGTCGATTCCATGGTCACATGTGTACAGGGTTCGAGATCGGCACATCAACTGCTTGTACATGTGGACAGGCACCCCAGACTGCTGAACACATACTTCAAGACTGCACTGAATATAGTAGACTGGGGAAGGTCCATTGGCCCATAGATGCAACACTACAGACAAAACTATATGGGCCACTGCAAGAATTACAAAAGACGGTGGGATTTATACAGGAAACGACATTGCAGATATAGACAATACTTCAGGCGAACAAAAGATAGATAGATCTTCATCTCTGCTTCTATCTGTCTTCTCCAAGACTTCCTTGGTCTTCCTCTTTGTCTTTTCCACTGGGGATTCCAAAAAAGGGCCTGTTGTGTAATACTCTCAGTTGGCTTCCGTAGTGTGTGTCTTATCCAGCGCCATCGTCTTCTCTATATCTCTTTATCCACTGGTATTTGACTGGTACATTTCCATAATTCTGTGTTAGTGATTTTGTCCTGCTATGTCCATCCTTTTATTCTACGTAAGCATCCATTAATGAAAGTCTGTATCTTCGTGATTGTCAATTTTGTTGTTCTCCATGTTTCACAACCATATAATAGGACCGACTTAACATTTGAGATGTAAATTTTTATTTTTGTATTTAACCTAATTTCTTTGGATTTCCATATGTTTCCCAGTGCAATGAAAGCTCCTCTTGCTTTTGATATCCTTATTTTGGTATCATTTTCTGTTCCTCCCTCTTTATCTTTATTCATCATCATTGAGTGCCGTCTCCGCAACGAAGGTTGGCTACCATGGAGCGCCATTTTGCTCTATCTCTTGCTTTGATGGTGCAGGTTGTCATCGGTTGATTTGTCCATCTTTTGATGTTACTCGTCCATGTTAATCTTGATCTTTATTACTGCCCAGATATATGTAAGATTGTACGTCTAGTAGAGGTATTTCTCCTAGTTTTATTCGGTTATTGCCAACTGTATTAATTTTCATAATGTTGGTCTTATCTCTATTAATCTTCAGTCCTAGCTGTTGTGATCCTTCATCAAGTATACTCATTTTATCCTACATCTGTTGATGGCTATGTGATAGGAGAGCTATGTCATCAGCAAAGTCTAAATCATCAAGTTGTTTGGTCAGTGACCACTGGATCCCATTTCTGTTGTTTTGAGTTATTTTCATAATCCAATCTTTGGCCAGTAGAAAGAGAAATGGCGACAGAAGGCATCTCTGCCTTACTCCTGTTCTTATTTCAAATGCTTCTGTAAGCTGTCCTTCATGCACCACACTACATTTCGTTCCTTCATACATTGTTTTTATCAGGTTAATAAACTGTATGGGGATTCCGTAATGACTCAGCAACTTCCAAAGCATTCTTCTGTCTAAACTATCAAATGCCTTTTCGTAATCTATGAATCCAATATAAAGTGGGGATTTTAGTTCTAAACTTTGTTCAACTATTATACGTAGAGTAGTTATTTGATCAGCACATGATCTGTTCTTCCTAACACCTGCTTGTTCACCTCTCAAATGTTTCTCTATGGCCTCTTTTAGTCTTCCCTAGTCAGCTAACTGAGTGGCAGTGTTCCTAAGCGTTTGGCTTTTCGTGGCAAGGCGCTGTGCCACTGCGTACGGGTTCGATCCTGCCTTGGTCCATATTTTTTTCTGTTGTTTATTATTTGTCATTTTTCCGAGTGCTGTAAACATACCTCTTCCTCTGAATTGATTTACTGAGAGAAACGTCGTGATGAAATCTGTTGTGTCGAGTCTAAGGGTGGAAACGTGCAGTTCGCTATGGAAATCGACGATACGGAGCTTACGCACACTCCCCCCCCCTTTTTTTTCCCCCTGTCAGTGTCAAAGAGAACAGATTAGAAAACTTCATAGTAAATGCCAATATGCATCATCTAATCTACTAATAGTAGTCTTATTCTACTTCATCTTCTCGTAACCCCAGGGGTCATTGCGGTAACCACTGACAGACTTCGTCGTCTTCTCCATTTATCTCCATCTTCATTATATCTTTTGGACTCTTGCAAAATTGAGACTTGCTCATTGTCACTTACCCAGGAGTCCATCCGCTTGTCCCGGTGAACGGTTAAAGGCGCATATATTATTACCCCGGGCTGCGACTGATCTGGTAAGGAATTTGAGAGTCTGTCATTTGTTTCTAACGAGCTAAAACAACATGGCAAGGTCCAATCCTCTCCAGGTCGGCAGTTACTTCACTAGACGGAGATCCCAGCAATTGTCTCTGCAAATGAGATCTTCTGCCTGCCATCATGGAGTGGAGACCACCATAACCGGCACTGCTTGTCGACCGCTCCCACAACACCTTCCCCCACCTGTTTCCATAATTTCACGTAACCCTGGTCGGAGTGTTCATTTCAGGTAAAAACGCAGATGTTGTAAATCAAAACATAACTCACCTACACCCAATTAACGTTCTTGTTAATGACGGGCCACGAGAGTTGTGTAGTCGAACGAAAGGAAAAAGAATCAGAAGTAGAGTCATTGTGTAGAACGTCATATTCAACAGTTCATGACGACAAGAGACAAAAAACGTGGTAACATAAATGAGAAAATATGAAGAATAACATAAGTTCTGTCTTGTTCTTTTTTTTATTCTTCTTCTCTGTTTCCTTCTTATTTTTTTTTCTCGTCAGTCTTTTTTTTTTCTTCTGCATTTTCCCGACATCTTCTATTTACCTCCTGACCTTAAAAGGGCGTTCAATTAACGTAGATATGTGGTATTTTTTTTTTACAGCTAGCTATTAAATTGTGCATCCGTTGGTTCAACACATCTGACTTCTGCAAAACATTCTTGGGCATGGGTTTGCCTGCTTGATGTTTGGTTATCATGTTTACAGCCTCAACACTGGTTGGTGTAGTAGAGCTTTCATCAGTTCTTGTAGAAGCAAGCAATTAGCTATGAGCCGCTGACTGTTTCTTAGACAAGGTATTTTTAAGTGTCTTCCAGATTTTAGTCAACATCACTCCTATTTCCCCCGATGCTGCAAGGCACGAGAGAGATGAGACTAGAACAGTAACAAAATGACAGTTCTTCTTTCACAGTGTGGGTTCGCTGGAAAGTTTTGGGCCATTGAATTCGCATTTTCTTGCAGTAAGGCTTTCACTTTCTCTACTTTCTGGCACATACGACCACCACTACAGATGATTGTTGTTGTCCGTCTTTGAGCAAACCTTTCGAACCCACTCCACTTAAAAGCCATTTTAAAAAAATATTTTTTTTTTTAAATGCATCCATTCTTTGACATTCCATGTGGCTATTTTTAATTCGTTCTTAAAACAATAGTTAGAATTTATCTCCATGGCTATCTTTGGAGTGTTACGTGATGAGGCTCCAATCTCTATAAATATGGATTTATAGAAGAATAGGTAGAATTGGATGGAAAGAAATGAAAACAAACGATGAAGTTTTAAAACAACTAAAAATAAAAAGAGAACTAAATACAATTAAGACAAGAGAAATGAAATTTTTGGGGCACGTTAAAAGACACAACAGCCTACTAAAAGTAATATTGGAAGGGAAAATACAAGGTAAAAGAGGCAGAGGCAAACTAAGGCTAACATGGACGAGTAACATCCAAAGACGGACAAGTCAATCTATGACAATCTGCACCATCAAAGCAAGAAATAGAGTGGAATGGCGATCCATGGTAGCCAACCTTCGTTGCGGAGACGATTGCGGCACTCGATGACGATTCTTTGACATGTATCTTGTTTACTTCCTTTTGTTCTTTTTGCCATCTGGAACCCCGAAGAGATAGGCCGGCACAGTTGTTTGATTCACACTGGGAACCTGGCATGTTAAGCCTCATCTGCTTTTTAGATCTCTGTAATGATGTCATTTATTCAAATCTCCTCTTTAGATCTCTGTAATGATGTCATTTATTCAAATCTCCTCTTTAGATCTCTGTGATGATGTCATTTATGCAAGTTTCCTCTTTAGATCTCTGTAATGATGTCATTTATGCAATTTCCTCTTTAGATCTCTGTAACGATGTCATTTAAGCAAGTCTCTGTTTAGTTCTCTGTGATGATGTCATTTATGCAGTTTCCTCTTTAGGTATCTGTTGAGAACAGTGTTTAGAATTTTTGTAAAAAATAAATAAAGCAGGAAAGAAAGAAAGGAATAAAGAAAGAAAAAGAAAGAAAGAAAGAAAGAAAGAAAGAAAGAAAGAAAGAATGAAATAAAGAAAGACAAATTTGCGAAGAGATATCTATTTTGAAACTTCTCTAGTTTGAAGCAAGTTGGTTCTAGTAATTTCCAGAATTCTAATTTATACAAATAGATGTCCATCATATTATACTTAACGACGCGATGTTAGTTTTAACGTTCAAGATGTTCCCAAGTTACTTGATTGGGTTTTGACAGGCTGGTCTTAAAGCCAGAGATGTTTGGTTTTAATTGGGCCAATATCGACTGTCAAACAGAAGCCTGTTTAAGTTAAGAAAAGCTTCGCAGACAGAAGGAACGCAGGTAGCACTGCCCTGCTCTAAACAATGGTGCCAGCTACAAAAGAGTACGTTGAGAAAAGAACAAAGACTGAAGTAGATGATTTTAGCACTGCGATTTCTTTATAATTCAAAACTAGATTGTTATGAGTGGATTCAATAACGCTCTCATTTTTGTGATGAAATAAGACTCAATTATTGTCTAATCAAATGACATTTCGTCACTAGAATCAACTTTTCAACATTGGCTCTGGTTTTTGTACTACGTAATGAAAACTGGTATTTGTCTGACTCATTATTATCCCCTTTCTAGCTCTATCATCCTCTTGTCAGATTGCGATTTCCATTTATCAATATAGCCTGACTTGGGAGCCGTGATAGCTCAGCGGTTAGTGAACTGGACTACAAAGGACAAGAGGGCGGGTTCGATCCTGATCGACGACTTCCAGGTTTATTCAGCCTTTAATGGGTAGCAAGTTTTTTCTGAGAAAGTAAAGCGGCACTGGCGTAATACCGACCACATTTGTAGCCGGGAGATGTAGGGATGTAAGGAAATAGATGTAGTTGGGTATAGGGTAAAGACAATGGGAGAACCCTTGTAAGTAATGGGAGATTTGAGAACCGTCGTGAGTTGAGACAGTGGCCCGGGGCAGTGATAATGTTGAGTAAAGATTGTAAAAAATGCGTGCAAAAAGTGAATGATGAGAAACTCTTTGATGATGGATTTGACTTCATCATAGCACACCAGATGGTTCTCTTGTCGTAATCTCCCTCCCTCCTTAGCTAGTTTGCGCGTAAGAGTCATATCAATACATGTCTTGAAGAATTGTGGGGAGATCCAGCTTAAATGTCCGAGGAGGTGGCCCGTTCCGCGTGATCGTTTCTGTTATGTCAGTACTTTTGTAATGGGCTGACTATACATACCGTTTTGAATGGGACAATACAGTGTTTCACGTATTTCTTTACCATTCCTTCATTTTAAAAAATATCAATTTTTGTCCAGTCTTTCATAAAAAAGTATACATAAATACATTTCATTATTGATTAATTATAAATCATAGCTTATTATCTCATATCAACATCATAAACACCAGTAAACTATGTCATCTTGGAATATATCATATACATATTGGAATATAAGACATCTTACGTTAAGGTGTTGAAACACCGACATTTGCTGCATGGGATAACTTCATTTTAGAAATATTAATGCTGGGATCGTGTTGAAACACCGACATTTGCTGCATGGGATAACTTCATCATAGAAATATTAATGCTGGGATCGTGTTGAAACACCGACATTTGCTGCATGGGATAACTTCATCTTAGAAATATTAATGCTGGGATCGTGTTGAAATACAGCTATACATCGACCTAACATTTGTGCTCTAAATAATGATAAGCTCATTATGTCTATGTAATTAAACACTTTTTATTGCCTTACATATTACATAAAACTGTATCTTGACCACACATATTACCATTGCTGGTGTATGAGACAGGACCAGAGTCGCCCCGACGTTTTAGACAAAGGATTTTTATGTCACCCCCGAAAGAAAAAAAAGTTCTGTTTACCGCGGGTTTCGAACACCGTACGCCGGATTTTCTACCAGTGAAACCAAACTGCGGATTTCGCCACGAGGCCACGAGCACCTCCTTCATTAAATAAAAATATTTCATTACCCCCTCAAATCATGTTTTTGTCCCAAAGAAATTGGTCAGCCTGAGTTATGGAACACGACAGAAAAAGGTGACGGTAAAGGACTGCCGTCCTTTCATGGTTGAGAAAAATAGAATACTTTTTACTATAGACAGTCAACTACCATTAATTGCTCAAGAGGAGTACTCAGTACTTTTTTCTTGAGATAAAGTACCGGCACTCACCTTGAAATTGTTATCACAGCGACATCTACCAGCATCGTCTTTGATGTTTGCCTATCAAGTAAACACAGATGGGTAATGTCGCTAGTTTACTGTAAACCGCCATATTTGCTCCTTTCACCATGAGTCTTCAGCATGATTTGATTTTAAATGTCTCCACAATTTTGCCCGATCGATCTGGCCCACTCATGTCGATATTTAATGCCAATGGTTCTTTAACGTGCTCAGAGTGCGCATGTGATCTTCTGTTTATCGCCGTCATCCGAGAGAATCTTACAGCCCGGAGACCAGGGAGGATACAACTAGGAAGAAACTACAGATTCGAAAAGACAAATTTCAATCGTCTGTGGTAAGATTCAAATTCAGAACCTTCTTGTTCCTTCCCTGACATCTTACCACTAGACCACTTAGTCTCCCAGCTCTACCGGCATATTTACAATACATTTTATTTTATTAACTTGTGAATTTTTTTTTTTATTTAAATAAATAAAAGGTGTTATGCTATCTAATAAGAGGTCTAGGATTGAGGTAGAGAGATGCTCAGAAGAAATCAAGAAGCGGAACATTTGCCCCTCTCGGCACAACACATTCGACTCCAGCATGGCATTTTTGAGTACCGGGCTTGCTTTCATATCTATCTCTATTCACTTGGTCAGACTAGACTGGTTATTCTGCTACTAGAGGTACAGCATAGAGGTGGAGTATGGTCTGGATGGATTTAGTTCACCCAACCTGGTACAAGTCATCGGCGATAATTCACTGGCAACTTCAACTCTATTTATATCAGGCATCTTGGCCTCCGTAAAGTAAAGTACGGTAAGGTAAGGTAAAGTACGAGACTTGAACCGGCGTCTTAGCACGCGAGTTTACACCCATATGTGCTCGGCCGCCTATCCAGAAATGTTCGGAGATTTCTGTATAGTGTCGCCTCAAGCATCTAAACTTAGATGCGAGGCAACATTCCTCACCTTCCCAGGATAATACCCTGGTACCCATTTCTGCAAACGGCTGGGTCGACCGTGGGGGTATTTTTTTTTTTCCAACCATGAGTACAATTCACACTGCTCCCAGCGGGAATCGAACACGGGTTGTCCGAACGTCGGTAGTCCAGTCGGGTGGTTTTCCCAACTAGGCTAACGAGGCCCCCAAAGTAAAGTAAAGTAAAGTAAAGTAAAGTAAAGTAAAGTAAAGTAAAGTAAAGTAAAGTAAAGTAAAGTAAAGTAAAGTAAAGTAATGTAAAGTAACTGTTTCCTAAGTCGTCAAGTAGAACATGACCGTTAGTACCAATATTTTTTTTTCAAGGACCAACGGCACATTTACAAGTCTTGTGGTCAGATGTCTGTCCAGATCGCATTATCTCTTGTACACATTTTTAGAATGTATCCCGATGCCTTGTCCATCCGGAAGAACAGAAAAATATCACCACATCCTTGAAACGGACCAATACCCTTTTGGTTAAGTAACGAGCGCACTAAAAAAAGCATCGAAGTTCCTAGTTTTGTCTTGAGAGAGATTGTATATTCTGATAGATAAACTTTCACTTCTCTCCCGTCCTTCCTTCTATTTTCTTGTCCCTTGACCTGCGCTCATTCTTCGTCCCGTACTCGAATAGAGAGGCACTTGGATCCTTGGCGCAGCCTTGTTATATTTTCTTCCTTATTTAGTTTTAATTACTTCCTAGAATGTAGCTAGATTTTTACATTTCTCTTGTGTGTCCGTCTGTCAGTGCAACAAAGATGAACTCTTTCCGTACGTTTCGGCGCACCATGAGCCATGCCAATTTCGATAATGTACGTTTAGCCGCACAGAGCGTCACTCTCAATTTGATTAGTACAAACTGTCATCAAACCATATTGTTTTTATAGGTCTTGTATCATCTTGGTATTGGTGAAATATAATTCCTTGTTTTGTTACCTAAAAGTTCATATAAAATGTGTTAAGTGTTAGATAAATATAAACATGTAGATTAATATATAAAACCATGACAAATTTTGTCTCTGAAATCTCTACCGCTAAATTGATAAAAACCTTCCGTACTGAAAGAGTTAAGAGAGACAATTGAGTGTGTTAAAAACATAGCGAAGACATATACCTCTATTTAAATATACAGACAACAGAGATATTGTTCATTGAGAAAGCAAAAAACCAACCCAAGATCATCATCAACAGTGAAGAACTTGAAAGTGTAACAAACTATGAATATCTGGGATCTGTAGTAGTTAACAATGGAGACTGCCAGAAACAGATCAAAAGAAGATTAGCAATAGCAACACAAAAATAAATTAAAGGCCGCGAACATCATGTAGCACAATAAAGGTAAAGGTAAAGGTAAAGTACGAGACTTGAACCGGCGTCTTAGCACGCGAGTTTACACCCATATGTGCTCGGCCGCCTATCCAGAAATGTTCGGATATTTCTGTATAGTGTAGCCTCAAGCATCGAAACTCAGATGGGAAGCGACATTCCTCACCTTCCCAGGATAATATCCTGGTACCCATTTCTGCCAACGGCTGGGTCGACCGTGGGGGTATTTTTTTTTCCAACCACGAGTACAATTCACACTGCTCCCAGCGGGAATCGAACACGGGTTGTCCGAACGTCGGTAGTCCAGTCGGGTGGTTTTCCCAACTAGGCTACCGAGGCCCCCATGTAGCACAATACCTGCAAGGAAGTAAAATTAAAATTACTGAGGACGTTTATCTTTCTGATAGCAACGCATGGTTGTAAATCATGGTCAAACTCGCAAACAGCAATGCATACAATCGATTAGTTCCAAACAAAATGCTACAGAAAAAAATCCTTAAGGTACCTTGGATAATGAAAAAGACAAAGGAAGACACACTAAAAGACTTAAACATTAAAAAAAAAACTGGCTTATATCTCTCTCAGGACTCAATCAGAGTATGATTCCAGACTCTCACATGAAGTCAGCTGTCAGGTTAAGTGTGTTGATCGCCCCTACAGACAGAACATCACAATTAGAGTCTGCCAGATCCAATCTGATTGAACACCCATTAAAACGTTGCACTGTGTTCTGCGCCAGTGGCCCAGTGCATCCGATTTCAGCCAGCATTTTATTCAGGTTTGCATTCCTTAGCCTTTGATTGTCCCCAATCTTCCTGCAAGGCAGCAGATAATCTTTTCTGTAGGGGAATTCTGCCCTTAGATGGTAGGCCCTCCCAGGTTTACGAGCACCATCTTCCCGAGTCACTAGAGGTGACTAACACAGACATGCACACACAAAGATATGAGATGTGACCAACACCGACATGCACACAGCAATACGAGGCATGACTAACACTAACGCACATCAAAATATATGACACATGACTAACATAAACATGCACATAAAGATATGAGATATGACTGACATAGACATGCACACACAAAGATATGACACATGCCTAACATAGACATGCACACAAAGATATGAGATGTGACTAACATAGCCATGCACACACAAAGATATGAGATACGACCAACATAAACATGCACACAAAGATATAGGCTTATATTAACGCTATTCTACAGAGGAAATTAAAATAATATGGTCACGTCAAGAAACACAACGAGCTGGAAAACACAGTAATGGAAAGCATTGTTCCTGGGAGGGAGATGAGTGGTTAGTGAACTGGACTACAATGGACGAGAGGTCGGTTTCGATCCTGATCGACGGCTTCGGGGTTCACCCAACCTTAAATGGGTACCTGATTTTTTTCTGGGAAAATAAAGCGGCACGGACGTAATACCGACCACATTATCCCAAAAATAATGTGTCGAAGGTCTGTAAAAGTTATGAACATGACAAAAGAAGAAGTGGGAAATCTGGCTAGAGGCAGAGATTCTCTCAACTGACTTTGGTGAATGCAAAGTTCTGCAAAAGACATTCGACCTGATGGTAATGATGATGATGTCAATCTGTCTGTTTTTGTTTTGTGAGGAAGATCCTATGTAGGCTGACATGTTTTGTGAGGAAGATCCTATGTAGGCTGACATGTTTTGTGAGGAAGGTCCTATGAAGGCTGACATGTTTTGTGAGGAAGATCCTATGTAGGCTGACATGTTTTGTGAGGAAGGTCCTGTGTAGGCTGACATGTTTTGTGAGGAAGATCCTATGTAGGCTGACATGTTTTGTGAGGAAGATCCTATGTAGGCTGACATGTTTTGTGAGGAAGATCCTATGTAGGCTGACAAGTTTTGTATTGTCCGCTCTGTGTAATGCTATCACTATAAAAGTGTGTTCAACTCCTTGCTCACCAGCTTTTCCGCACCAACGCAGTTACTTTCTCCTCCGGCTGCACATTCTGTAGTCTCCTGTATACTCTCCTGTAGTCTTTTGTATACTCTCCTGTAGTCTCCTGTATACTCTCCTGTAGTCTTTTGTATACTCTCCTGTAGTCTCCTGTATACTCTCCTGTAGTCTCCTGTATACTCTCCTGTAGTCTCCTGTATACTCTCCTGTAGTCTCCTGTATACTCTCCTGTAGTCTTTTGTATACTCTCCTGTAGTCTCCTGTATACTCTCCTGTAGTCTTTTGCATACTCTCCTGTAGTCTTTTGTATACTCTCCTGTAGTCTCCTGTATACTCTCCTGTAGTCTCCTGTATACTCTCCTGTAGTCTCCTGTATACTCTCCTGTAGTCTCCTGTATACTCTCCTGTAGTCTTTTGCATACTCTCCTGTAGTCTTTTGTATACTCTCCTGTAGTCTACTTTGTATTCCCCTGCATACTCACCTGTATACTCTCGTGTAGTCTCCTGTATAATCCCCCCCCTCCTACCTTACATACTCACCTGTATACTCCCCAATACATTTGACTGAATGACTGCTTACCTTTCTCATCCTATTCTCACACGTTTCCCAGGTTCCATCATCTGTTGTTGTATACCCAACGTACAACAAACGTTATGCTCCCTTCAGTGCCATGGATGTTTTCAAGCACTCACCAACTATAGTTCATTCTGCGTTGTTTGTCGCACCTAATTTATATCACAAACTACATTCTGTGTTTTAACGACAACACAAATCTCTGGTGCATGTCGTCACTCAACCATAAACAAAAACTGGCATCCGACAATTTACCGGAATCATTTAAAATACGAAATATTGGCTCATCCCTTTTACCTGAGGTACCGCTGTACACAAGCAGTGTTCATAACTAGTGCTGGCCTTGTGGGGTTCACGTGTCTTGGCTTTCACAACAGCGCAGTTCAAATTCTATATACTTGTTCTATAGATCTCTCAAACCACAGAACTGATTTGTTGATCTGAGCGTTAAAGAAAATATATGAGAAATATATGGTTGCATGTTTGTAAATATGTAGGCATATGTATCCGCTGAAACACATAATTGTAGGACTGTGTATCTACACGCATGATAGAAATCCATTAGTTTAGTTTTTGTTTAGCTTCAGGCTGTTTCTTTATGTTAAAAAAACGTCTTTGTTGACTTTACCTGTATGTTACTATGCCATAATTGCAGACTTCTATTTATTATGTGTATGTTAGAATCAGAGTAGACGTTGATAACTTGTAGGGGTATTACTTTTTGTTCGAAACAAGCAGTGGCGTATCTTGATCCCTGCTACAGTGAGAGAGCTTAAGATTCTAAAGAAAATATTTGATTTTTCTACAATGACTTTTGTGTGTTCATTTTAAAATAAAGCAAGATTATTACTATTAAATTGTGTGTGTGTGTGGTGGGAGAGGGGGGGGTGTGTTGGTATAGAATCTCGTTTTTTTCGTCGTGACTTTACCTTACCTTGTCTAGCCCCGACAACAGCGAAAAACAGGAGGTCCCGTGTGTATATTGAGCACGTTAAAAAAATCTTAACGTTTGGAAATAGAAAATTGTAGTTCAAAAGTGGCCGCCTCCCGAGCAAAATTACTAGGAAAATAATGTACTTGAAAACGTTAAAACTCTCGACGATAAAAATGAGAGTACATTTGAAGTCGGAGAATATCTGCTTGAATGGCGAGGGATACCTGAGCTCGCGGCTGCTGGCGTTGAAAATATGAACAAGTGATATTGACGTAAAATTCAGTCACTGAAAACTTCGCTAGAGATATAAAGTTCGCGAACGTAAACAAACAACATTACAATGAATGTGCAAAACGGATCAGTATTATGAAAGTTATGTTAATATTCGTTTTATTTGAAACAAAATTGTTTATATAAAGTAAGTGAAGTGCCCGTCACGCCAAGTGGCGTATAGGGAATATGATGTTAGTGACCATCATTTTTACAGACCTTCACGCGATATTTTTGGGATATGTGGTCGATATTACGCCCGTGCCGCTCTAATTTCCCAGAAAAAATCTGGTACCCATTAAGGCTTGGTGAACCTGGAGCTCGCCGATCATGATCGAATCCAACCTCTTGTCCTTAGTAGTCCAGTTCACTAACCGCTAAGCTACCGTGCTCCCAAAATTATTTATCGTCAGGAAGAATACATCAATCTTAAATAACTAATACATTTGATGTTGGTATATCTTCAAATATTGGCACTGTATGCATCTTTACATTTGTATATTTAATTCCTGCCTTCTTTACTCATCATCATCACAAAGTACCGGGCCTGCTGGCGAAGGTGATCATGTCTCTCCACAACTTTCAATCTCGACAGTTATTTATCATTTCTGTTGTTGACCTTCTGCCAAGCCATTCTCTTAAGCTGTCTGGTATTTTTTTTCTTTTTGCTCAAATTTTTCCAGTTGTTACAATATATTACAGTGTTCTCTTCTCATTACATGGCCAAAAATGATGGTTTCTTCCTAATATTGGAAATTTAGCTCTCTTTTTGCTTTGACCTCTTTCAGAACATTTTCATTACTCTTTTTACCTATCCTTGGTATTCTCAACGTTCTTCTGTAAAACCATATTTCTACAGATGATAAAAACTCTTTACATTTTAGAACAACATCTGTATCCCATTCATTTAAATTTTCTTCTACATATTTAAACAATTGACTAAAATCAAAACAAATAACACCAGGGCTAAAATTAAGAATAGCAAAGTGTTGGTTGGTTGCGTTCGCCCGATCACCTAAGTATTCTAGAGTATCATAGTAGACTAGAATATTCTTTTTCATCATCCGCCCTTACAAGGACGTAGTGGACGTGTCTGCGTTGTGTTGTGGTTTGCAGTAAAACTATTATATTTACGCCTTTCGGCCCAACACATCCGACTTCAGCACGAGCAAAGTGTTATATCTTCTCAACATACCTGCATGGTGCAGAAACATGGACATTATACAAGTAAACATAGAAAATTGGATTATTTGAAATGTGATTATATAGAAGAATAAGTAGAATTTGATAGAAAGAAAAGAAAACAAACGATGATGTCTAAAGACAACTAACCATGAACAAGAACCACTGAATACAAATCAAACAAGACGAATTAGATTTTTTAAGCATGTTAAAAGACACAGGAGCCTACTAAAATCAATCTTGGAAGGAAAAATACAAAGTAAAAGAGACAGAGGCAGACCAAGACTAACGTGATCAAGTAACATCAAAAGATGGACAAGTCAGCCTATGACAGTCTACATCATCAAAGCAAGAGACTGAGCGGAATGGTGCTCCATGGCAGTCAACCTTCGTTGCGGAGACGGCCACCCGATGATGATAATTTAAACAATTCATGAACTGCTTCTTTAAGAAAAATCTTCTAGAGCAGTTTTGTTCTTTGTCAGATCACAAGCTGCGTTAGTGGAAGCACATTTTGATTTGAGTTGTCTGATTCATCCGGTAGTCATTCTACCTTAAATTTTGGGCTGGAACCGAGAGTCACACTACACGCCTTCTGTCTTCACGTTGTGTTTGTGTTGGTAATAAACCATGATACACTCGACATATGGCTCAATCAGCGCGTGATAATGGCATCTGATACGCCACAGAGGAGTTTCTCAGTGCCTTCTATGGTTAGCATATGTTAACAATACTCAACTATATGATTCACTTTACGAATTTATTTTTTTCTTAGAACAGTCTAGTTTCTCCTTTACTTATAATTATGCACATAATATAACATAACATAACATAACATAACATAACATAACATAACATAACATAACATAACATAACATAACATAACATAACATAACATAACATAACATAACAGAACAGAACAGAACAGAACAGAACAGAACAGAACATAACATAACATAACATAACATAACATAACATAACAGAACAGAACAGAACAGAACAGAACAGAACAGAACAGAACAGAACATAACATAACATAATAAATATAACATAACATAATATAACACAATACAATACAATACAATACAATACAATACAATACAATACAATACAATACAATACAATACAATACAATACAATACAATACAATACAATGTAATGTAATGTAATGTAATATAATATATGGTAATAGAGTAAGCGGAATGTAAATTTCGGAAATGTTTAAACACTTGTATGGACAAACATATTCTGTTTCTTGTGTTCATAATTTGGTGTTGACACTGGCACACAAGTGTTTGTGCTCTCTTTGGCTTATAACATCCTGATTGTAGTGTTTGGTCTTTAAACCTTCATCAGGGCATCCTTCATAGATGTAGTATATTTTCCAACATTATTTCTTCTTTTCTTCCTCTTCTTCTTTATCTTCTTCTTCTGGAGACAATGTGTCTGACAATTACAGACCTGGAAGCTATCAGAGACCGAGAGTTGATGGCTTGTGTAAGGATAGGTCAAACTGAAGCATCCAGACCCTATCCAACCTCATCGCGGTGAATCTAGAAACAGACTAACCGGTCTAGTATGGCCAAGCGAGTAGAGATCGAATAGGGAAGACAACCCGGTGCTAAAAAAATGTGCTGAAGTCGAATGTGCTGGGCCGAATGATGCAAATATCAGGTTCTACAGTAAACCTCAACACATCGCATCTACACCCAATTACCGCCCTTTAAAAAGGACAAACAAAGAAGAGGTCGTTTCTTTATTTAATTTCTTCTGTAGTTATCAGGTAAACGCCTGAAAGAAAGAAAATCCTCTTTTACTTGTTTTTCTTCTTCCTTTCATTTTGTTCATATTCATCCCACTTTTCTTCCTTTGCATGTACCCAATGATTACAACTTGTTATAGTCTGCCATTAAGATGACTTAAGTGGGTGTAGACGACTTGTGTCCCAAGCTCAGGATAAGCCGCGGTCGATATAAACTCAATAATTTCATGATTCATCCTATAAAAGCACAGTGCCATATCTGACTGCAGAAATCCACGCTAGTGTTTATTCAGTTTCGTATAGCCCCGTCATGCTGAATTTACTTAATGGCTCTTTGATTCCACCTGTTTATCACTTTCTGGGGTTTTCTTGTGCTCAGTAGTAGGAAATTACAAGGTGAAAGAGGAAAAGGCAGATCAAGACTAACATGGACGAGTAACATCAAAAGATGGACAAGTCAGCTTATGACATTCTGCACCATCATAGCAAGAGACTGAACGGAATGACGTTCCATGGCAGTCAACCTTCAGTGAGGAGATGACACTCAATGAATGAAAGAATTCAGTAGCTTTAAGTTTTTATCTCGTACACTCGAGCAGCACAATTGGTTGAATTTATTCTGATCAGATGTTTAAAGATTTGATTATTTCTTGCTCAAAAGTCAATAGCAGATGTTCCAACCACCATTTTCCACAATGACTAATTTTTTAAAATTTTATCTTCACTTGTTTTCAGCTTTTCTTAAAATTTTAATTCGCAAGTTTTTAATTTACGTTTGTGAATTTCAATAATTGTCCGTGTTTGACAATGTTAGCACAATGTGGACATAAACAACGTTTTGTATTAATTTAGTTTGTGTTTCCATTGTCACAATTATATGTTTTAAAATCACTCCTATTTGATGGTTTACATTATTTGCTTTCTTGAGTCTAGTTTCTATCTTTTTTCTAATTTTCCGTCGACAATAAAAAACGCTGCCTAAGTTCGTGTACTCTCTCACTTGATTTAGGCGTTTGCCGTTGTTAGAAAAATAGATTTGGATTAGATGACGATTTATTGTCATTATTTGTCTTTTCGTTGTTTATCTTCACGTAGCACTCTTGGCAAACGGAACTAAGACAGCTTGGTGTAGAGTTCATCCTTCTTGGAACAGAACTAACTTTGGTCGTCTGCAACTCATTGTCAATATTCTGGCTCTGGGTTAGAAGTTTTTGTGATTTTGTCCGTGTAGATGATAAGTTGTGGTAGTGACAGTACGCACCATGTTGTTGCTGGGAACAAATAACAATAAATAAATATTATTATAGAGGGACATTTCCGAGGGGATTGATTAGCGAATCATTTCAGAGGAAGATGTATGTTTACAGCACCCGGAAAGAATGACAAATAATCAATAACAGAAGAAAAAAAAAGCAAAGAAAAATATTTGGTTCGAAGCAGGATCGAACCCATACGCCTTAGTACAGCGCCTTGCCACGAGAAACCAAACGCTAGTGCATACGGCCAACTCAGCTGTTTTTTTTTCTGCTGTTGATTATTTGTCGTTTTTTTTTCCGAGAACGGTAAACATACTTCTTCCTCTGAAATGATTCGCTATTACTGGGGACCAGAGTGTCATGCCTACAGTTGTTCTAGCGTGTTCTAATGACACCCTAACTTTTGTCATACAATGATATAAATGTGTCAAATATCTGTATGTTAACATTATATTAAAAATACAGAGTAAAAGATGCAGAGGCAGACCAAGACTAACATGGACGAATAACATCAAAAGATGGACAAATCAGGCCTATGAAACCTGCACCATCAAAGCAAGAGACAGAGCAGAATGGCGCTACATGGTAGCCAACCTTCGTTGTGGAGATGGCACTCGATGATGATAAACATTGTATTCTCCAAGCACCTTCCATATTTTGTTTATGTTGAATATATTTCTTAAAGCTTCTAATAACAATTTAGCGCTCTACGGGGCAGCGTTAGGCGGAGTTTGAATGTACATGTCCGTGACGCGAATAATAAGATACAGCTTAGTTCCAATAATAAAAAGCAAACAAATAAAAAGGATGGTTTGACAATAATTTGACAACTCCACCTTCCAACGGCAAGCTCACACCCCGGCTGATGGCAAGACACAAAGTCCAAGACAAAAGCCCTCCAGCTTTGAAACCCTGTAATCCGAAATGATAAAGAAACACGCGGAGCTCAACCTAAATAAAGCCAATATTATCTGAATCCCATCAAAATAAACGAAGCTTGAACGCGATGTACCCTCGGGGCAAGCGAGGCTACTATTCTGACCAGTCATCAAGGAGGGCTTTCTCGATGGGATACGGTTGAAAGTCACTATGCCCCTCAGGGAACAGTAGAGAGCTGCACGATTGTCGTCCCGCTAAGAACTGAACTGCTGGCAGTTTTTATTATTGTTACTCTCACCTGGGGGTCTGATGGTACAGGTATGGTATTTAACAAAAGAAGACGGTTGGTAGTGAGTGGAAGTTACTGGAAGGGCGTCAATGGAGGAGTGGAGAGGGAGGAGAAAAAAGAGATAGTTAAGGAAAAGCGGGTGGAAGATTGTAAACAATAACGGAAACATCTGTCTGTGGCTTAACTCATAGGGAAAATAATATTAAAGATCGTTGGGAATGTATCTGTTTAGCTAAAGACAGTTAATATAGCCTTGGTGGCTGAGTGGTTAGTACGTTTGCTTCATATAGTACGTTTGCTTCATAATAACAGTTAGGGTTCGATTCTTAAAAGAAGGGTATTTTATTTTTTTAAAATAAGGCTCCGGGTTTCACCCAGCTTTTAAAAATGGATCATCATCATCAAGTACTGGGCCTGCTGGCGTAGGTGATCATGTCTCTTCACAACTTTCGATCTCGACAGTTATTTATCATTTCTGTTGTTGACTTTCTGCCAAGCCATTCTTTTAACTTGTCTGGTATCTTTTCGGCGATTCATGATTGTACAAAGAGATTGCGACGGTGATTTTCTGTTGCCTTTCTTCGGGTTGTTTACGGTTGGCTCCGCTAGCCTTTGATTAAAAAGTCTCATCCACAAGGCAGTGAGGTTGTTTTACTTCTGGGTACCATCCCTTAGCCTTTTGTCTCTCCCGAACATACCTGCAAAGCAGCAGGGCAGCCGCATGTTGTACTGTTTACTGCATACAGTAGCAGGTAACATTACCCGACATGACACCAAATAAAGTAGCATAAAGATGTGTACCAGAGAACTTTTGTGGAGTTAAAGATGGCCTTGCGTTATGCCGACAACAAACCCAAAAGAGTGTTCCGCTGGTTAGAAAAATATAGCGAACCAATTCAGAGGAAGAGGTATGTTTACAGCACTCGGAAAAAAATGACAAATAATCAACAACAGAAACAAAACAAAGAACAATATATGGACCAAAGCAGGATCGATCCCGTACTCAGTGGCACAGCGCCTTGCTACGAAAAGCCAAACGCTAGGGAACACTGCCACTAAACTGCGTGTTTTGTTTCTGTTGTTGATTATTTGTAATTTTTTCCGAGTACTGTAAATATACTTCTTCCTCTTAATTGATTCGGTTATTATCGTCCCGGAAGTTTCCCTCTTTAATAATATTCATTTATTATTATTTGTCTCCTTAGAAAAATATAGTTACTAACACTAACACAACTAGGAAGGCAGGGGAGGGAACATTTACTGCACTATCAACAATAATCTGTTGGTGATTTTAATCAGTAGTCAGGTTTTGATTGAGGTGAATTGAAAAAAAAAGTCGATTCCTGACTCATTGAATTGGGGAAGGTAAATAATAGTGGGGAGGAGCACTGGCCCTCTCATCTACACGTTTTTAGATCTAATACTGCTAATTTAACACTTGCTTCTTCTAAATCCCGCCATAGAACACGTACATAAATAGCAGGTAAAAATGGTTTGATCACGTAACAGCACAGAAAAACCCAATACAACGAGCCTTCAATAAATGCTTTGAGAACAACAGACCCAAGAGCCGATCACGAAAAAAAATGGATTAATAGAATATTAGAAACACTAGGAAATATAACAGGAGAAGAAGTCAATAGAGAGGCAAACATTCCACAAACTATATCTCCCCTCGACAATGAAAGAAAAATGAGGAAGGAAAGAAGAACTCTCCTAAGACATTATAAACATGTCACGTGACACCCTTTGTCTTTAAGAGCTCTAGAGCACGGATACACGAGCCTGCCAAAGCGGTTATGAATCGATAATGGAAGGCAAACCCGGTTTGCCAACAATCTTGTGTAAAGGTCGGATGTGTCGATCTAAAGACGCAAAAATCGCCAACTTGTTGTCGGTCATTGACAGTTGTTTGTCATTGATACGCTGATTTGCTTACATATGTCTTTCCATGAAGATAAAACACACATGATTCTTATATTAAACAGTCAAAGTGATTAGAAATAGCTGTAACTTCTAATGTAACAAATTGAATATTGCATCCACTGAAACACTAACAGGTTTGCCAATCTTTAATCTTAGGATCATTAACTAATCAAATAAAATTAATACATAAACATTGACTTTAGCTAAATATTTTACGTTCTTTGTGCGGTGTCACAAATTGAAGCCACTTTAATAAAATATTCACAATAAGAATGAGTGGAATGTATTGCGCTCAGAACATCTGTATCCACAAATGATGTAAAATTTCCTAGATTAGAATTAAAAGTCACTTTTAAATGAGCACAAACAGCCGTGCATTAGACAGCGCAATTTACACTTACTACAAGGTGAGTTGGGGGACGACAAGGGCGATTCGTTGAACGAACGTTAAACAGAAATAAAAGCTATGTTGGTTGTCATAATTTTTATGAGATTTTTGCATCAACCGATAAGGGTTATGTCTTTTTGTTTTGATGTTGTTGTTATGGATCCAGTGACCTTTGAGCTGATGCCCTTCGGCCCAATGCCATGTAGTAGTATCTGCAGGTATTTTTAAGCTTTGCTGTGAATCCGTACAGAGTGTTCCATTTGGAGGGTCTTTGAGGAAGTAGTGTTGTTCTGATGTCAGTGAGCTCTGGACATTGAAACAGCTGGTGCTCTACAGTTTCTTGTGGGTGATTACAGAGTAGACATACTGGGGTGTGGTTTCGTTGTATTCTATTAATGTGATAAAATGGACCTTACAGAGATATGGGTATAGTATAATGATCGTTACATCATATCTTGTTTTGGCGCTGTGTGTATTTTATCATTAAAAAAATAATAAAAATAAAAGTACAAGTTTGGTTTTGTTTGGCGTTGTCAACGATTATAATGGTGGATGATATCTGGCCTTTGGTCATGAAATGGCTGGAAGGCTTGGACTAAAGAGTAGGAGGCATGGGTTAGTAAATAGGGTGAAAGGTGTACGCCATAAACCAATATAGACACATTGATGTACATGTTTTGCACATAGGCGTTAGAGGGATGATTATGGGCCAAAGAAGCGTTGTATAACGATAATTTTACGGTTTAATACACTATAGATCGTTTGTGTCACAATGGTCAGATTGGGTTCTTGTTCTCGAACTCCATAGGACTCCACCTTTTAATTCTTGACATTTTATTCTGCTTTTCTGACACGTCATCTCGTATCCCCGCTTTTATTGTTCACAATCAAATAGATTCTCCTTCTTCCTTTCCTCTTTAGGGAGCCGCGATAGCTCAGTGGTTAGTGAAATGGACTACAAAGGACAAGAGGTAGGGTTCGATCCAACCGACGGCTGCCGGTTCACCCAGCCTTTAATGGGTACCGGATTTTTATCTGAGAAAGTAAAGCGGCACGGGCGTAATACCGACCACATTACCTCAAAAATCATGTGCCGAAGGTCTGTATGGTCACTAACACCATATTCCCTATACGCTACTTGGCGGGATGGGTGTACTTTACTTTTTATTTTCCTCTTGTACCCATTTGGTTTCGAGAGAGATTCAAATTTCTGGTTCTTACCCTCATCTTCAGCTTTGCCAATTTATTTTGTTTTGGCGAGTCTTTGATATTGTCGGTTCTTCTTACTTTGGACCTCATTTGCTCTTCTCCGTCCTCTTCTTTTATTAATTCATGTCAGGTGAAGAAGTATATTGAACACAATCCAGTAGTTTTCTCCTGACAAGGTGCTCTGTTGAGGACTACGAATTCGATTCTGCTTTTGGGCTTGTATAGTGTTTCTTTTTTCCCCCCCTGTCGTTGATTATTTGTGAGTTTTTCTAAATGTTAAATAAAGCCCTTCCCCTGATTTGATTAGTAAATCTGTCGCCTAAGAAAATGTCCGTTCATACTAAAATTCATTTATCGTGATTTGCCTCCTCATTTAATAAATGTTTTATGTGGTAAAGAACTGCATGACATTCTTTCCAAATGGACAAACCATTTTATTTGTTGTTTCTGTAGGTAGTTTACGATTGGCTCAATATTTAATCTTTCTCTTATGACATCATATCTTATTCTGCCTCTTCTGACCACTTCTCAGACATCACATCTCTGTTGTGACACGTTCCCTTTTATGTTTAGTCGTATGTGACCATGTTTGGCGTGGAAATACAGTTCACTTCAATGTACACCCACATATTTAGTTTAGATTCTGCTGCTGAAGAATAATGGTAAGCTCAATATGTTTATGTCACTAAACTTCTCTTAAAGATCACCTTATTTTTTAATGAGTAAAGAAAATAACAGAACCCATAACCGTCCCGTTTTTATTATCCGACTATCCCGTTTTAATCTCAGTCAAATATGGTCTTCCTACTTGTAAGTTATGTTGGGCCGCAATTGTCATGAAAAAAAATAGTAGTGAAAACTGTATGTTGTGTGAGGCCTCTCATTCCTTAAAAAACGACCAAATCAAAATTAGGCAACTAGAAACACGAAGCACAGAGCTAGATAAATAGTTATAATGGTTGCTCAGTGGTACGGTCATCAAAGAATGGACTTTGCAGTCTTTGTTTGTAACACGGAGCAACTAATAGATTTGACAAAAAGAATTTCGTTTCGGCGATCTCGTTAATCAATTGATTATTTTTCTTTCGGATTCTGAATTTGTGTACATCATGGACAGCTAAGAAGAGCAATGAAAACGTTCTGAAAGCGACCAAAGCAAAAAGTGAGCTAATTTCCAAAATTAGGGGAAAAAACATCATTCTTTGGCCATGTAATTAGAAGAGAACAGCTGGAATATATTGTAACAATTGGAAAAACTGAGGAACGAAGAGATAGAGGGAAGCAAAGAGAAAAGACACCAGACAGCTTAAGATAATGGCTTGGCAGAAGGTCAACAACAGAATTGATAAATAACTGCCAAGTTCGAAAGTTGTGGAGAGACATGATCACCTACGCCAGCAGGCCCAGTACTTGATGATGATGATGATGCTGATTTATTTATTTTTTTTTACCTCAGGGACTGGAGTGTATAATAGTTTTCAAATCAATCACAGGGGCCGGTCAAAATAACCTGGCGGCCCGGTCCTGGCCCGCTTGTTGTAGGTTGCGCACCTCTAAATCAGATAAACAGCACGGCTGGTGTCCCAAAATAATATACAACAGAGCCTCACAATTTATAAACAATTCATTTCACCGAGAAGGATGCTCTATATGCGATTTGTACCAATGTCGATATACTCCCTCACACCAGCCATCATCATGTGCCATACCGGTTGGCGTAGACGATCATGTCCTTCCACAATCTTCTATCTACAGTGCATCGTATCAGTTCTGTTGTTGACTGTTTTCCATGCCAAGACACCAAGCTATCCAGTATTTTCACTCTTTGTCAGTTGATCTCTTTTTCCTTTTATTTTGCCAGTTGTAACCAAGTATTCCAACTTTCCTCTTCTCATGATGTGCCCGAAAAATGTTGATTGTTTCTTTGTGGTATTTTTTAGGAGCTGCCTTTTTGTGTTGGCCTCTTTGAAAACTTCCTCATTGGTCTTTTTAGCTGTCCAGGGAACTTTCAACATTCTTCTGAGAAATCCCATCTCTGTGGCCTCTAATCGTCTTTTCGTTTGTTTGTCTACTGTCCCTGATTCGCTTCCATAGGTCAGAATTGGTTCTATATAGCAAATAATAACGATATAACAATTTTTTTATGCTTAGAGAAATACACAGAAGATACCTAGGAAGTCTAATGACAAACGATAATTCTCAAACAGCAGAGATAGAATCAAGATGCAACAAAGCTTGTCAAATCATCGGACAGTTATCACCACTATTGTCCAACAAGGACATAACTCTGGAGGCAAAACGAGCACTACACAATACAATCTTCATCCCAACGTTGTGCTACCAATGCCAGACCTGGACCCTAAATGCAAGAACAATAAGAAAATAACCTCTACAGAGATGAAATGTGTGAGACGAATGACAGGAAACAGTCTGAGAGATAAGATCAGAAATGAAGAACTGAGAAAAAAAACTAGGAATAGCACCCACCATGGAATATATAAGAAAACAACAGATAAAATGGTTTGGCCACGTGACAAGGCAGAAAGAACAAAACACAACACAACGAGCCTTCAACAAACGTTGTGAGAACACCAGTCCCAAGGGTCGACCATGAAAAAGATGGGTCGATGGAATATTAGAAGCACTAGGAAACATAGCAGCAGCAGAGGCGAACAGAAGAGCAAAAGACCGCAAATTATATCTCCCCTCAACGCTGAAAGATGAGGAAGGAAAGAAGAAGTAGAAGAACAACAACAATAATACAGTAAGCCTTAACATCTGTAATAATACAAGTGCAGAACCTTATTTTAAAAAATCATGCATCATAAACAATGAAGCAAATAAATGTACATGGGTTAGTGAAAACAAAACTACATTTCTTATCTGTAGAAGAGAGATAATGATGTAAATGGATGCAGGAAAGGAAAAGGAATGTTGTTGTTTACTGCACAGAGAGCACAAGGAATTGTACAGAGTCAGCCTCTTTAAAACATCAGGTAATCCTTTCTTTCTTTCTTTCTTTCTTTCTTTCTTTCTTTCTTTCTTTCTTTCTTTCTTTCTTTCTTTCTTTCTTTCTTTTTTTTTCTTTCTTTCTTTCTTTCTTTCTTTCTTTCTTTCTTTCTTTCTTTCTTTCTTTATTGCGCAAGAATTCTGGATTTCATTGCTGCTTGCGTTTAAAACATTTTATTTTTCGAAACAGATCAACAATATCATTAAACAAGTTGACTCTCCTTCCAACAACATGATAGGATCCCGTTCTCCCATCGAGCTGTGTGTTTTCTCCCACAGGTAAATGAACATCTCTCATTTCTGAGGTGGAAGAGTTCCACTTACTCTTCTCCTCCTTCCCAAAAAGGAAAGTTCACTTGCAGCTTCTTGGAGCTCTCTGTGCATTTCTTTGGAGCTCTCTGTACAGTTCTTTGGAGCTCTCTGTACAGTTCTTTGGAGCTCTCTGTACAGTTCTTTGGAGCTCTCTGTACAGTTCTTTGGAGCTCTCTGTACAGTTCTTTGGAGCTCTCTGTACAGTTCTTTGGAGCTCTCTGTACAGTTCTTTGGAGCTCTCTGTGCATTTCTTTGGAGCTCTCTGTACAGTTCTTTGGAGCTCTCTGTGCATTTCTTTGGAGCTCTCTGTACAGTTCTTTGGAGCTCTCTGTACAGTTCTTTGGAGCTCTCTGTACAGTTCTTTGGAGCTCTCTGTGCATTTCTTTGGAGCTCTCTGTACAGTTCTTTGGAGCTCTCTGTACAGTTCTTTGGAGCTCTCTGTACAGTTCTTTGGAGCTCTCTGTACAGTTCTTTGGAGCTCTCTGTACAGTTCTTTGGATCTCTCTGTGCATTTCTTTGGAGCTCTCTGTACAGTTCTTTGGAGCTCTCTGTGCATTTCTTTGGAGCTCTCTGTACAGTTCTTTGGAGCTCTCTGTGCATTTCTTTGGAGCTCTCTGTACAGTTCTTTGGAGCTCTCTGTGCATTTCTTTGGAGCTCTCTGTACAGTTCTTTGGAGCTCTCTGTACAGTTCTTTGGAGCTCTCTGTACAGTTCTTTGGAGCTCTCTGTGCATTTCTTTGGAGCTCTCTGTACAGTTCTTTGGAGCTCTCTGTGCATTTCTTTGGAGCTCTCTGTACAGTTCTTTGGAGCTCTCTGTGCATTTCTTTGGAGCTCTCTGTACAGTTCATTCGAGCTCTCTGCAAAGTTCCTTCGAGCTGTCTGTGCAGTTCCTTGGAGCTCTATGTGCAGTTCCTTGGAGCTCTATGTGCAGTCCCTTTGAGCCCTCTGTACAGTTCATTGGAGTTCTCTGTAAAGATCATTGGAGCTCTCTGTACAGTTCATTGGAGCTCTTTGTAAAGTTCCGTGGAGCTCTCTATAAAGTTCTTTCGAGCTCTCTGTAAAGTTCTTTGGAGCGCTCTGTAAAGTTTCTTGGAGCCCTCTCTGCACTTCTTTGGAGCCCTCTGTGCATTTCTTTGGAGCCATCTGTGCAGTTTCTTGAGTTCCTCACTGGTTACCTAATTCTTATTGTCTTCAACACATTCGTCTACATCCTTATCTTCCACCCCAAACCCATAGACTTACATAGCATCATTCACCACTATAGACTTCAACTAAGTTCTAAAAGCCAAATTTCTGGATTATGGCTTTGAAATATCCATACTGGCAACTTTGGGCAGACATCGGGACAGTAGGAAAGGACCAAATTTCGGGACAACGTACGCATACAGGTGTCTAATTTTACTAGAAAAAAATAATTGCAAGAATACCCGGTTTTGTGTGTAGAGAGGCGTACGAAAACCAGGGTTCCACTGTCACTGAGCGAAAATAATACTCATCTTCATCAACCGTCATTAAAGGGGTGTAACTTTAGGGCGTTGTATTTGTGTTTACAGTGGCTGCGATATGTTGCGCCTGTCTGTCCAACACAAGCGATTTCGTCTAGGATTGTTGACTAACGGGACTAACAAGTAAAAAGTAAAGGGTCCATCCACGTCTTGCTAGACGTAAGGGCAATATTGTGACAATATTTTTCTATGACCACGGCACATTTTTGGGTGATGTGGTCGGTATCACGCCAGGTCACCTTTATTTCTCTTAAAAATCTCTAGTATCCATTGTTAGAGGCTGGGTGAACCCCAGAGCCTTGTTGGTCGGAAAAAAATTCCGACACTGCAGGGGATCGAACTTGGACCCTTCTGGTTAGGGAGTGAGCACACTAACCACTCTGCCACCGAGGCTCTAGGTAACGGGACTGCCACTCTTGAATTCCCCTCTCGCTTGATCATACTCTGTAGGTTGTTTCTAGAACCATCACTGGGAAGAGAAGTAGAATCTTGATCCTCTTTGATTCACTGAACTAAGACGCAAGGTTTCAGGTGATCTCGCTGGCTATTTTCAACTTTGATGCTGTTCTGTTGTCGTTTGATACTCAATGGTATATTCACAACAAATATGTTCTTCGGGCTCTTTTTAGTGAAACATCTAACAATTCAAGGCATTTTTTCAGTAAAACTTTGTCACTTTATGGCCTTGTTCAGTAAACCTTTGACACTTTATGGCCTTGTTCAGTAAACCTTTGACACTTTATGGCCTTGTTCAGTAAACCTTTGACATTTTATGGCCTTGTTCAGTAAACCTTTGACACTTTATGGCCTTGTTCAGTAAACCTTTGACACACTTTGACACTTTATGGCCTTGTTCAGTAAACCTTTGACATTTTATGGCCTTGTTCAGTAAACCTTTGACACTTTATGGTCTTGTTCAGTAAACCTTTGACACTTTATGGTCTCGTTCAGTAAACCTTTGACACTTTATGGCCTTGTTCAGTAAACCTTTGACACTTTATGGTCTTGTTCAGTAAACCTTTGACACTTTATGGTCTTGTTCAGTAAACCTTTGACACTTTATGGCCTTGTTCAGTAAAACTTTTGACACCTTGAGGCCTTGCTCAGTAAACTTTTGACACTTTGAGGTCTTGCTCAGTAAAACTTATGACACTTTGAAGTCTTGCTCAGTAATACTTATGACACTTTGAAGTCTTGCTCAGTAAAACTTATGACACTTTGAAGTCTTGCTCAGTAAAACTTATGACACTTTGAAGTCTTGCTCAGTAAAACTTATGACACTTTGAAGTCTTGCTCAGTAATACTTTTGGCACTATAAGGCCTTTTTCAGTAAAACTTTTGACACCTTGAGGCCTTGCTCAGTAAACTTTTGACACTTTGAAGTCTTGCTCAGTAAAACTTATGGCACTTTGAAGTCTTGCTCAGTAATACTTTTGGCACTATAAGGCCTTTTTCAGTAAAACTTTTGACACATTGAGGCCTTGCTCAGTAAACTTTTGACACTTTGAAGTCTTGCTCAGTAAAACTTATGACACTTTGAAGTCTTGCTCAGTAAAACTTATGACACTTTGAAGTCTTGCTCAGTAAAACTTATGACACTTTGAAGTCTTGCTCAGTAAAACTTATGACACTTTGAAGTCTTGCTCAGTAAAACTTATGACACTTTGAAGTCTTGCTCAGTAAAACTTATGACACTTTGAAGTCTTGCTCAGTAAAACTTATGACACTTTGAAGTCTTGCTCAGTAATACTTTTGGCACTATAAGGCCTTGCTCAGTAAAACTTTTGTCAGGATATTTTAAAACTCACCAACATTTGGGGGATACTCAATAAACTGACATTCAGCCAAAGGGAGAGATTTCGAAGTCTGCTGGATCAATGACTGACAGGACCTGCCAACTTAAGAGCAAATACAACTACAATAGGCACAGATTTGAACTGAAGTGCTGGTGCTTATGTTCTTTGAAGTAATGTGGTGTAGGCAATGACTCTGTTTACCTTAACGGAAAGGGTAAACTTGAGAGATGAGGAAACCGAGATGTGTTTGTTAATTGTGCCCTCCTGGCATATAATGCCAGAGGGTTGTTGAGATTTTAGCGATTTAGCCATATGCCAGAGCATTATGAGGTATATGTGTGTGTGTGGTTTTGAGGGGGGAACAGTGGAAGGGCTTTGAAGAGAGCTATCTTTCTGTTTCGATGGTTCTACATTTCCTAACACTTGAAATCATGTACACATTCGAATAGTTGGGTCAAATGAAACATGTTCTGTTCCGGAACAGACACACACAGCTTTGGCTTTGAGTGGAGCTCTCCCTCCACCTATGTTAAGTGATAAGAGTAAACGTACCCCACTGTATTACCGCCGTTAGGAAGTGGATTGTTGTGGTGATCTCCTCTTGGCTACATTTTATTTTAATGTGGGGATTCCTCCTCTTTCCTTCCTCATTTGCCTTTCAGCGTCAAGGGGAGATATAATTTCCGGTCTTTTGCTCTACGTGGGGATTGCCAACGAGTTATATATATATATATATATATATATATATATATATATATAAATATCCGGGTTCACCCAGCCTTAAATGGGTACCGGATTTTTCTGGGAAAGTAAAGCAGCACGGGCGTAATACCGACCACATTACCCCAAAAATCATGTGCTGAAGGTCTGTAAAATTTATGGTCACTAACACCATATTACCTATACGCCACTTGACGTGACGGGGGCAGTTTACTATATATATATATATATATATATATAATTTTCACATTTTATTATTGGGGGGGGGGGCTGACGTTGGGCTCTGGATATGAAGGACCTGGGTTTAAAGCCCACTATAGACCGTCGTAACTTTTTTTTTAATTAGAGAAAATTAATCCTTGGTTTCTTTGTGACGTTGCCCTCTACTGATCTTTGGTACTGAGATCCTATGTCTAGCCCTCTCCGATAATGGCATAATAAATAGGAGACAGAGTGTGTGCTTGGGTATGTAACAGATCCCTTGGCAGTTAGCATAGTTGTTGTTGTTGACGGATTGCCACGAGTTGATGCGGGCAGGTTGCCCTTTGACTCATAAGATGTGGCGGGTCGTAATGGCTTTCTTGACATTCCCGGTTCTTACTGGAGAGGTTGAGTTCGTCTATCCCAAGCTATGCTGGGAAATTACTAGTCCAGCCCAGAGGTACTGCAATACTGGGTCTTCTATATCAGTAACAGCCACCACTACAGGGAACACGGCGATCCTAGCTTCTGTTAGCCAGTCTGTTTTGACGCAGACTCTTAACTGGGGAGACCACGAGGAGGTAGAACTGCTAGGTCTTGGTCAGCTGATGGTGCGCCGACCCTGCTATTGCGGCCGCAGGTCGCAGGCGCTTCTGCTCCCCCGCAGTTAGAATAGAAAAGATTGTGCAATAAAGTTTAGCCATTGTTTGGACAACATTGTTCACAAAAACCTGCCCACATTGTGGCTCCTCGGCCATGCTGTTAAGTTCGTTCTTGTCGGCCAGGAATCTCCATGGATTTTCTCAATATTCTCTGGGGGAGCAGAGGCGTCTGCGACCTACGGTCGCAATGCTGAGTGGCAGTGTTCCCTAGCGTTTGGCTTTTCGTGGCAAGGCGCTGTGCCACTGAGTACGGGTTCGATCAACACTGCCCTAGCGTTTGGCTTTTCGTGGCAAGGCGTTCGGGTACGGGTTCGATTCTACTTCGGTCCATTTATTGTTCTTTGTTTTTTTTCTGTTGTTGATTATTTGTCATTTTTTCCGAGTGCTGCAAACATACCTCTTCCTTTGAATTGATTATCGCCTCCGAAGTTCCCCTCTATATTAATATTCATGTATTATTATTTGTCTCAATGTAGTGATGGCTGTTATTGATATAGAAGACCCAGTATTGCAGTTCCTCTGGTTTGGGCTAGTAGTTTCCCAGCATAGCCTGGGATAGACAAACTCCAACGTCTCCAGTAACACAAGCCAGGACTGTCAAGAAGGCCATTACGACCCGCCTCATCAATGAGTCAAAGGGCACCCTGCCCGCTTCAACTCGTGGTATTACGTCAACTCAACTTGATATCCTCTAGGGATATAACGGCTGATCTATGATTCAACCGGCGTGCACTGATTATGATCCTAACAAGAACAACAACAACTATCTTCCAGATTGCCGTCTCTTCTGTAAACCAACCAACAGGTAGCTATTTTTATGTAAAGCAGTCTCTATTTTTATGTAAAGCAGTCTATATTTTTATGTAAAGCAGTCTCTATTTTTATGTAAAGCAGTCTATATTTTTATGTAAAGCAGTCTATATTTTTATGTTAGCAGTCTATATTTTTATGTAAAACAGTCTATACAGTAGAGAAACAACACGATTAGACAAACAAATGAAAAGACGGTTAAAGGCCATAGAGATGGGATTTTCAGAAGAATGTTGAAAGTTCCCTCGACAGCTAAAAGATCAATGAGGACAATCTCAAAGAGGCCAACACAAAAAGGTAGTTCCCAAAAAAACATCAGAAAGAAGCAATCAATATTTGTTCGGGCATATTATGAGAAGAGGAAAGTTGGAATACTTGGTTACAACTGACAAAATGCAGGGATACAGATATCTTGGACGATATAAGAGAGAAGATACTAAATAGCTTATTGTCGTACAAGAGGTAAGGTTCCATCCCAACCGACGGCTTCTGGGTTCACCCAGCCTTTAATGGGTACCGGATTTTTTCTGGGAAAGTAAAGCGGCACGGGCGTAATACCGACCATATTACCCCAGAAATCATGTGCCGAAGGTCTGTAAAATATATGGTCACTAACACCATATTTCCTATATGCCACTTGGCGTGACGGGGGCACTTTACTTTTTACTTATTGTCATGACATGGAAAGCAGTCAACAACAGAACTGATACGATGAACTGTGGATAGAATATTGTGGAAAGATACGATCGCCTTCGCCAACCGGTATGGCACTTGATGATTATGATGTTAGTATGGGGGGGGGGGGCCTCGGTAGCCTAGTTGAAGCCACTCGACTGGACTACCGACGTTCGGACAACCCATGTTAGATTCCCGCTGGGAGTAGTGTGAGTTGTATTCCTGGTTGGAAAAAAAATAAAACACTCGCGGTCGATCCAGCCGCTGGCAGAAATGGGCACTAGGGTATTACTCTGGGAAGGCGAGGAATGCCGCCTCGCATTGTGAGTTTCTATGCCTGAAGCGACACTATCCAGAAGTGTTGAAAGCTCGCGTGCTAAGACGCCGATTCAAGTCTCGTACTTTACCATTACCTTTACTTTGATGTTAGTATTTTGATTTCCTCTGTAGAATGGTGTTTAAAAACTATTTCTTTTTAATGTTTAAATCTTTTAACGTGTCTTCATTGCTATTTTTCATTATCAAAGTTATCTGCAGGATTTTTCTGTAGCATTTTGTTTCGAATTAATCAATTTTCTTCCATGCTGTTTGCTATACTGTCCATGATTCATAACCATATGATGCTATTGGGAATAAACATGCACTCGGTAATTTTAATTCTAATGCCTTGTTGGAGCTGTGCCACATGTTCTTCAAGGCGTTTAATTTATGTGTTGCTAGTGATTATCTTCTTTTGATCTTTTTCTAGCAGTTTCCATTGTTAGTTACTACAGATCCCATATATTCATATTTTGTTACATTTACAAGTTCTTCACTGTTGATGGTGATTTTGGGTTGGCTTTTTGTTTTGTCAATTGACATTACCGTAGTTTTCTGTATTTTTAGATAGAGAGATTTTGCTCTTCACTGTGTTTTTTACATACTCAATTGTCTCTTTTAATCTGTTTGCACTGTCTGAAAGGAGGATTGTGTCACCAGTGTACCTGAGTTCCAGAATTATGTTGCCATTTATTGTGAAAGAGTCTAACTTCACAAATCTCTCATCGTTCCTGACACCTCTCTTATGATGTTCTCAGCATAGTTGTTGAACAGGTATGGAGAAAGGATGCACCCCTACCTCACCCCTTTTTGTACTTCAAACCATTTTGATGTTTCGCCCGCTATTCTGATAACTGCTTGCTGTTCATGATATAGCGATTCGATAAATTGTATTAGGTGAGTTTTAGCTGTCATGATTTCTCTGCAGTTCTCCTCGTAGTTCATCTGAAACTCTTCTTTTGCACAACGTTCCTCTTGATTAATGTTCGCCTGTGTTCAACGATTTTCGGAAGATGAAGAATGCGGTTTACAATGGTTGCATTATCTCGCTATTTATTGAGTTACTGAGTTATTTGCGGGTCATCATCATTGCACTCCGAACGTGTCCATAGGTGCTCAGATGTGCCCCTATGCCCTCCTGAGCAGTCAGGCAGTGTCCAGCGACTGACGACTCCAGTTCTGTGTTGGTTTATTAGTCTTCTTACATGCCCACTAGGTTTCTCATTTCGGGCTGTGCCCATCTTAACTCCCATCTCTTTCAGCCGAAGGAGTGACGTGGACTCATGGTTGTCGAAGTCCTGTGCCCTCCCAATATCTCGGAGAGCATTGATATGTCCGCCCGATCCATTGGTTGAGAAAGAAGAAATGAAAAAAAAAATTGAAAAAATTGTTTGGTTAAAGCTTTACGTGATTGATAGGCGACATAAACTTGAAAGATGTTTCGGCGCAATAGCCTTCAGCAGAAACAAACAAACAACACATACACAAATATGTTAGTAAGTAAATTTAATCCTACATAGCAAAGTAATAATTACGCATCTAAAACAAAATACTGCGTGACCAGAAGGAAAAAGAACGCATGGTGCGGGATACGCGGTTGGCCAGCCAATGGGCGGGTTAAAAACAAAAAACAGCTATTAACATTATTTTACCCCAAACAAGTGTTCTAAAATTATGTTGGGGGCTATTGTCTAGGTTACCTCGACTACCACGACACCAGCAATGTCTATACGTATCAACGCACCTACACACACACACACACACACACACATATATATATATACACATACATACACACATATATATGGATATATATATATATATATATATATATATATATATATATATATACAGACACATATACGCATATGCACATATATATCACCCATACGTTTGCGTACGCACACATGTGAAAATGTGCGCACACAGCCTACATACCCAGAAGTGTCCACTTTGTGTGCATACACAAAGGTGAAAGAATAGACCGGAAGAATAACAGGTACTCGAAAGGAGCAAAGAGTGAGACGTCTTAGAGAGGGGTTCACTAAGAACATGTAAATGGTAAGGTACCGTGTAGTGCAGATGGAAAGGATAACACCTTGCACAAAAGTAAACGCAACCCAAACAAAAGAGATATAGGAAACTAACGGAGAGTCCCAGTGTCGTCTTGTAGAGGAGAGATAATAATACGCATATACTAATCTGCTCATACATGGGCAGAAGAATAGAATATAGAATAGGGAAAGAGCAACCACAGGGAAACTATGTTTATGAATGTGATACATTCATGCCTCGTGGGGTCAGTGAATCCAATTCGATTATAAGGCGATTCTCCAAGGCGAACCGGCTGCGGTCGCCAGAGTGGAAGAGGACGATACAAGTGATACGAATGTCGTGTTTGCCGTTGTGGTCTGAGGAATTGAAATGAGACGCCACTAGAGTGCCAGTATTCTATTGAACATCTTGAGGATGTTCACAAAATCTTTTCTCTAAACGTCACCAGACTCACCAATATAAGTCGTGTGACATCGTTGGTATATGATGGTATAAATGATGTTGCGGGACACACGTGTGAAACCATCATCCATTGGTTGATCGTCTTCAACGACAGCGCCTATCTGTCTGTTCTTTTATTCCCACGCACACCCGCATGTCCAGAGACGTAGACAAAGGTGACACTACGTATTTGTATAAAATTCTGCAATGACTCTAGCCATTGTCTGCATACAAAGCCCACTGTTTTGTTATCATACTCATCGAATCAATTAGTATGCAGGCATGAATGTAGTCTTGTGACTCTAACCAGATGAATGCCCTGGTCACTGTCATCGCCTCCATCGTCATGCTACTCGTGGTCATAACTTAAGCAACAATGTCTAAAATAAAACTAAACTACTCCTTTTATAGCACCTTTAGTTTCGTGTCATACACAACCAAAAATATGTGTAGTCTTAGGGCGTTAGGAATGAACTGAATTGACCGATTACTGGGTATGTTTGACATCGAACAACAGAAACAATCTACATGCAAGCTTGTCGACCTTTCTGCACTTTATGCATCCCCGCTTAACAGATAGTAGTAGATAAACAGCTGTTTTCTTTCATTGTTTATTTCTTGATTTGAACAAACCGATGATTTCTTTCATTTGTTCTCTTGATTTGAACAAACCGTACCTGTCCTGAACTTCAGCTTTGATTAAATATTTCAAGAAACACCATTCGCGCTTCATTTATTCGCGATTAATGTTCACACGGAGGTATTATTGAGCTTCCTCTTCTGTTGCGATGGCTCAGTGATTATTTTTCTTTGTCGTCAGCTTTTGTTAAGACGATAAATGGGCGTAGATGTGTATTGTTGTTGTTTACAGAAAGTTGCGATATCAGTGCCTGTCGACCTTATATATCTAACTCCAGCATTCATTTTTTTTAGATAGACAGTGCCTTCCCTTCTTGATCTCTGGCTGGTAGTCTATTTCAAAGTCCTTAACGGGTGGACTAAGATCTCGATCAGTCATAGTTTTCTGATTATCTTCAAGCAATCAGGTATAACCCGCTACCACTTGGCCCCGTTAAAAGTAGTAAAACTAACGAGACTGCCCAATGACAATGATGATGGTTGTATTTACAAGAATATAACACTCGCTACGATTTGGTTGGACTTAATCTCTCTCGGTGGTTGGTTACTTTTTACAACCCATGACGTCTATGCAGGTATGTACTTTTCCTCAGACAGTCTACGGTGAGAAGAATGAGTTGACAATGAAACGTTCGCAATTACCGGAAGTCCAGTTCACAGGCTAGGAACAATGCAAAAAGGCGATCAACTTTTGACGTCACATGGTGCTATCTATTAAAGCGGTTTGTTTGAGATCAGTTTCTATCTATCTATCTATTGACCTTTCGAGCCGTAGCCGACCCATAGGGCATAGACCCAGATACTCTTTCTGTATCAGGTCTAAGTTTCATTAACAAAAACGTTTTTACGATAGCGGCTTTTTAAACCTCTTCTGATCAACGGTTCTATACCAAGCGGGAGAAAAACAAATTCTCCATTTTGGATCCAACCGGAAACTTAAGCTTGATCAGTTTAGGTGTATCATAATTCATCATCATTAAGCGCCGTACCGTATCTTCTGTCGTAGGTGACGCTCTCTACAACGTTTTATCGGACAACTGTTTATCGGTTCTGTTGTTGACTTCATACCAGAATGTCTTGTATCTTTACTCAATTTCCCTTCGTCTCTTATTTTTCAGTTGTTTCAGTTGTCACAAAATATTTCGAAGGTCCCTTCTCATTTCATAACCATACAATTCTGATTTTTTAAAACCCGATGTTGGAAGATTGTTTTATCCTGACGTTAAAAGATTGTTTTATCCTGATTTTGAAAGATTGTTTGACACTGACGTTGAAAGATTGTTTGACATTGACGTTGAAAGATTGTTTTATCCTATCGTGGGAAAATAGCTCTTTATGACGTGGCCCCTTTTACCACGTCCTCTTTACACTATTTTCCCCCTGTATCCAGTTCTGTGCAGGTAAATCTGAAACAATAGAAAGCGCATACACATTCATTAATCTATCTATCTATTGTCCTTTCGAGCCGAAGACATAGGGCAGAACCACAATCTCAAAAACAGAAACCGTGCGTGCCAAAGTGGCACATATTACAGAGATCACTGAGAGATTCATTAATACAACACATAAAAAAAAACATGGACACTATTAGCAAGATTTTAGGTTAAAAAAACAAAATCTCGCCTTATGGCAAACCGTTTATACAACAATGCTTAAAGAATGACGCTTATGAGTGACGGAAAGAAAAACAAGAAAAAAGATTACTTGAATTAAACATGACAAGATACACCCATGAAAGCAACCATTTTCTGCTTTCTTGCTTGTCAGGAATATCGCACTGCGAGAAACGGATAATGTCAATCTGAAGTGCTTGCAGATAACAGAAGATGGGAACTGAGATGGATTTCCTTGACTGGGGATGCTGTCATCTAAACGGTCATGATGAGGCGTGTCGTTATTGTCTAGTACGAATGCTTGTTCAAGAAGTGACAGCTCATGGCATCCAGCAGCTTCAAAGTTTGGTAAAGTAAACGCCTGGTAATCGGAATGTCTTATCTTTGTCTAGGCTATGTTAATGGGTGTCTATATTCTGCGCTGTCTTCTGTGCTTTATAGGATGCGTGTTTCTTGGCTGATGTTAGCGCGCTTTATTCAACGATAATGCTTTTGTTAGTTTGCTCTGAAAGAAGAGCGTTAGTGGCGTAGTGATAGCACGATTACTTCACGATGACGTGAGGGTAGGTTCGATTCCCACTTGACACTCCTCGATCGACCCAGAAGAAATCCTGGATCAATAAATAAGTTGAGGAACGTAAATAACAGCAAGGAAGGGCATTGGCTTCCCCATCGTTATATGATGTGACTTAAGACATTAATCTATTTCACGTGACACTATTAAGTTTAATTAAGTAACGCTGTAACATTTAATACTTTTTGGGGTTAATTTTAAAAACAAATTATTTTATTTCACACATCGCCAGCTTTACTGCATCTAACCACCACCCCCCACCCCTAGCTGCATACCCATCCCTTTTGATGATAAAATAAATATAATAAAATACATTTAAATCTGTCAGTGAACGTGTGTATGGCAGACAACTTAACACTTTTTGTGTTTATCATAACCTCACACTAAAGCTTAACGGTAATTCTCCTATGTTTAAATGGTTGTTATTCACAGAGAAGATTGTCCGTGATAATACACGCCCTTGTCTGATTGCTTTGTTTTTCCTGTTTGAAATGTGACGTTTTCTTGCCAGCTCGAATAGCTGCCCTTTGTTGTCTGTATGTTTTATATTTATGTTATTCTTTGATTGTTCCCGTTAATGTCCCTACTGTATTTTGTTAACCTCCTTTTATTTAACCATGTTAGTTCTCTCTCTCTCTCTCTCTCTCTCTCTCTCTCTCTATATATATATATATATATATATATATATATATATATATATATATATGGCCCTTTACGTCTTGTCAGACTATTAATGGAGGTTATTGTGTATTTGTTTGTTTTTGAGTTTTTGTTTTTGTCGAACAGCTTCTCTCGTGGCTAATTCTACCAATGTTTGACAAACACACACGGCCACAGAATGAACAAGTCAGGCCCACTGGTCCACAGGGTTTTCCATCCTTTTTATGAGTCTTTTCTCTTATAAGTTTTGCATTAGCACAATCTCAAATGATGTTATACCATTCCTTATACATGCTCTCCATGATGTGCAATCACTTGCCAGATGTTTCCAGTCATTTTCACAGATGGAGAAGTCATTCAGAGATTATTTACAGATATCTCTATATCGTAGTTTAAGGCTGCCGATTTGTCTTTTTCCGTGTGTTAGTTCACCATATAGTATTTGACTGGGGATGCGCTTTTCTTCTATTCACTGGACATGCCCCAGTCATCTTAGCCTTCGACATCTGAGCATCGACATGATTGTTGGGGTCTTAGCACGTTGCAGGACAGTTAAGTTGGTTATTTTGTCCTGCCATTTGATGTGCATTTTTCTGCGGATACATCGCATGTGGAAGACATTTAGTCTTTTTCCTGATTTGAGTATGTTGTCCAGGTTTCAGATCCATATAATAGTGTGCTAAGCACACAAGTTTGATATATTAAGAGTTTGGTCTTTAGTGTTAGTTTTGTGTTGTTCCAGGCCCTTTTTGTGAGTTTGCCGAAAGTCGTAGATGCCTTACCAATTCGACTGTTTATTTCATCATCAAGAGAAGTGGTTTGCGTAATTGTGGATCCAAGATCCGTAAATTTCTGAACTGATTCTAGTGGACAATCTTTTAGAGTGATTAATAGAGGTTTGATGTAGCCTTGACTTAATATTACTTTTTTATGAACATTAATTGACAGTGAAAAAAGGTCACATGCTTTGTTCAGGTTATTGATCAGCGATTGTAGGGCGGCTTCACTATGAGCGACTAGGGCAGCAACGTCAGCAAATAAAATTCTTTAAGTAGGGCAACATTTGTTTTTGTTTTCGCTCTTAGTCGTGCTAAGTTGAACAGCGAGCCATCTGATCTTGTGCGAATGTAAATATCTCCTGAGCTGTTTTGAAGGCGTAATTTAGAAGGGCAGCAAAAAATTACCCCTTTTACCAATTTTTTACCAAAAAGGGTGGGGGCGAGGACACATCCCTGTTTTACTCCGTTGTTGACTTTAAAACTCTCTGACGAACTCCCACCATCAAAGTTGATTTTACCATTCATGTCTTCATGGAAGGACATAATCAGCTTAATTAATTTAGGTGGGCAGCCTATGCTTTCTAACACCCTGTAGAGCCCATCTCTGTTTACTGAGTAGAAGGCCTTTGTGAGATCCACAAAGGCAATATAGAGCGGCATATTTTGTTCCGGTATTTTTCTTGTAATTGTCTAAGTGAGTAAATCTTGTCTATGGTTGATCTCCCGGCTCTGAAGCCACATTGAGACTCGAGAAGAATATGTTCTGCAAGTCTATGCAGGCGTTTTAATATTACTTGTGCAAAAGCCTTTGCCGGCTGTGCTAAGGAGAGAGATGCCTCTGTAGTTATTGCAATCACCCCAGTCTCCTTTTGTTTTTGTATAGTGTTATGATCTTAGCATTTCTCATATCATAAGGTATTTCACCTTGTCTCCAGCATCTGATTAACAGTTTGTATAGATGTGGAGGTAGTATGTTTAAGTTTTCCTTAGTATCTCTGTGGGAATGTTGTCATTCCCTGCAGCTTTTCCTCTTCAGAGGGCAATTATAGCGTCAGCAAGTTCGTTCATAGTAGGCTCAGCGTCCAGCTCAGACATTGTAGGATATTTGGGTATTGACTGGGCTAGAACTGTGCTTGCTGGTCTGTCATCATGGTATAGGTTGGAGTAGTAGCGTTCTACCCATCTATCCATTTGTTGTCCCTTCATTTTACATGTTATATATATATATATATAAGTAAAAGTAAACAAAGTAAAAGACTCGACACGCCACGTGAGAGCTAAAACTTCAATCCGAGACTCGTCACACCACGTGAGAGCTAAAACTTCAATCCGAGACTCGTCAAGCCACGTGAGAGCTAAAACTTCAATTCGTGACTCGTCACGCCACGTGAGAGCTGAAACTTCAATTCGTGACTCGTCACACCACGTGAGAGCTTAAACTTCAATCCGAGACGCGTCACACCACGTGAGAGCTAAAACTTCAATCCGAAACTCGTCACACCACGTGAGAGCTAAAACTTCAATCCGAGACTCGTCACGCCACGTGAGAGCTAAAACTTCAATTCGTGACTCGTCACGCCACGTGAGAGCTGAAACTTCAATTCGTGACTCGTCACGCCACGTGAGAGCTAAAACTTCAATTCGTGACTCGTCACGCCACGTGAGAGCTAAAACTTCAATCCGAGACTCGTCACGCCACGTGAGAGCTAAAACTTCAATTCGTGACTCGTCACGCCACGTGAGAGCTGAAACTTCAATTCGTGACTCGTCACGCCACGTGAGAGCTAAAACTTCAATTCGTGACTCGTCACGCCACGTGAGAGCTAAAACTTCAATCCGAGACTCGTCACGCCACGTGAGAGCTAAAACTTCAATCCAACAACTGTGCAAAGTGAGGCCAGCGACCCACAGCTGACATACTGCACGTCAACTGGATCGAAGAGGGGAGACAAGATCAATTTGTGATCGAAGAAGAATGGCAAACCAGTACTCAACAATGTCCTGATGAAGTCGGATACTGCAACACCACAAAATAACGCATCTGCGCCCACTTAGCGTTCTTTTAAGGCGGATGGCAAAGTGACCTTTTCATTCCTGTAGCAGTCATCAGGTAAACACTAGGAGGAAGAAAAGATAGAATTAATATTGGTACATAGGTTTGTAGTATCTCAATTCTGTGATAAACATGCGCTTACAATTGAGCTTCAAAGTTGGATAACATTATGTGATCATCATCATCATGTGCCTTAGCGGTTGGCGTTGGTGATCATGTCCCTCCACAATCTTCTATCTACAGTGCATCGTATCAGTTCTGTTGATGACTGTTTTCCATGCCATGACACCAAGCTATCCAGTATTTTCTCTCTTTGTCGTCCGCGATCTCTCTTTCCTTTTAGTTTGCCAGTTGTAGCCAAGTATTCCAACTTTCCTCTTCTCATGATGTGCCCAAAAAATGTTTGATTGCTTCTTTCTGATGTTTTTTAAGAGCTCCCTTTTTGTGTTGGCCTCTTTGAGAAATTCCTCATTGGTCTTTTTAGCTGTCCAGGGAACTTTCAACATTCTTCTGAAAAATCCATTTCTGTGGCCTTTAATCGTATTTTCATTTGTTTGTCTACTGTCCATGATTCGCGTCCATAGGTCAGAAATGGTTCTATATAGCACCGATGAACTCTCTTTCTCATTTTTATTGACATAGATTTGTTACATAAGATATTTTTCATTTTCTGAAATGCTATTTTGTCCTGAGCTATTCTGCTTTTTATTTCTGTGGTGCGTCTCCCATCTGATGTTATTATTGTATCCAAGTATTTCAAACGTTGTACTTGTTCAGATTTGTCTCGTTTATTTTTATGCTGCATGATGGTGATGGTTGTTTCTTCGATTTAACCATTATTTCTGTTTCTTGCTATTCAGACTGAGACTTTCTTTTACTATTATGTCTATCATTTCTTGTAGTTCGTTCTCTGTCTTTGATATTAAAACTGTGTCATCCGCATATCGCAAATTATTTATGTTGTGACCGTTGACTTCAATTCCTTTTTTGTCTACTATTGATCTCATAATATATTCGCTGTAAAGTGAAAACAAATCCGGTGACAGAACACATCCTTGTCTGACTCCTTGTTTTATATATTGGAATTGTCCTGTTTGGTTGTTAATTCGTATAGCTGCTGTTTGTTGCCAGTACATGTTTTTTTATGATTTGCAGATCCTTGCCATCAATGTTTAATTTCTCCAGCATATTGATTATTCCACATGCTTTACCTTGTCAAATGCTTTCGTGTAGTCTATAAAGCACATATATAGATCTTTCTATACCTCTATAGATCTTTATGTGATATTATGTGATATATATTCAAAATGCCTTAATGGAGTTTTAGCGAGTCAAAAAGGAATGATTAAACTTCTGCGATCACGACAGAATAGCAAGTCAGAAAGGGAGGGGCCAGACAATGAATATAGATAGAGAACCAAATAGGACAAGTAAATTAAGCGAAAGTTGATGTCCTTAGTTGATATTGAAGGATTAGTTAACTAATAAATGGTTGGTGTCCTCAGTAGATATATTGAAGGATTAGTAAAACCAACTGAAAGTTGATGTTCTTTTTCGATATATTGAAGGATTAGTAAAATAAGAGGAGACTGGTGTCCTCGGTAGATATATTGCAGGATTAGTAAAACCAACTGAAAGTTGATGTTCTTTTTCGAAATATTGAAGGATTAGTAAAATAAGAGGAGATTGGTGTCCTCGGAAGATGTATTGCAGGATTAGTAAAATAAGAGGAGATTGGTGTCCTCGGAAGATGTATTGCAGGAGTAGTAAAATTAACAGAAGTTTGGGGTCCCCTCAGTAGATATATACTAGTATTAGTAAACTAATTAGGAGTCTTCAGGCGATATATTGAAGATGGTATCGAGCACTTATTGATTTCTCCGAAGTACAATAAGAAAGATATGTTTCATTGTTTCATTGTTTCATTGTTTCATTGTTTCATTGTTTCATTGTTTCATTGTTTCATTGTTTCATTGTTTCATTTTCATTGTTTCATTGTTTCATTGTTTCATTGTTGTCCAAATCCTCTAGCTTCTACGCTATGTAACATGTCCACCGTTGATATTTTTCTGTGCCATCCAGTCAAACCACTCCGCATTAATCTTCTGTGTCTCCTTCTATTTCCTCCTGCCTCTGTTTGTTTTTTCTTCGATTTGTTATTAACTTTAGCTTTAAGTTGACTGGTCATCTTCTTTACACAACGGACAACTCCACTGCACAAAGTCTCCATATAGCCCATCTGTTACTAAGGCCACAGAGATGGGATTTCTCAGAAGAATGTTGAAAGTTCCCTCGACAGCTAAAAAGACCAATGAGGAAATTTTCAAAGAGGCCAGCACAAAAAGAGAACTCCTAAAAAGACACCAGAAAGAAACAATCAACATTTTTCGGGCACATCATGAGAAGAGGAAAGTTGGAATACTTCGTTACAACTGGCAAAATTAAAAGAAAGAGAAATCGCGGACGAAAAAGAGAGAAAATACTGGATAGTTTGGTGTCATTGCAAGGAAAACAGTCAACAACAGAACTGATACGATGCACTGTAGATAGAAAATTGTGGAAGGACATGATCGCCTACGCCAACCGGTATGACACATGATGGTGATGTTACTAAGTATTTCAACCCGCCACTTCTCCACACTTGCCCCTCAAATCTGGACTGGCATTTCTTACTATTTATTATAATCTTCTTCTCTTCATTTGGTTCTTCTTGGGCCGGTTCTCATTGCAATTTTTACAACCTGCGGTACCTTTAACTTAAACATTCTAAATAAACACATCATAATTGATTCTGTCCGGCGTTCAATCTCCTTTTTTTTTAAAACTGTCCATGATCCGGCACCATACAACAGCACTACTACCATTCAGCACTGTAAATCTCTCTAACTTTCAATAATAATAACTTAAAGTTGGCTAACTAGTATATGTTACATACACATCTTAGGAGGCCCATACAAGGCCTATACTAAGACCATTGGTAAAATAGTAGAACAAGTAATAAAAATTGGTGAATACAACAATCTACTGACCAGCGTTAGAAGCATAAAACTAGATGGCTCGACCATATATTACGATCAAAATAGTAGAACAAGTAATGAAAATTGGTGAATACAACAACCTACTGACCAGCGTTAGAAGCATAAAACTAGATGGCTCGACCATATATTACGATCAAAATAGTAGAACAAGTAATGAAAATTGGTGAATACAACAACCTACTGACCAGCGTTAGAAGCATAAAACTAGATGGCTCGACCATATATTACGATCAAAATAGGCTTGGCTAAAATAATATTGCAGGGTAGTAGCACTCAAACAATGGACAATCACGGATAATCTCGCAAACAGCGAGGAATTTTCCGAAAACAGCGAATATTTAAAAAAGGTAAAAGTAAAGTACCCCCGTCACGCCAAGTGGCGTATAGGGACATTGGTTATGGTTATGGTTATGGAAGGCCCCGGTATCACTGCAAACGAATTAAAATCCATAATTGCTCAACTGTCCGTGCCAGTGGAATCATCCGAATTACTCAACTCATCTCCAAAACAAAGAAAGGTAGCTGTAGTCCCCATCATAGCAGTCTCAGCACACGCCAAAAGACATAAGGCGAACTGCACAGAAAGTGAACACAGCCAACTGTTCCCTGTCATACGATATCATCATTCATCGTAAACAATTGGAATATCGAAACATGATCAACACGGATGATACACACAGCTCACGGTGTGCACAGAGCACTTAACTCAGTAGCTCCTGCAGCAAGCCGGACTTGGAATATGCGGAAACTGCAACAATGAACACTTTTCAGACACAGCAATTAAAAGTTCCTGCCGCTAACCGTCATATGACCGGTATTCCAACGATGACGTATATCGCAATCAACACAGAACACACTATCACAAACACTGTAGAGGATTTCAGATCACATGCATGTACTCCGCTTCACTGGGGAAGATCCCAACAGTGGAACTTTTTATCTATACACTGATCTGCATGGAAAGATAGAGTTAACCATCCGGCTCAAAAAAACGTAACAGTGAAAGTTGACGCAAACATGACCGCGCCATCTTGAACTTGGTACATCTTGTTACATTGGTGTTAGTGACTATAAATTTTACAGACCTTCGGCACATGATTTTTGGGGTAATGTGGTCGGTATTACGCCCATGCCGCTTTACTTTCCCAGAAAAAAAATCCGATACCCATTAAAGGCTGGGTGAACCGGTGGCCGTGAAGTGCAGTCGAACCTTACCTCTTGTCTTTTGTAGTCCAGTTCTCTAACCACTGAGCTATCGCGGCTACCTTAAAATACTATGGCCACGTCAAAAGACAGAACGGGCTGGAAAGAACAATAATGGAAGGCATGACTCCTGGGCGACGCATCAGAGACATACCAATAAGAAGGTGGTTCAGGACACCATGATTATAACAACATAATATAGCCTTGAATATAACAACAGAAGTGAGAGATATGGCTAAAAAACAGAGATTCTTTCAGACGGGCTGTGATGAATGGGACGTTCTGTAAACGACATGGGGCCTGACGAAGATGAAAACCCCCAAAAATAAACATAATTAAATAGAAGGAAAAAAAAAACCGTTGCCTAACACGTGACTCGCTAAATAAAGACAATCCATGACATTATTCATCATGACGTACCTGTCACGTGGTACAAACTGCTAAAGGTATCTATCCGGTCAAGTCCGGTTCGAACTCATTTGTTAGCTAAACGTTGGCTGAAGAAAGTGTTGATGGATGTGTAATAATAGTGCAAATTTGTTGTATTTCTGGCTTCGTTTGTGTGAATGACAGCTTGATAACGTCGACGCTTAGCGTGCAGATGTAATATCTTCGGTCCAACTTGATATGGGAAAGCAGGAATCTTGACTCCTATTATACTTATCTGAGTGGAGATACGATCGTGACAGACGCCCGCAGTGAGGTCTTTTAAGGTGACATTTAACAGCAGTAGGGATCTTTATTTTCTTCCTTTAGGTGGGGAAGCTGGTGTAAGAGTGGCTGGCATATCGTCGCAGGTGGAGTGGTGTACGTTGTTTATGTGGATGTTTTCCAAAGGTTGAAGTAAAACACCTTACACCGGAATGAGATTGCGGGAGGCTGAACATTAAACCACAGAGCTCAAGCGCATCACTCTCTTCTTGGTCCTCGCTGGTCTAGAAGTCTAGCAACAGTTTATTTCTGAATAAGAAGAACAAGAAAATGATCGTGAGAAGTACACAGCAGAGGTTCCCAAACAGTTAACACCCGCGGCTCCTTTCCTCTGCGGGTGTTATATACGGGCAGTGCTCTCATCGCAGTGACGATCATATACGGGCAGTGCTCTCATCGCAGTGACGATCATATACGGGCAGTGCTCTCATCACAGTGACGATCATGTATGGGCAGTGCTCTCATCACAGTGACGATCATGTATGGGCAGTGCTCTCATCACAGTGACGATCATGTGCGGGTAGTGCTCTCATCACAGTGACGATCATATACGGGCAGTGCTGTCATCGCAGTTACGATAATACCGGCCATGCTCTCATGGCAGTTATGATCTTATAAATAGGGCAAACTCTTATTCCCCGACATTTCAGAGATAAATGATAATAGAATGAACACTGTCCTCTAGAAACTTGTCTATGTACTAACACACATAAGCCTATGTGAATGTTGTCATTTTATGATTTCTAACCATTGACTAGGCGCACGGTAATACTCTCGACGACGGCGCCCTTGCCAAAGTTTGGTGGCGCCCCAGGGAATTGCGACATACACTTTGGGAACTACTGCTGCATGGATAACACATCAGCTATTATTTCTTATTTTCCTTTTGTTTGTGTTTGCACTTCAGTCTGGGTTGCGTGGTGATAAGCAAGGAAGTTCCCTGCCAAGCATTAATACCACTGTCACTCATCTTCAGTGATACGTGGCCGGTGTATATGACGTTGTTTGCGATCATTTTCCCATAGTTCAACTTCATTGCATCAAAGTTGAGTCACGAGGATATCAAAGCAAGTCTGTTGTAAGTAAAAAAAAGTGAAGGGCCCCGTCACGCCAAGTGGCGTATAGGGAATATGGTGTTAGTGACCATATATTTTACAGACCTTCAGCACATGATTTTTTTGAGTAATGTGGTCGGTATTACGCCCGTGCCGCTTTATTTTACCAGAAAAAAATCCGTTACCCATTTAAGGCTGGGTGAACCCGGAAGTCGTCGGTTGGGATAGAAACCCTACCTCTTGTCCATTGTAGTCCAGTTCACTAACCACTGAGCTATCGCGGCTAAGATGCTGTCCCTGATCTTAATTATAAGTGGAGGTTCCCACTAGTATCCCAGGCGTTTACGTATGGTCTTAACTCTTGAACTCCCAACCAACGTTTGGAAATATTTCATGTAAGTTACATTCTTATTTTATCCTTTTAACGTTGTTCTAGTTCTCTGCAAGAGCTCCTCGGTTTGATGAATGTTGGGACAATTTTTTTATTCTGGACAAGATTTGGGCAAAATTTAAACTTGATGTAGGTCACTATTTAACTCATTTAAATATGTACAAAGCAATAATAATAACAACAATAGCATCATCATCATAACCCTGAGGGCTGTTAGGGCACCACTGAGAGACTTCGTTAAACATCTTCACTTCTCTCTATTTTCAGTCATTATTTGAGACTGAAAACACGAGACCTGTACATTGTTTGATGTTATCTTCCCATCCCTCTCTCAGCCTACATCTCCTTCTCGCCCCTTTCACAGCTGCTTGCATGATGGTCTTTCCTAGGCCAGACGATCGAGATACGTGGCCAAACATTTAGTTTTTCTCTTCTCCACAATAGTCAAAAGGTCAGCATACGTTTCATAACATATGGATGTGAATCATGGACAATAGGACAACAGACAAGAAAATCACTGGAGTCTGTAAAAATGTGGTTTTACAGAAGAATGTTGAGAATACCATGGACAGCTAAGAAGAGTAATGAAAACGTTCTGAAAGAGGCCAAAACAAAAAGAGAGCTAATTTCCAATATTAGGAAGAAACAATCATCATTTTGTGCCCATGTAATGAGAAGAGAACAGCTGCAATATATTGTAACAACTGAGAAAATTTAGGGACGAAGAGATAGAGTGAAGCAAAGAGAAAAAATACCAGACAGCTTAAGAGAATGGCTTGGCAGAAGGTCAACAACAAAAATGATAAATAATTGTCGAGATCGAAAGTTGTGGAGAGACATGATCACCTACGCTAGCAGGGCCGGTACTTGATGATGATGATGATGTTTAATAACAATAATAATAACAATAATATTGGAATGAACATAAGACACACAACAGTATCTGGTCCTGAAGTAGTCAGCGATTCATAGCTAACTGTTTGTGTCAGCATCAGCGAATCAAAACTAGTCAGATCCTATTCTTCCTCTCTTGGTGGGTCTGTGGACAATTTAATCAGCCTGGCCAAGGGAATAGGGACCAATGAGGGAAGGCAGCCAGGTATCAATAAATGCTTCGCTCATGTGTTAAATCGAAAGACGGAAAATATTGTAAACTGCTGTAAATCAAACACCACAACTACGCACATTTAACTCCCTTTTAAGAGATTTTAGATGAATAGAGTAACTGTTAGACTAATGAGTTAACAGAAGAGGAATCTTGGAGTTAAAACCGCGTCTCGATTCTCTTTGAATAGATAAAGCGTTTAAAAATTGGTGGCTGAGCTATGAGAGGATTTAATGTTAGGAAGTCTCAAAACTACAGGCACCTTCAATCTTTCATGGACGTACGAAAACTAGGGCATTTGACAAAATTGACATCCTGGCCTCGACGTGGACTCTGATTTTAAACAAGTGGGACACACCGAGTATCTGGTGTTTGTACCACACGGTCAACTCATCTTAACTGTGACACGCTTTAGAACCGTCAAGGAACACTTTAGAATCGCCAAGGACACGCCAACTAGAGCCAGAGCGCACAATGAGCGACTAAAGTGAATAGAAAGTAACAACACTTTAAAGGGACACTTAGTGCACGGACGTCAAACCACTACTTGAGTACTCAGAATAATTGACGTTAAACAGGAGTGGAAACCGGGGCATTTTCTGAATCAGCAAAAGATGATAACCTACTTGTACAAGTTTTCAATTAATATGACAACTTGTATCCCGCTGAGCAAGAATTGATGTGCGCATGTTCAACACATGCATTTCCTGTTTGGTTTTCATTGTTATTCCGGTTATAGAGCTCGCACAACGAGGCTGCTTACAATTAGGAACCAGCAATTTGCTGAAATCAAATAATCAGTCCAGTTAATGGGTAGCTACTCTTGGCAGACATTAACAAACACGTGCCGGTAAAAACGGAAGTAAAGGAAGGATGATGGGAAGAAATCACTGTTACAATTTCTCTGGGATGAACACATTTTTCATGAACATTATGAGTCATACCTACTACTGACGTCGACTATACAGTTTCTGGATTCTACTGCTGATATAGGAATTGACATCATTTACTTTAATATCAGGAGAATCACCCAGTTTAACTGAGAGGAAGAGAATCACTCACGATAATGATTTAATTACATTTGAAAAATTGAAACAGACTCAAAATGATCTTACGCTTAGAACGGTTCATAACATATTGAATAAACACAGTGTGAGTCTGAATGGTCTAGAGGTAAGACGTAGATCTCTGGACTGGAAGATCCTGGGTTCGTATCTTACTATAGGAATTTTTCACTTTGAATTCATGGTCTTTTCTTGGCACTACACTCCCCTGGTTTCTGGGGGAGAGCCGATGTCTTGCTTTTCGGATAAAGGAGAAAAGCAGGAGATCCCGTGTGCACTCGCACACGTTAAAGAGGCCTTGATATCCGAAAAGAGTAGGCCAAAAATGGCCGCTGACCGAAAAAAAAAAATTGTAAAGCAAAATCTCCCCATGCTGGAGACGGATGTGTCGGGTCGAAAGGCGCAGGTATAGTTGTTTTGATGCAAATTAGCGAAGCAACGCATAAACGCCCACTTAACGGGCGAGCACTAAGAAAGTAGAGAATGACACATTAACATCGACTGTCATACACGTCAAAGTGAAAATGTAGGCTGAACGTTGAAACAGCAGAAGATGCACCACGGGATTGTCCAACTTTAGACCAGTTTAGTAGGACACATTGATCCAATGACTCGAAATCACAGTCAACGCTTCTGGGAAAGTAAAGCGGCACGGGCGTAATACCGACCACATTACCCAAAAAATCATGTGCCGATGGTCTGTAAAATTTATGGTCACTAACACCATATTCCCTATACGCCACTTGGCGTGACGGGGTACATTTTTGTTACTTGTACAATCAAAGCTGTGTGAAACTAAAGTCGGGGTTAAACAAAATACAGCCAACATCGTAGCAAGTACTGGAGGCGGAAGCGATCTCCACAGTAGCAGAGCAGGATGTTGTCAGCGACCCACAGCTGATGGCTTGCGCCAGGATCGGTGAACCACAGCCATCCAGACCCTGCGCCACTTCTTCGTGGTGCCTCGAGTAACATACTAACCTGTCTAGTCTGGCCAAGCGAGTAGGGATCGAAAAGGAAAGACAATCCTGCACTCAAAAATATCGTGTTGAAGTCGGATGTATTGGGCCGAAAGACGCAAATATCACAGTTATTCTGCAAACCACAACACAACGCAGACACGCCCACTTTAACGTCCTTTTAAAGACGTATGACGAAGAGGTGTACTTCTTTAGTCATCGGGGGAACGCAAGCAAGCAAGCATCGCAAGTACTTGTCTGACGGCGTAAAACATAAAAACGTAACATCAAAATGCGAACACAAGATGAGAATTTCTCTTGAGTTTCTTCTTTGCCTAAATGATACATTAGTAAATGAAGTCAACCTTTGTAACAGTCTATCTCTTTTGTAACCAGATTTGTCTGTTAAATCATATGTTCCTTTTTATAACACAAAATAGAACACTTGTTCCTCTGTCAAATGTTCTCCTGCAAAAAACTCTCTCTTTATTATCCCTAATCAACACGTCTCAACATTGAGGGATTCACTATATTTCACTGTAGGCACACTTCTTTGTTGGTTGGTTGGTTGCGTTCGCCCGATGACTAAAGTATTCTAGAGACTAGAATATTCCTCTTCATCATCCGCCCTTAAAAGGACGTAGTGGACGTGTCTGCGTTGTGTTGTGGTTTGCAGTAAAACTGTTATATTTCCGTCTTTCGGCCCAACACATCCGACTTCAGCGCGACACTTCTTTGTTCAGTTTGCTTGATCATTTATTGCCTTTTTGCTTCTAAAGGTTGAAATAGATGTTTTTGGTCTGCCCAAAAGTGTCGTGAACTTTATGGAAAGGTTCACTTGTTCTGTCCTGGACTAAGTGCCATGTACAAGTGTTGTTAGTCTGTGCAGGTGCATGATTTATATATTATTGTTAATCAATCAAATACAGGAGGACGATATTAATTTCTGCTAGTAGATGTAGAAACAAAAGTAAGGCAAAGAATAGCTCAAGCAAATGCCGCATTCGAAAGAATGAGGCAAATTTTATAAAAAGTAAAAAAGTAAAGAGCCCCCGGTCACGCCAAGTGGCGTAAGGGAATATGGTGTTAGTGACCATACGTTTTACAGACCTTCAACACATGATTTTTGAGGTAATGTGGTCGGTATTACGCCCGTGCCGCTTTACTTTACCAGAAAAAAATCCGTTACCTATTTAAGGCTGCGTGAACCCGGAAGCCATTGGTTGGGATCGAACCCTGCCCCTTGTCCTTTGTAGTCCAGTTCAATAACCACTGATCTATCGCGGCTCCCCAGGCAAATTTTATGCTGAATCTTTTTTCTAATGGAAATAAGACCAAAGAGTTCTTCAGTTTTATGTGGAGTCAGTTATGAACTACGGCTGCAAATCCAGGACACTCGGGCAACAGACAAGAAAATCATTCGAGGTCACATGGATGTGGTCTTATCGAAAAATGTTGAAAATGTCATGGGCACCTAACAAGAGCAATGAAGACGTTCTAAAAGAAGTTAAAAAAAAAAAAACACTTTATTTTCCAACATCAGGATGAAATACTCATCCTGTTACGAGAAGGGAACAGCTGGAATACATTGTGACAACAGGAAAAACATAGGAAAGAAAAGATAGAGGAAAACAGTGAGAAGTGATATAAGACTGTTTAAGTTTGTTAGAAAGTCAACAGCGGAAGGGGGGGGGAAACAACTGGAAATAAAAAGTTGTGGAGAGACATTATAATTTACATCAGGTGGCACGGTACTTGATGATGGTGAAAACAAATAGCAGTAGAGTAGTGGCTAGTAAATCCATCAATTGAGGACAAAAGGTTAATTGAGATTCCGGTCGACAGTTTCTAGGTTCTTGCAGCTTAAAATGGGTACCAGGATTGTTGTTGGTTAAAACAACAGAATGCTGATCTCATTACATAAACAAATGTGCCGAAGGTAAAAGAAAGGGACACTGGGTTTCCTTTTCTACTTGTTCTTCTCTCTATCCATATAGTAAGTAAATACTTCAATAGCTTTCAAGAAATACAAACAGTTGAAGAATAAAGGAACTTAAAAAGAAACAACATAAAAAATACGGTCAAAGAGACAAGTGGAGTTGTAAAAATGAATAACGCCTGAAATAAAATACTCCGTGGTGGAATGATCAAGTTAAAAAAAGCTGTAAATGGGTTTTTTTTTTAAAAAGCAAAGATATAAACGATGGGCTGGAAGCAAACTGCAACAAGGCTACATTACATACAAACTAGCAAGAAGGCTGCCAAAGAGAATAATCAAAGACACGAAACTAAAATCATTGCAAGATTATGGCGAAACCAAAATCATTGCAAGATTATGGCGGAACATTGAATAAAAGATATCAAGAGACAACCGCATATTTCTACAAAAAGATCAAAGCAATGGAGAGCAGAACTGAAAATTATGGCTCCCCATAGAAATCATAAATAACAAAAACGGGGGAGAGAAAAAACGAACTCAGCATAGTATTGGAAAGATGAAAATAGTATTCTAATCGGCTTCTTACCGTTCCATTAACACCAAAGGCGAGGATCACATTAAGACTGACTTTGTAAGTGAAACATTTCACTCTTACGTTCTACGTTCTAAAATCTTGCAGCCCATACAGGCAACACTTAAAACTAACTATAGCATCTGGCCAAGATGACATAACTATAGAATGAGTCTTCTCCTTCTTTTTCTTCTAATGCGCTCACCCGACGACTTCTCTTTCATTATAATTTTCTTCATCGTCCGCTCTTAACTCTTTCACTACGGAAGGTTTTTATCAAGTTAGCGGTAGAGATTAAAAAAGATAACGTTTTTCATGTTTGTAAATATTAATCTATATGTTTATATTTTTCTAACACTTACCATATCATATCTGAAATTTTAGATACCTTAACAAGGAAGTGTATTTCACCAATGCCAAGATGATACAAGACATGTAAATAGAATATGGTTTGATGACGATTTACACTAATCATTGAGAGTGACGCACTGTGCGGCTAAACGTAAACAAAAAAAAAAAAAAAAAAAAAGTAAAAACAACCGTCACGCCAAGTGGCGCATAGGGAATATGGTGTTAGTGATCATAATTTTTACAGACCTTCGGCACATGATTTTTTGGCCTGTGTGTTACCGGGGCCTCATTATGAGGGAAGTAAAGAATAGTGCCACTGTGACCTTCCAGGCATGTCGTAAGAGGCGACTAAGGAGATTGATCAATGGCTTGACAAGCTGTCATTGTAAAAAGTATTGTTATGGAAACAGAGTAATATATTTTAGAAGCAGTGATCTCTGCAATATGTGCCACTTTGGCACGCAAGGTTTCTGTTTTTGAGATTGTGGTTCTGCCCTATGTGCCGTCTTCGGCTCGAGAGGACAATAGATAGATAGATGGTCGGTATTACGCCAGTGCCGCTTTACTTTACCAGAAAAAAATCCAGTACCCGTTAAAGGAAGGGTGAACCGGAAGCCGTCGGTTGGGATCGAACCCTGCCTCTTGTCCTTTGTAGTCCAGTTCACTAACCACTGAGCTATCGCGGCTCCCGTGCGGCTTAAAGTACATGACCGAAAACGGCATGGCGCATGGTGCGTCAAAACGTATGGACAGAGTTAAAGGGCATTAAATATGCGTTAATATGTAACATATGGAAATCCAAAGAAATTAGGTTAAACACAAAAATAAAAATTTTCAACTCAAATATTAAGGCGGCCCTATTATATGGCTGTGAAACATGGAGAACAACAAAATTGACAATCACGAAGATACAGACTTTCATTAATGGATGTTTACGCAGAATAAAAGGATGGAAATGGCAGGACAAAATCACTAACATAGAATTATGGAAATGTACCAGTCAAACACCAGTGGATAAAGAGATACAGCGAAGACGATGGCGCTGGATAGGACACACACTACGGAAGCCAACTGAGAGTATTACACAACAGGCCCTTTTTTGGAATCCCCAGGGGAAAAGACAAAGAGGAAGACCAAGGAATTCTTGGAGAAGACAGATAGAAGCAGAGATGAAGATTATGGGGAAGACATGGAATGATCTTAAAAGAATGGCAAAAAACAGAACGACTTGGAAAGTGTTTGTTGAAGACCTATGCTCCACAGGGAGCTAAAAAGGTAGAAGAAGAGGATTATGTAATGTTAATGGTTTACAAGCAAATTCGATATCTGCACTTCTCTGTCCACATACTGGACAGAATCAAGACCTACAGGGGAGGTCCGACTAGACCAGCTCATTGGAATACACAATCAAGTTAGTGCTGACTAATAAAGAATGTCGTTGTTTCCATGCGGAGATATATACTTGAGTCTAAACAGAAGTTTTCACTCTTAAAAGTACTGGGAGCTTCGTCGGCTGAGTGGTTGGTGTGTTCACTTGCAGATCCCAAGAGTCCGGGTTCGATACCCAGAAGTGGCGGATTTTATTTTCGAACTTACAAGCTTCCGGGGTTCGCCCAGATTCTAAAAATGGGTACCAGAGATTTTTCTGGGAAGTAAAAACGACCTCGCGATACCAACCATATCACCCAACAATGTGCCCAATCATAGGAAAATCTGAAGGACAAGAAGTAGGGTTCGATCCCAACCGACGGCTTCCGGTTCACCCAGCCTTTAATGGATACCGGATTTTTTTCTGGTAAAGTAAAGCGGCACGGGCGTAATACTGACCACAATACCCAAAAAATCATGTGCCGAAGGTCTGCAAAAATGATGGTCACTAACACCATATTCCCTATACCCCACTTGTCGTGACGGGGGTACATTACATTTTTTGTAAATAGGAAAATATGGCCACTAGAAGCATATACTCCACATAGGCATCAGAAAGGCAGAGGTACTTTACACTTAAACATAAGGGGGGGGGGGGACATTTGTAAAATTCCTGACAAAAGAATTGAATTCAATGAAAGAATTTGGTTTTACGAGGCGCAAAACCTTCCATTTCGATACCTATTCATTAATCACTAGGCCAGACCGGCTAGTATCTGTCTTGGGACACCACGAAGAGGTGGAGTCAGATCTGTGTAGTTCTGGTTCAACGATCCTGATACAAGTAGTCATGCTATGAGTCCCTGACGGACATCTTTACCCTCGGAGACAAATAATAATAGATAAGTATTATTATAGAGGGAAACTTCCGAGGCGATAATCAGCGAATCAATTCAGAGGAAGAGGTATGTTTACAGCACTCGGAAAAGATGACAAATAATCAACAAAAGAAAAAGAAAACACATAGTTAGCTGAGTGGCAGTGTTCCCTAGCGTTTGGCTTTTCGTGGTAATGCGCTGTACCACTGAGTACAGCTTCGGTCCATATATTGTTCTTTGTTTTGTTTGTGCTTTAAACATACCTCTTCCTCTGAATAGATTCACCTTTACCCTCGTCCGGATACCAACAAAGAAATATACTGCCTATCCGGAAATGTGAATGAACTTCCCGTCTCCTGTTGTGGGTTCAGCGTCATGGAATCTTAGTCCACGTGGCAACAAGTCAAGCAAGCGGAGTCATTATTTTTCTGTAGAGAAATAAAGAATCAAGTACACAATCCTGTCTGACTCCCGCCCGTGACGATGCGGCAAGCAGATTGGGAGAAGCAGAACTGCTACAGTTGTCTGGAATGCAAACCCAAAGTTAGTGTTTGTTAGACGGAAAGAAGGAATGACACAATTTATGTTCAGGGATAAAAAAAAAAAAAGTACAGAACATCGTCACGCCTCGAGTGTGGTATGTAAAGTGGCAAAGAGTTCAGTCTATATTTTCTTAAAGACCGATTTTTGTATTTGTGGGTAATGCGATATTTGCTGTTCTAGAGCTTCTTTCTTTCCCAGAATTTAAATGATATTATTATTTATTATTATCATTCAACCAGACTGAGTTGGAACATGGCTTCCATGACAGCTACTCTAAAGCTTCCTCCCTCCCTCTCTTTCTCTCTTTCTCTCTCTCTCTCTCTCTCTCTCTTCTCTCTCTCTCTCTCTCTCTCGAGATTTCCAGTGTCTACTGCAACCTGTCTCACCTCATTAGTAATATCTTACACCTACTCTTTTTTTTCGCTCTTCCTCTCTCACATTTATCTTGTACCATGTCCTCCATAATTATCTTCAGGGTAACAGATTGTCGTTTTTAAATTAAAAAAAAAATATATGTTTATTGTTTATATCACCACAGAGATGAGATGTCTGAGAAAAGCTCTTGGAGCGACCAGAAAAGACAGAATCAGAAATTATTTATAAAAAAAAAAGAGTAGGCATTGAACCAATCCTAAGCGACACACAGAATCCAAAAATAAACTGGTTTGCCCATCCAGCTATAAAGATTCCGTGTGATTCCTTACCGTAAAAAAAGTAAAGTACCCCCGTCACGCCAAGTGGCGTATAGGGAAATATGGTGTTAGTGACCCTATATTTTACAGACCTTCAGCACATGATTTTTTGGGATAATGTGGTCAGTATTACGCCCGTGCTGCTTTACTTTCCCAGAAAAAATCCGGTACCCATTTAAGGCTGGGTGAACCCGGAAGCCGTCGGTTGGGATCGAACCCTACCCCTTGTCCGCGATAGTCCAGTTCACTAACCACTGAGCTATCGCGGCTCCCAGATTCCTTACCGTACAAGACATATATTAAAAGAGGAGATGAGAGAAGAGCAGGGGCAGACCCAGATTAAGATGGACAGACAAGGTCAAAGGAACGTTACAACAACGTCACTTGGAAAAATTATTGAAGCCGCCAGAAGTGCAAGAATCACAACTTTGTATTTCCCTCACACCCGAACAAGAGGAAGTGAAGATATATATATATATATATATATATATATATATATATATATATATATATATATATATATATATATATATATATAAAGAGAGAGAGAGAGAGTGAGAGAGAGAGAGATTGCTTATATGTTTTACACAACCAGCTATTATCATTCTTCAGATAAAATATGAACGGATTTCTGGTAACATGACGGCTCTTCCGATTTATCATCATCATCGTCATCAAGTACCGGGCCTGCTGGCGTAGGTTATCATGTCTCTCCACAACTTTCGATCTCGACAGTTCTTTATCATTTCTGTTGTTGACCTTTTGCCAAGAAATTCACTTAAGCTGTTTGGTATCTTTTCTCTTTGCTTCTCTCTATCTCTGCGTCCCTCAATTTTCCCAGTTCTTTACAATATTTTCCAGTTGTTGTCTTCTCAGAAAATAAGAACACATTTAGCCAGCTAAGAAGAGTAATGAAAACGTTCTGAGAGAGGTCAAAGCAAAAAGAGAGCTAATTTCCAATATTAGGGAGAAACAATAATAATTTTCTGGCCAGAAAATGATTACTGTTTCTTCCTAATATTGGAAATTAGCTCTCTTTTTGTTTTCACCTCTTTCAGAACGTCTTCATTACTCTTCTTAGCTGCCCATGGTATTCTTAACACTCTTCTGTAAAACCACATTTCTACAGACTCAGTGATTTTCTTGTCTATTGTCCTATTGTCTATGACTCACATCCATATGTTAAGACTGCCTCTACATAACATTTAAGAATCTCGTCCGATAACTGTAGTCTAAAAAAAAGTCTTCTGAAATATATGAGTGCTGAGGACACACGTACTGGTCAGTAAAGTGCAAAACATACTGTTAAGTATCTGCTATGCGCACAGAGAAAATATAAATTATATGCCAGGATATAAAGAATTGTCCAAAACCACATTTTTAGTTATTTGAACAAAGAATCTATTTAAAGAGTGCGCTAATTTCGTGGCACCGTGCGTGGATAATGAGATGCGAAGTTTATACCGCCTGGTTTCCATCGACTCATCTTCCTAAATCATCTTTGACTTAAACATGGTTTGCTGTCGAGGTGAATCGGAAAGAGTGTAATTTTATGGGGAAAACAAAGCAAAGATTTCGCTTGTAAAAATAAGCAATAAATAATTGTCATCGGCAGGAGGAGACTGACATGAGGCGAATGAGGTTAAATAAGATGGGAATGTCTGGCTTTTACTAGAAATAGATGCTTAGTGAGAAGAAGAAATGGGAATAAAAAATACTGAAACCCTCATTATTCGTGTCTGAGCACATGGTATGGCAGGAAGTGATGTAATTAGTCACGTGGGATTAGTTGGATGAGAGAGTTGGATTCGTTTTATTTGTTGAGGCTTCTGGGAAATGGTGCACGACTTAAGTGTTCTTATTTACAGAAGTAAAATATGGCACATTAAGCTCTGGTTAAGGCTTTGATCTCATGATTTAGCAACACGTCTCTCGGAGCACACGAGACAATAATTTCCTCGTTTCGTTCTTCGGATTTACTGGACAACTTGCGAGTAGATTATTGGCTAGTGAAACTGTTGTTTCTCCACTTTGAGAAGATTCATATGTGCTTACGTTTATTTTCACGGCAGCGAATAATGTATATGTTGATGACTTAAGTTGAAGGACAGTAACGAACTGAAAGCAGACAGCGACTCATAGCTGAGTGTTTGTGTCAGAATCGTTAACCAGAACTGATCACAACTGCACTCTACCTCCCAAAGCTGGAAGCAGATTAACTGATCATACCACAGTGAATGGGGGCGGCAGATAGAATGTACAAAAATACTATAGTGAAGTCGACTGAAGGATGCCTATAAGGCAACTATTAAACTATGACATCGTTCAAATTGCCCTGACTTCGGTTTCCAAACATGGAGGAAAGAGGTCACGTTCCCTGGACCGCTGCAGAAGTTACATTAGGGAACTGATTAGCTTCGCCTCTATAGTGTAATTTTCTGCGTCTGAGCTAATCAACTGATCCAGTTAGTAAAGTTCGCCGATGATGACAGGTTGTACTCACCTCAATGTTCCTCATTGTCAAGTCAAACATTTGTGATTACGACCTTTCCCTGCTTAGCGTTATGCAAATTACGTCAACACTTCGTGTGCTTTCCAAAGCCGGCGTTGTAATTGTTTGACGTCAAGTTCTTGCATGGTACAACTCCTTGCTAAGCTCTGCTCTGTCTAGTCAGTAGCAGTTTTCAATTTGGAGTTTGTGCATCAGCTTTTCGCGTGCTGTTGGCTGCCTATAGTAACTGGGATATTGTGAGTGCAACCATTGTTGTGTGAGCTACGCCATCACGTTAGTTGCATAGCCCTAGGGCGGTCATTATCTAATCAGTGAAAGACGGAGTGGGGTTTCGTACATGACTTGGCAGCATCGGTGAGACTCCCGGAGGTTCGTCTTATTTATGAGGGACTTATAGTCTGTTGTTTGATGTGTGATGGTGATGGTCTAATGACCAACTAATTACTACATCAAGCTTGGGCAGATGGTGCTCGTAAACCTGGGAGGGCCGACCATCTTTAAGTAGGAGACTTTAACAGCCACTCTGAAAGATGGGGATACAAGGAGTCCAATGTTCGAGGTGACGAAGTGGAAGAATGGGAAATAGACAAGAACCTATTCCTCATAAACTCTAGGGAGGACCCCCTAGCCTTCTACTCAAGAAGATGGGAAACAACTTCCACTCCCGACTTAGCATTTGCAACTGGAGACATATCCATCAAAATAAACAGAAAAGTGCTGAACCAACTTGGAGATAGTGACCACAGACCAGTCAAACTTTCAGTGGCTCTTGCTCACAAACAGGAGTTGCAAATACCTCTTCCCCGTTGGAACTATAAGAGAGCAGATTGGGCAAAGTTTGCAAGGCTCACTGATGCATATACTGCCCCTATCAACACCCACGAAAAGAAGGTCAATAATATGATAGAGCGGTTAACAAATGGAATCCTGAGAGCTGCTAAAGAATCCATTCCTAGAGGAGCAAGAAGAAACTACAAGCCATACTGGAGCAAGGAAATACAAAGACAAGAAGAGGAACTGGACTCTGCCAGAGAACTAGCTGAAACATCACGCAGCACAGAGAGCAACATTGCCTACAAAGCAGACTCGGCCAAATACAGACGTGAGGTCATGATATCAGCAAGACAGAGCTGGGTAGACAAAACAGAGCGCATTAATCTAGACAAAAATGGTCATAAACTATGGAAACTTGCGAAAGCTCTGAGCGACGAAAACAACTGCTGACCACCAATATCATTAGCAAACAATCAGAACATCCTCACAGGCAAAAGGGCGGCAAATATACTGATAGAGGCTTACAAAAACATTAGTAGAATAAACATTCCAATATACAAACAGAAAGCTGCAAGGCGAGAAAACCAAGATACAAAACACGTGCCTTTAGCACCAGAAGAGCATCAGACGACCATCTTTACCCCAATTGAATTAGATGTTGCCCTCAAAGGATTGAAGCTCAAAGTTCCCCTGGTAAAGATGGAATCACCAACGAAATGCTCATAAATCTGAGACAGAAAGCCAAGGGCAAGCTTCTAAGGATAATACATGCTAGCTGGAAGAGAGGTCATGTGTCGGCAATCTGGAAAGAAGCTATTATGGTGCCCAGCCTCAAGCGTGGAAAAGACCCACTAGACCCAAGTAGCTATAGACCAATTAGTTTACCGAGTTGCCTGAGTAAACTCATGGAAAGGCTGGTTAACAGAAGACTTATGTAGCATTTGGAGACAAAACAACAAATCGTACCACAACAAAGTGGCTTCCATCAGCACAGATCAACTGAAGACCTGGTCACCTACATTGCACAGGAAATAGAGGATGCTCTACACGAAAAGAAACACACACTGGCAGTGTTGATTAGCGAGAGGGTTTAAAGAACAAGCTTTTTAGACTTGGCATCCAGGGTCGTATATTCAATTGGGTCTCTCAATACCTTCAGGATAGAACGGCCAGAGTACAAGTACAAGGTCAACTAAGTAAGAAGGTCACAATCGAACAAGGTGTCCCACAAGGCGGAGTTTTGTCCCCAACACTCTTTTTAGTTTTCATAAATGACATCGTAATGGACATTCCATCCGGAAAACACTCAGCACTATACGCAGATGATTTGGCGTTATGGGCTCGCGAGGAAAGTATGTCGGTGGCTGGATCCAGGATGCAAGATGCCCTAGGTGAACTTGAAAAATGGACGAACACCTGGTTCTTACCAATCAACGAAAAAAAAAATATATACAATTTTCAGCCTAACAAGAAACACACTCTCTGCAAACTTGAAGATAAAAGACCATACACTCCCCATTGACCAAAACCCAACATATCTTGGTGTCACCATGAATCGCAGAATGACTTGGAAAAATCAGATAGACAGAGCAAGAAAAAAAGCCAGAAAACGAACGAACTAACATTATGAAGAAATTGGCAGGAACGGACTGGGGAGCAGACAGCAATACCTTGAAGCGACTATACGTAGGAAGAGGCAGACCAGTCCTAGAGTATGGAGTCACAGCCTGGGCTATTGTTTCCAAATCACACCTTAGCAAAATTAACAGAACATAGAACCAAGCTGCCCGTATCAACACTGGTGCTATGAAATCTACACCTATCAAGACTCTAGAAACAGTAACAGGTTTACAACCCTTAGATGACAGACAGATCACTAAAGTATTGCAACAAGCGGAGAATTATAGAAGGCTACTTAGTCACCCCATGCACCAAAGAATAACTGGTTTCGGAATTGTATGTCTAAAGAGGAGCAACTTCACTAGAGACCCAGTACTTTCCCAAACAATACCGAAGCCCTTGAGCCCATCTGATATGTCTCCTCATGGGAAACATAAAATACCAGAACTTAAGGAAAATATAACAGGAATCATCATGAAAAAAAGAAACACAATCAGCCACAGAAAGAAAACACGTAGCAGAAAAACACATGCACGATACCTACCCACAGAACTCTTGGTCCCACATATACACAGATGGCTCTACTACAAATGCCACCAGAAATGGAGAGGGAGGTGTCTTCTTGACGCTGAATAATCAGGACGAGATCACCAAGTCAATAGCTACTGGGAAATATTCAAACAACTTTAAAGCAGAAACTGAGGCCCTCAGAGATGCTGCAACACTGGCTACACAACACAACAATAACATGCACAATAAATTGGTGATTCTGACTGATGCATTGTCAGTACTATCAGCTCTAAAAAGCCCCAAGAACAATGAACTAGATGACTTGAGAACAACCCTGGACCAACTATGCAATAACTTCCAGAGAGTAGTCATTCAGTGGATACCATCACACTGTAATATACACGGGAACGAACGCGCAGACAAATTAGCTAAAGAGGGAGGAATTTTACCACAAGAGAACCATCCGCTCAGTTGTGATAAGGCCAAATCCATCCTCAAAGGTCAGTACCATGAAAAATGGAAACGAGAACACCCAAAGCATAACGAGAGTGACGGATACCACCAACTATCAAGGAGGGATCAAGTCACCATACTTCGCCATACGCACTGGCCACAATAGAATGAGAAATCACATGTTCACCAAATTCAAAATATGTACAACCAGCCTATGCCACTGTACACTGGACAATATGACTACAAAACATGTTCTACAGGATTGCCCCCAGTACACAGACCTGAGAAGAGCAATGTGATCCACACCCACCTCCCTGGAAGAGATACTATATGGGACAATCGAATCACTTAAACAGACAGCTGACTTCATGAGAGAGTCTGGAATCCTACTCTGATTGAGTCCTGATGGCAGAGAGAGATTACGCTGAATGAAAACTATTTTAAGGCGGACAACAAAAAAATTGAAGTCTGGTGATCACAGAGAGACACTTTGGGAGCGTCAAAACAGTAGCCTTATTTTCATGACATAATTTTGTTGATTTTTTGTTCGTTAAACACTAGGGAGTCAGCAAATCTGTTAGGAATGGATATATAGTTCATGGAGTTGAAATTGTTAAAAAAACAAGAATAAAGCACTGGCCTTCACACAGTCAAATAATGCCTATATTACTGTAAAGATAAAATACCTCTTCGGCATTATGGCCGTTGATAGGTACCCTTTTACTGCCATCAACAACAGCTGTTTAACCTTGGAAGCAAATAAGCTAAGTCTGGAGGTGAAGGCGACTGTCTACACCGACAATAAAAGCTGTCAGCTACTCACAGCTGACTGCTTGCATCAAGATAGGTGAAGCGAAATATTCAGAGTATCTTCCACCTCTGTGAGGTGCCCAATGCTATTACCCGAATCCACAGACTTGCTCTATATTACATGACTCTTTTTTTCTATTTCTCCAGCACAACTTAGACTCCAGCTTCATCCAAAAGAGTTTACACACACTCCTCAATTTCTGTAACTACTTTAGCAAAAACTGTCGCAGCCGACTCCTCTAGTTTCTACTGCCTACCTCTGACTCCAGAGCTCAGATCTGTCTCCGACTCAACTGCCCTGCTTTCTGTCAAATCAACATTTTAAAAATTGTAGCGAAGTTCATGTAGTCTTCTTTCAAATTAATGTTCGTCGCATGGTTTGCCACAAATAACCAACTTTGCTTGGGTGGGAACCAAGTCAAGAACAAATTATTAAACCGAGCTGGCTAAACACTTCCCTGACTCAGTTCTCAAAGTTCCTGTGATATCGTTTCCTCCTTCAAGTTGTGGCATTAATTTTTTTTTGTCGACATGAAATTGTGCTGTCTAGTTTGTGTTTCAGGGAGGACGATTTATTCACTTCTGTTCGGTGTTGGATGTTCTCAGACCATCTTCTGATTTAGGAGCTGTAGCGGGTAGACGGCGGTTAGTGGGCGACCGAGATCGTAAGAAACACAAGCTAATGCCAGCCAATCACAGCAACGGATTTTCGTTCATATTTTGAGTGCTTGTCCGGGAAGGGTTTTTGCAATGATTTATACAGTTTTAACGGATATCGGGGCCAAGACGAATATCAAGCAAGTGAACCGAGAGTGGTTCGCAACTCACAACTCTTGTATTTGTCAGGAGCAGGGAACAACAGAACTGATCAAGACCCTACTCCACTTCCAAGTGGTGCTCCTGGAAACAGGCTATCCAGTGTAGCCAAGCTAGGAGGAATCGAAGAGGAAAGGCAACCTGGTAATAAAAAACGTCGCGCTTATGTCGGATATGTTTGGCCGAAAGGCTAATATATCACAACCTAGCTGGAAACTTATAAACAACACATCTACGCCAACTGGACGCCCTTTTTAAGGGCGGGTGACAAAAATAACTGCTTCAGTACTCGTCGGGTGAACGCCTGTTAAATAAAAAAGCCACAAATGAACATGAACGATCACGATCAAAGAAAAATCCAAATACTACTGTGTTTGTTCGAATACTATCCCTCTTCATTAGGCGTTATATGGGCGTATATGCGTTAGAGGTTTACCGGTAGCTGTTCGTTCCTTCGTTTGCTTTTAGTCGATAACTAAAGGATCACGTTTCTTTGTTTGCTTTCAGTCGATAACTAAAGGATCACGTTTCTTTGTCATCAGCTCTTAAAATTACGTTAAGTGGGCGTGTCTGTGTCGTGTTGTGGTTGATAGTAAAACTGATATTTGTACCTTTCGGCCCAACACATCCGACTTCCGCTGGACATTTTTGAGTACCGGGTTGTCTTCTGTCCTCGATCCCTACTCACTTGGCCATAATAGACAGGTTAGTTTGCTTCTTGAGGCACCACGGAGAGATGGAGCAGGGTGTGGATGATCCTTGTTTAGTGCTCATGTCGCAAGCGATCAGCTGTTGGTCGCTGACAACTTCCAGCACTGCTGCTGTGAGGCGCCTTTACCTCCCCCGATAGATGTTACATCTTTGCCTTTCCATTCAAAACATCCGACTTACGCACTCATTATTGTGTTGCCTTCCCTCTTGGGTCCCCATTTCCTTAGTCACACCTTTTAGTATTTTCATGTTCACCACTGGAAGATGAAATAGGATCTTGATCAGAAGTGGTTCGTTATACTACCCAAGCAGTCAGATAGGAGACACAGGTCGCTTTCATAAACATGTTGTTGGGTCAGATAACAACTACTGTAATGCGATTTTTCGCAAAAAAAGAAATACTGAATGTTACAAGAGAAGAGAACACGATAAAAACGAAATTAAACAGGGCTACCATTAATTCTTAGTTACGTGCAGAAATCAACTTAAATTATTTTGATACCTAACATGCCTTACAGCTGGCTGGGTCTCGCAGTAAATATCAGCAGTTAGATGCTGCAACAAAGGAGTATAAGAAGATGTTTCTGTAAAGTTTTCAGCGCTAAACAAGTTACTTTTCTTTAACCAATGATATATCAAGCGTACGCTAGTTTCCCTCGACGCTGTAAAGCATAAAATAACAATGAACAGAATAATAGATAAAAGCGGGAGATCTTTACAAAGGATACAAAGCAATAAAATAATAAGATAGAGAAGTTTATGTTAATTAGTTGTTACAGCGTTAAAAAAAATAAAACTTATGGAAGAAAATGCAGAGAATGACAGAAAAAAAATAATTCGACAGTCTGATTTAATGCCTTTATATTAGGCTTTTCATGTCATGGAAAGAAAGAAAAATAAAAGCAGGACATGATAACTTGGCGCCCATTATCAATACTTGATATAAAAAGAAAAAAAAAAAAAGAAAAATAGGACATGATAACTTGGCGCCCATTATCAATACTTGATATAAAAAGAAAAAAAAAAGAAGAAAAATAGGACATGATAACTTGGCGCCCATTATTCATTCATTCATTTTCCTCTCGGGCCGAAGACGGCACACAGGGCGGAAGTCAAAGTTCTCCATGATTGACGATTTGTCGCTAGTTCTTGGTTATTTCTTAGTGCCATGGTCAAGCCTTCCCTAGTAATTATACTACATAGCGATTCTCTTGGTCTGCCTTATTTTCTTTTACCAGATGGTTTCCACATAAAGGGGAAGTCTCTCTTCATTCATTCTCAGAACAAGACATGTATTTCCAACTTCTTCTTCTTTTCTCTTTCACTGATACCTAAAAGGTGTCGCGGTTTATATCATTTGTCGTTCTTGTGCTGCTCGAATTGTCTGAATTAGTGATTTTCCTTTGTTGTTACATGTCTCTGTCACTGCATCTATCCATCTTCTTCTGGGTCTTCCTCTTGGTCTTTTTCCATGCATTCTCGAGAAGAACGCCCTTGATGGTGATTGGTGAGGATTCATTCTGACCAGGTGGCCAAACCATTTAAGTTGTTGTTGTTCTATATATTCTTGGCAGGGTTTTGTTCCTACCATTTTTCTTATGGTTTCATTTGGTATTCTATCTCTTCTTGTGTTGTTTGTTACTTTTCTCAAGCATCGCATCTCACATGTATTGGTCTTTCTTAAATGTGATTTAGAAAAGGTCCATGTTTGACTTTCATAGCACAAAGTTGGTATGAAGATGCTATTTATCATTTGTTGTTTAGCTGGCATAGAAATGTTTGGATGTCTTAACAATGGTGAAAGCTGGTATGTGACAGCATTTGCTTTTTGTATTCTCATGTCAATTTCTCTGTCTAATTTTCCATCTTCTGTGAACATTGTGCCTAAATACTTGAATTCCTCTACTTGTTTTATATCTTTGTCTTTGATCTTGATGTTTAATGGGTGTCTTAATTTGCTTATTCTTATAGCTTCTGTTTTTGCTGTGTTAATTTTCATACTGTAGTTTGTGCAGCTTTTATCTAGAGATGTTAAATGCTGTTGTAGCAGGTTTTCATCCTCGTATATTAGGCATTGGTCATCTGCGAAGAGTAGCTCATTGATGTTGGAGTTTTCTACCTCTATGTTATTATTTGATTTGTCCTTGTTGTTGGTTGTTTCCTGATTTATTTTGTCCATATATATGATGAAGAGGAGTGGTGAGAGGACACATCCTTGTCTTACTCCTGTTGTAACCTGAAACCATTCTGACAGACCTTCCGATGTTCTGACGGCACTTTGACTGTTTTTATATAGTGCTATTATATTTTCTAGTAGTTGTCCTGCTACCCCGTATGTTTCTAAAGTTTGCCAAAGTTTGTTCCTGTCCACACGATCAAACGCTTTTTCCTGATCTATAAACACTATATTTAGGTTTCTGTCATATTCTATTGTTTTTTCACATAGTTGTCTCAATGTAAATATAGCATCAGTACAGCTTTTGCCTTTTCTGAATCCGAATTGATTATTAGTTAATTGTGGTTCTATTATGTATCTTACTCTCCTCTCTAATATTTTACCAAACATTTTTACCAACTTGACTCAATAGGGATATTCCTCTGTACATTTCACACTCCCTTTTACTTCCTTTATTCTTCCAAAATGGGACAATGATAGCTTTTTGCCAGTCGTCTGGGACTTTTCTTTCTTCCCAAGCCATATTGAATATGATAGTAAGCCAATCTATAGCTGTTTCCTTACAGGTTAGTAGCATTTCTGTTGTTATTCCATCTATACCAGCTGCTTTGTTCTTTTTATTCTGTTTCAATGCCCATTCTATTTCTGCTTTTAGTATATTCGGTTCCTGTTCATCATACTGCCTATGTTTAAACTCTGTATTTCCGTTTGTATTTCCCTGGTTTAATAGTTCCTTAAAGTATTCTCTCCATCTGATTATTATGTTTTTCCTGCTGCTGATTGGTCTACCGTTCTTGTCGTTTATTATAGTGGTTGGGTTATAATCATTATTTCTTACTCTCATTGCTTTTACACTTTTGAAAAATTCTCTTGGTTCTTCTCTACATGTTTTTGCTAATTCTTCACCAAATGCTTTCCATGAGTCTGCTTTTGTTTGTTCTAGGATCTTTTTGCTATCATTTCTGGCTTGTCTATAGTGATTGTAGTCTTCTGTTGTTTTTGTCTTCTGCCACGTTTTATACTTTTCTTTCTTGTGTTTCACTACTGATTTAACTAATTCATTCCACCATCTTGTAAGCTTCTTTCTGCTCTTTCCTATATTTTTCAGACCGCATTTCTCTTGTGTTGACTCTATTAGACCTTCTTTAAACTGTTTCCATGCTTCTTCTATGTTTGTTGGTTGTATTCGGGTTTGGTATTTGTTGGTTACGGATTCTTCTATTTCTTTCTGTATGTTTACATTCTTTATTGCTTTTAGATCGATTCTTTGTGCTTGAGGTCTTGTCATCTGTAGTTTCCTAACCCATTTTTTCTGCCATAGTAAAACAGGCTTATGGTCTGTATCTAATATTGCATTTGGTATAGATCTTGAGTCTGTTATGTCCCTCCTTTGATGTCTTCTAGTCAAAATAAAATCGATTTGGGAGGCCTTGTCCGTGTCATTCCATTTATACCAAGTAAGTATTTGGTTATGATTGTGCTGATTAAATGTGTTTGTTATATAAAGATCATGTTCTGCACAAATATTTAGTAGGTATTCACCGTTACTGTTACACTCTGTTCTAATGTCACTAAATGGTCCTAGGTATAATTCCCATGGTGTTCTCCTTTGTCCTACTCTACCGTTGAAATCTCCTAGTACAAATAATTTCTCTGCATCTTTGACTTTATTTATTGTGGCTGATAGTTCATCAAAATATTCTTGTTTGCTGTCCTCACTATATGTGTCGTTGCATGGAGCATATGTTTGAATATAAGTGGTATTTCCTCCTTTTTCTGCTAATTTGATACTAATAATTCTTTCCGAGATGTAATCTATTTCTAGCATGTTTTTGGCAGTATTACTTTCGATAATGAAACCGACGCCGTGTTTGTTTACTTCCGCCATGTTGTTAATTCCGCTCGTGACGAGTGTGTAGCTTTGGTGTATTTCTTTAATGATTTTACCTCTCTTCCTTGTGTCAGCTAATCCTAAGATTTTTATATTCCTTTTCTTCATAAATTCAACTATTTCTGTACTTTTATCCCCTAATCCGCAGATGTTCCAAGTGCCTATTAAACGTTCTGATTGTTTTCTTTGTGTTGTAGATTTCCCGCTTTTTGACATTTTCGTTTGTGTTCGTTATATCGAAATAGCACAATGATGTATGGTACTATTCGCACAAACTATATAAATCACATATAAAATCCATTTGAAATAGCACAAGAACGCTTGAATTTCTTTTTCTACGGGCATTGAAATTCACTTATAACATAAATCTGACTCCCATCGAAAATTGTGTCGTGTTGCCAGCACAGTCACACACCGGAAGCCAACACTTTCCATTTCCAACACCTTCTTAAAAAAAAAGCTCGACACGTATTCTTGTTTAGATTCGTTCGACTCTTATCTGTTCGGTTGAAATGTATTCTTTCCAGTTGATGTTTGAGATCCGATGAAGACATTTGTTTTCAAAGGCATTTAATTTCCTATCTAACAAATTTAATTTCCTTTCTATAAAAAAACATAATACAATTATAAAAACATTTTAAGGCAAGAAATTGAGTACTAAACTTTCATAATGCTATTTTAATTTTTAACATTTTTAATTTAAATACCTGGGAAGGCTAGTGACAATTCACAAACAACAGAAAAATACTCAAGATGCAACAAAGCTTGTCAAATCATTGGACAGTCATCACCACTATTGTCCAACAGGGAAATAACTCTGGAGGCGAAACGAGCACTATACAATACAATCTTCATCCCAACGTTGTGCTACCAATGCCAGACCTGGACCCTAGATGCAAGAACAATAAGAACAATAACCTCTACAGAGATGAAATGTGTTGAAACAGTCTGAGAGATAAGACCGGAAATGAAGAACTGAGAAAAAAGCTAGGAATAGCCCTCGTCATAGAATATATAAGGAAACAACAGATAAAATGGTTTGGCCACGTGACAATGCAGAAAGATCAAAACACAACACAACGAGCCTTCAGCAAACGTTGAGAGAACACCAGACCCAAGGGTCGACCCCGAAAAAGATGGATCGATGGAATATTAGAAGCACTAGGAAACATAACAGCAGCAGAGGCGAACAGAAGAGCAAAAGACCGCAAATTACATCTCCCCTCGACGCTGAAAGGCAGATGAGGAAGGAAAGAAGAAGAAGTAGAAGAAAGTTTTGGTGAACTTCTAACTTTCACAACCATTTGTTAGCACTGGTATCATACAGAAGTTGAACAATTTCAGCTTTGTTCGTTTACCGAGAACTTTGGATCTCCAGATGTTAGTTTGTTGAAAACAATTGCTTCTAATGCGGTGCGTGTCATGCTTACTGATGTTATGTCTCCATCTCTGAACATTTTGCTGCCTAGGTAGGTAACATTTGTAACTTTTTGTCAAATGCCATTGTTAATTGTTATATCAGAGGCCATGTTGCAATAGCCAGGACTTTCGTTTTGGTCGTGCTGATGTGGAGGCCTATTTGACCAACAATATTGTGAAGTCGGTCTATATTTTCTTGAGCATTTACTTGAACTTTAGATAAGAAAGAGGGTAAAAACAGAGAAATAGACAGATTAAGATAAGAAAGAGGACGAAAACAGAGAAATAGACAGATTAAGATAAGAAAGAGGACGAAAACAGAGAAATAGACAGATTAAGATAAGAAAGAGGACGAAAACAGAGAAATAGACAGATTAAGATAAGAAAGAGGACGAAAACAGAGAAATAGACAGATTAAGATAAGAAAGAGGACGAAAACAGAGAAATATACAGATTAAGATAAGAAAGAGAGCGAAAACATAGAAATAAGCGGCTTAATGTCAGAAAGAGAGTGAAAACAGAGAAATAGATAACTAAAATAAGAAAGAGAGCAAAAACAGAGAAATAAACAGCTTAAGATAAGAAAGAGAGCAAAAACAGAGAAATAAGCAGCTAAGATAAGACACTGCAGGAAGTCAAGCGCTGAACTGTTAAACGACTGTAGAGAAAGGAGCCGGGAAAAAACGTCGCAGAAACATCATCGCGGGGAGACTTAATTGCATATAAAATTCGTTGCAGGAAGATTCATCTCTGGGTAAATTCATCTCATGATTCTTAAATTTATAATTTTAGAAATGTATGGTCCAGAATATATCCGAAAAGAAACTCAATACAGTTTATTTACACAGCAAGACTGCAAATGGTGAATGTAAGTAATATAATTAAGATATCATCATCAAGTAGCCTGCTGGTGTTGGTGATCATGTCGCTTTCGATCTCGACAGTTATTTATCATTTCTGTTGTTGCCATCTGACAAGCCATTCTATTAAGCTGTCTGGTATCTTTTCTCTTTGCTTCCCTATATATCTTTTTTGGTCAATCAATTTTCTCAATTGTACAATATATTCCAGATGTTCCCTTCTCATTACATGGCCAAGAAATGATAATTCTTTATTTCTAATTTTGGAAATTAACTCTCTTTTTGTTTTGTCCTCTTTCAGAACGTTTATTTATAAAGATATAGATGTTGATAAAAGCAAGTTTAGAGTCCTGCCAAAACAGATTTAAACATTTGTAGGACATTTGTGGGGAATTTTTTTTTCGTTCGCCAGCTTTTGCCTCTGACGAAGTCCCTAGAGACTAGGAACTGAATTTTGCGTGTTAATCCATTTTTCCCTGGCAGCCGTGTGTCGGGAATTAAAACATTTGTAGGATTTCCGCCGACAATTAAAACATTTGTAGGATTTCTGCTGGGAATTGAAATATTCGTAGGATTTCTGCCGACAATCAAAACATTTGTAGGATTTCTGCTGGGAATTAAAACATTTGTAGGATTTCTGCCAACAATTAAAACATTTGTAGGATTTCTGCCAACAATTAAAACATTTGTAGGATTTCTGCCGTGAATTAAAACATTTGTAGGATTTCTGCCAACAATTAAAACATTTGGAGGATTTCTGCCGTGAATTAAAACATTTGTAGTATTTCTGCCGTGAATTAAAACATTTGTAGGATTTCTGCCGTGAATTAAAACATTTGTAGGATTTCTGCAAACAATTAAAACATTTGTAGGATTTCTGCCGTGAATTAAAACATTTGAAGGATTTCTGCCAACAATTAAAACATTTGAAGGATTTCTGCCGACAATTAAAACATTTGTAGGATTTCTGCCAACAATTAAAACATTTGAAGGATTTCTGCCGACAATTAAATAATTTGTAGGATTTCTGGCAACAATTAAAACATTTGAAGGATTTCTGCCAACAATTAAAACATTTATAGGATTTCTGCCGACAATTAAAACATTTGTAGGATTTCTGCCAACAATTAAAACATTTGAGGGATTTCTGCCAACAATTAAAACATTTGAAGAATTTCTGCCAACAATTAAAACTTTCGTAGGATTTCTGCCAACAATTGAAACATTTGTAGGATTTCTGCCGACAATTAAAATATTTGTAGGATTTCTGCCAACAATTAAAACATTTGAAGGATTTCTGTCAACAAATTAAAACATTTGTAGGATTTCTGCCAAAAATTAAAACATTTGTAGGATTTCTGTCAACAAATTAAAACATTTGTAGGATTTCTGCCAAAAATTAAAACATTTGTAGGATTTCTGCCAACAATTAAAACATTTGAAGGATTTCTGTCAACAATTAAAACATTTGTAGGATTTCTGCCAACAATTAAAACATTTGTAGGATTTCTGCCAACAATTAAAACATTTGAAGGATTTCTGCCAACAATTAAAACATTTGTAGGATTTCTGCCAACAGTTAAAACATTTGGAGGATTTCTGCCAACAATTAAAACATTTGTAGGATTTCTGCCAACAGTTAAAACATTTGTAGGATTTCTGCCAACAGTTAAAACATTTGGAGGATTTCTACCAACAGTTAAAACATTTGGAGGATTTCTGCCAACAGTTAAAACAATATTAGGATTTCTGCCAACAATTAAAACATTTGGAGGATTTCTGCCGTGAATTAAAACATTTGAAGGATTTCTGCCAACAGTTAAAACATTTGGAGGATTTCTGCTAACAATTAAAACATTTGTAGGATTTCTGCCGTGAATTAAAACATTTGAAGGATTTCTGCCAACAATTAAAACATTTGAAGGATTTCTGCCGACAATTAAAACATTTGTAGGATTTTTGCCAACAGTTAAAACATTTGGAGGATTTCTGCTAACAATTAAAACATTTGTAGGATTTCTGCCGTGAATTAAAACATTTGAAGGATTTCTGCCAACAATTAAAACATTTGAAGGATTTCTGCCGACAATTAAAACATTTGTAGGATTTCTGCCAACAATTAAAACATTTGAAGGATTTCTGCCGACAATTAAATAATTTGTAGGATTTCTGGCAACAATTAAAACATTTGAAGGATTTCTGCCAACAATTAAAACATTTATAGGATTTCTGCCGACAATTAAAACATTTGTAGGATTTCTGCCAACAATTAAAACATTTGAGGGATTTCTGCCAACAATTAAAACATTTGAAGAATTTCTGCCAACAATTAAAACTTTCGTAGGATTTCTGCCAACAATTGAAACATTTGTAGGATTTCTGCCGACAATTAAAATATTTGTAGGATTTCTGCCAACAATTAAAACATTTGAAGGATTTCTGTCAACAAATTAAAACATTTGTAGGATTTCTGCCAAAAATTAAAACATTTGTAGGATTTCTGTCAACAAATTAAAACATTTGTAGGATTTCTGCCAAAAATTAAAACATTTGTAGGATTTCTGCCAACAATTAAAACATTTGAAGGATTTCTGTCAACAATTAAAACATTTGTAGGATTTCTGCCAACAATTAAAACATTTGTAGGATTTCTGCCAACAATTAAAACATTTGAAGGATTTCTGCCAACAATTAAAACATTTGTAGGATTTCTGCCAACAGTTAAAACATTTGGAGGATTTCTGCCAACAATTAAAACATTTGTAGGATTTCTGCCAACAGTTAAAACATTTGTAGGATTTCTGCCAACAGTTAAAACATTTGGAGGATTTCTACCAACAGTTAAAACATTTGGAGGATTTCTGCCAACAGTTAAAACAATATTAGGATTTCTGCCAACAATTAAAACATTTGGAGGATTTCTGCCGTGAATTAAAACATTTGAAGGATTTCTGCCAACAGTTAAAACATTTGGAGGATTTCTGCTAACAATTAAAACATTTGTAGGATTTCTGCCGTGAATTAAAACATTTGAAGGATTTCTGCCAACAATTAAAACATTTGAAGGATTTCTGCCGACAATTAAAACATTTGTAGGATTTTTGCCAACAGTTAAAACATTTGGAGGATTTCTGCTAACAATTAAAACATTTGTAGGATTTCTGCCGTGAATTAAAACATTTGAAGGATTTCTGCCAACAATTAAAACATTTGAAGGATTTCTGCCGACAATTAAAACATTTGGAGGATTTCTGCCAACAGTTAAAACATTTGGAGGATTTCTGCTAACAATTAAAACATTTGGAGGATTTCTGGCAACAATTAAAACATTTGTAGGATTTCTGCCAACAGTTAAAACATTTGTAGGATTTCTGCCGTGAATTAAAACATTTGAAGGATTTCTGCCAACAATTAAAACATTTGAAGGATTTCTGCCAACAATTAAAACATTTGAAGAAATTCTGCCAACAATTAAAACATTTGAAGGATCTTTGCCGACAATTAAAACATTTGAGGGATTTCTGCCAACAATTAAAAATTTGCAGGATTTCTGCCGACAATTAAAACATTTGTAGGGTTTCTGCCAACAATTAAAAATTTGCAGGATTTCTGTCGACAATTAAAACTTTGTAGGATTTCTGCCAACAATTAAAACTTTGTGGGATTTCTGCCAACAATTAAAACTTTGTAGGATTTCTGCCAACAATTAAAACTTTGGTAGGGTTTCTGCAACCAAATTAAAACTTTGTAGGATTTCTGCCAACAATTAAAACTTTGGTAGGGTTTCTGCAACCAAATTAAAACTTTGTAGGATTTCTGCCAACAATTAAAAAATGTGTAGATTTCTGCCAACAAATAAAACATTTGTAGGATTTCTGCCAACAATTAAAACTTTGTAGGATTTCTGCCAACAATTAAATGTGGTGAAAGTTCTTGAAGGACACTATAAAGTGTGATGAATGTTCATGAAGGACACTGTAAAGTGTGGTGAATGTTCATGAAGGACACTGTAAAGGGTGGTGAATGTTCATGAAGGACACTGTAAAGTGTGGTGAATGTTCATGAAGGACACTGTAAAGTGTGGTGAATTTTTATGAAGGACACTGCAAAGTGTGGTGAATGTTCATGAAGGACACTGTAAAGTGTGGTGAATGTTCATGAAGGACACTGTAAAGTGTGGTGAATGTTCATGAAGGACAGTGTAAAGTGTGGTGAAAGTTCATGAAGGACACTGTAAAGTGTGGTGAAAGTTCATGAAGGGCACTGTAAAGTGTGGTGAATGTTCATGAAATACACTGTAAAGTGTGATGAATGTTCATGAAGGACACTGTAAAGTGTGGTGAATGTTCATGAAGGACACTGTTAAGTGTGGTGAAAGTTCATGAAGGACACTGTAAAGTGTGGTGAATGTTCATGAAGGACACTGTAAAGTGTGGTGAATGTTCATGAAGGACAATGTAAAGTGTGGTGAAAGTTCATGAAGGACACTGTAAAGTGTGGGGAAAGTTCATGAAGGACACTGTAAAGTGTGGTGAAAGTTCATGAAGACACTGTAAAGTGTGGTGAAAGTTCATGAAGGACACTGTAAAGTGCGGTGAAAGTTCATGAAGACACTGTAAAGTGTGGTGAAAGTTCATGAAGGGCACTGTAAAGTGTGGTAAAAGTTCAGGAAGAGCATTTTAATGTGTGGTGAAAGTTCATGAAGGGCACTGTAAAGTGTGGTGAAAGTTCATGAAGGACACTGTAAAGTGTGGTGAAAGTTCATGAAGGACACTGTAAAGTGTTTTGAAAGTTCATGAAGGACACTGTAAAGTGTGGTGAAAGTTCATGAAGAGCATTTTAATGTGTGGTGAAAGTTAATGAAGGGCACTGTAAAGTGTGGTGAAAGTTCATGAAGGACACTGTAAAGTGTGGTGAAAGTTCATGAAGGACACTGTAAAGTGTGGTGAAAGTTCATGAAGGACACTGTAAAGTGTGGTGAAAGTTCATGAAGGGCACTGTAAAGTGTGGTGAAAGTTCATGAAGGGCACTGTAAAGTGTGGTGAAAGTTCATGAAGGACACTGTAAAGTGTGGTGAAATTTCATGAAGTGCACTGTAAAGTGTGGTGAAAGTTCATGAAGTGCACTGTAAAGTGTGGTGAAAGTTCATGAAGGACACTGTAAAGTGTGGTGAAAGTTCATTAAGTCACTGTAAAGTGTGGTGAAAGTTCATGAAGGGCACTGTAAAGTGTGGTGAAAGTTCATGAAGTCAATGTAAAGTGTGGTGAAAGCTCATGAAGTCACTGTAAAGTGTGGTGAAAGTTCATGAAGGACACTGTAAAGTGTGGTGAAAGTTCATGAAGTGCACTGTAAAGTGTGGTGAAAGTTCATGAAGGACACTGTAAAGTGTGGTGAAAGTTCATGAAGTCACTGTAAAGTGTGGTGAAAGTTCATGAAGGACACTGTAAAGTGTGGTGAAAGTTCATGAAGTCACTGTAAAGTGTGGTGAAAGTTCATGAAGTCACTGTAAAGTGTGGTGAAAGTTCATGAAGGACACTGTAAAGTGTGGTGAAAGTTCATGAAGTCACTGTAAAGTGTGGTGAAAGTTCAAGAAGTCACTGTAAAGTGTGGTGAAAGTTCATGAAGTGCTCTGTAAAGTGTGGTGAAAGTTCATGAAGTCACTGTAAAGTGTGGTGAAAGTTCATGAAGGACACTGTAAAGTGTGGTGAAAGTTCATGAAGTCACTGTAAAGTGTGGTGAAAGTTCATGAAGTGCACTGTAAAGTGTGGTGAAAGTTCATGAAGGACACTGTAAAGTGTGGTGAAAGTTCATGAAGTCACTGTAAAGTGTGGTGAAAGTTCATGAAGTCACTGTAAAGTGTGGTGAAAGTTCATGAAGGACACTGTAAAGTGTGGTGAAAGTTCATGAAGTCACTGTAAAGTGTGGTGAAAGTTCATGAAGTGCGCTGTAAAGTGTGGTGAAAGTTCATGAAGTCACTGTAAAGTGTGGTGAAAGTTCATGAAGTCACTGTAAAGTGTGGTGAAAGTTCATGAAGTCACTGTAAAGTGTGGTGAAAGTTCATGAAGGACACTGTAAAGTGTGGTGAAAGTTCATGAAGTCACTGTAAAGTGTGGTGAAAGTTCATGAAGTGCACTGTATAGTGTGGTGAAAGTTCATGAAGTCACTGTAAAGTGTGGTGAAAGTTCATGAAGGACACTGTAAAGTGTGGTGAATGTTCATGAAGGGCAGTGTAAAGTGCGGTGAAAGTTCATGAAGGACACTGTAAAGTGTGGTAAATGTTCATGAAGAGCAGTGTAAAGTGTGTTGAAAGCTTTCGAAGGATATTGAACTAACAAATTTCGTTTGGGGCGGGTTTCTGCAGTGGCACGACATTGTGACGAAGAGCTGCTCCTTGAATAAAGTACTACGCGACTTTTTTTTGTTTTTTTTTTTTTTTTTTTTGCTGTTTGAGGATTTCTCATAGTGCCATATTATCTATGAATCAATGTAATCTATTTTTGCTTTCCTGTTTAGGAATTTTCTTTTATCTATAACTCTGTATTTAATTGTTTTGATGTGCTGAATCAAAAGTTTCTACGCAATGTCTGATATACAAATTATCTTACGTCATTATATATATATATATATATATGTGCCATGGAAAAAAATACTAACATCAAGACAAATAACACCAGGGCTAAAACTAAGAATAGCAAAATACTATCTCTACTTAACATTTCAGCATGGACATTAGACAAGAAAATAGAACATAAAATTGAAGCCTTTGAAATGTGGATTTATAGAAGAATTTGAAGAATTGGATGGAAAGAAAAGAAAATAAACGCTGAAATCTTAAAACAACTAAAAATGGAAAGAGAACTACTAAACACAATTCAAACAAGACAAATTAGATTTTTGAGGCACGTTAATAGAATGAACAGCCTACTAAAAGTAACCTTTGAAGGGAGAATACAAGATAAAAGAGTCAGAGGCAGACCAAGGCTATCATGGACGAGTAACATCACAAGATGGACAAGTCAGCCTATGACAACCTGCACCATCAAAGCAAGAGACGGAGTGGAATGGCGCTCCATGGTAGGCAACCTTCCATTTCAACACGACAGTCCTTGCAGATTATATATATATATATATATATATATATATATATATATATATATATATAAGTACAAAGAGAGAGAGAGAGAGAGAGAGAGAGAGAGAGAGAGAGAGAAATAATATTTCCCGATTTGGCGGATATGCGGTAAAAACCATAGAAGCTCAATCTGATAGTGTTTCTTGTTGCAGTTTCCTCATATTCCAGGTCCGGCTTGTTGCTGGAGCTACTGAGTTTAGTGCTCTGTGCACATCGTGAGCTGTGTTTTATATCCGGATCATGTTTCCAGATTTCGATTGCTTATGATGAATGACGATATCGTATCAGCTTAGTTCAGCAGCGTTCATTTTCGGTGCCGCTTGATCTTATGTCCTATGGCGTGAGCTGTAGCTGCTATGATGGGGATTGCAGTTGCCTTTCTTTGTTTATGATCCTCCAATGAGATTCGTTTTAATTCGGATGAATCCACTGGCACGCGAGGTTCAGCAATTATAGATTTTAACTCGTTTGCTGTGATACCGGAGCCTTCGACTAGCCATAACAAGAGAGGGAGAGAAAGAGAGAGAGCGAGAGAGAGAGAGAGAGAGAGAGAGAGAGAGAGCGCAAGTCGATCAAATTTGCGTTTTTAGTGTCGACAAAATTAACGGGTATGAATTTACTATGAATTAACTTTGTTACAGAAATAAGACCAGAAGAGAAGGAATCGACATTTCGCCCATCTTGAATTATATGCAGCAAGCACAACAATAGTAATATGTCCTTCTGGAGATGTGTCTCACGCTTTCATTCTATACATAGTATGTAAAGAAAAACATAGAGGAAGAGAGCTGGAGACAGACTCGATAGTAAAAATGATTGCAAGCAAAGAAAATCTATAAGGACATTAAATAAGAATAACTAAAGCTATCAACAATATGAGAACAGGAAATGATATTTCCCTCGCCGCCAGAAGAGTTTTCAGTGGGATGAGAAGAAGAGGATGCTGATGAAGACAATTAAGATGATTGGGAGAATGTTGCTTCTGGCTCATGGTTGATCCTTTAGTTTTAAATTGGCTTGTACGCCCTCCTGCATGGGAACCCTATACATCTGCTCGCGAACAATGTGTCTGCCAATCTGACTTTTGACTTCCACAACAGTGTGTCAGAGTCTGATTTTCGGGAGTTCTTCCTAGGGCAGATATCAGGCCGTTGCCGTTTGGACAATGTTTAGCTTAATTACTGCAGCGATCTGAAAGTGTAAACCACGTTTCCGGTGAGGTACCATCTATACACCGTATAGACAGAGTGGGACAAAGTTGAACGCATTCGAAAATAAATGTCTAAGGAAAATACTTGGTATAGCGTGTAACGAATCCAAAACAAACGAGGAAATTAGAGAAATCGCCAATCAACCACTATATCTTCAGTAATAAAGAAAAGACGATGGTCATATGTTGGACATGTGATGAGATGAGATAATAACCGAATAGCAAAGCAAGCCCTCATGTGGGAAACAACAGGTAAGATGAAAAGAGGAAGACCCAGAGAGACACTGAGAAGAACATTGATGAGAGAGGCAAGAGCAGCAGGATTCGGCTCCCTCAATGAGATAGAGCTGCTTGCACAGAACAGAGACAAATGGCGAGATTTGATAAAATATCTTTAAAAGAATTGAAAACTGCTAGAACAAACATTCAGATAAGAGAAGGAGTATCTTGGTCTACGCCCTATGGGCCGGCTACGGCTTGAAAGGTCAATAGATAGATAGATAGATAGATAGATAGATAGATAGATAGATAGATAGATAGATAGATAGATAGATAGATAGATAGATAGATAGATAGATAGATAGATAGATAGATAGATAGATAGATAGATAGATAGATAGATAGATAGATAGATAGATAGATAGAGTGAGACAAAATAAATATAGTTGGCTGGTAGCATGTTTATTCAGAAAAGGGTTGAGTCAGTGAAGAGAAAATGTATGTGTAAAGATGAATCAGAGAAAGGGCTTAAAAAGGTAGTCATATATAGCAATTTGGGTGGCTGAGTGGTTAGTGTGCTCGCTTCCTGATCAGAAGAATCCGGGTTCGATCCCCAGCAGTGGTGGAATTTTTTTTCGGACTGACAAGGCTCCGAGGTTCACCCAGCCTCTAAAAATGGGTACCAGGGATTTTCTGATAAGTTAAGGCGGCCTGGTGTGATACCGACCACATCAACCAGAAATGTGCCGTGGTCATAGAAAAATATGGTCACTAACACGATATTCCCCACACGTCTAGCAAGGCATGGAGGGAATCTTTACTTTATAAAGCATTTACTGCTGGGTATTAAAGTGTTAGTGACGTCATTGTACTAACCCTCAGCTTTATGAGGTGGAGTAGTCAGATTCCATGAGGTAGACTAGTCAGATTTCGTGAGGTGGAGTAGCCAGATTTCATGAGGTGCAGAAGCCAGATTTCATGAGGTGGAGTAGCCAGATTTCATGAGGTGGAGTAGCCAGATTTCATGAGGTGCAGAAGCCAGATTTCATGAGGTGGAGTAGCCAGATTTCATGAGGTGGAGTAGCCACATTTCATGAGGTGGAGTAGCCAGATTTCATGAGGTGCAGTAGCCAGATTTCGTGAGGTGCAGTAGCCAGATTTCATGATGTGGAGTAGCCAGATTTCATGAGGTGCAGTAGCCAGATTTCGTGAGGTGGAGTAGCCAGATTTCATGAGGTGCATTAGCCAGATTTCGTGAGGTGGAGTAGCCAGATTTTCCTGCTTCTTTTTTTCCTGCTTCTTTTAACAGCCTTCATCTTCATTCCATAACCCCAACGGTCGTTGAGACATCACTATCAGACCTCTCCATCTATCTCCATTTTCAGTCATTCTTTGGGACTATGTAAAGTCGGGACCTGTTCATTTATATTATTATCCTATTTATTTCTGTTCCTACCCCTTCTTGTCGCCCATATTATAGTAAAAAAAAAAATGTTCACGTATTCCGATTACTTGATATTTATTTTTGCGAACTTTTTCATTTGATAAAGTTACCGGAGGTTAAAAAGGTTAAGTTACCGGAGGTTAAAAAGGTTAAGTTACCGGAGGTTAAAAAGGTTAAGTTACCGGAGGTTAAAAAGGTTAGGTTACCGGAGGTTAAAAAGGTTAAGTTACCGGAGGTTAAAAAGGTTAAGTTACCGGAGGTTAAAAAGGTTAAGTTACCGGAGGTTAAAAAGGTTAAGTTACCGGAGGTTAAAATGGTTAAGTTACCAGAGGTTAAAAAGTTTATGTTACCAGAGGTTAAAAAAGTTATGGTACCAGAGGCTAAAAAAGTTGTTACCAGAAGTTAAAAAATTAAATTACCAGAGGTTAAAAAAGTTGTTTCCAGAGGTTAAATTAGTTAAGTTACCAAAGGTTTAAAAAGTTGTTACCAGCGGTTAAAAAATTTAAGTTAACAGAGGTTAAAAAAGTTATGTTACCAAAGGTTAAAAAAGTTATGTTAAGAGGTTAAAAAAGTTGTTACCAGAGGTTAAAAAAGTTAAGTTACCAGAGGTTAAAAAAGTTGTTACTAGAGGTTAAAAAAGTTAAGTTACCAGAGGTTATAAAAGTTGTTACTAGAGGTTAAAAAAGTTAAATTACCAGAGGTTAAAAAAGTTAAGTTACCAGAGGTTAAAAAAGTTAAGTTACCAGAGGTTAAATAAGTTAAGTTACCAGAGGTTAAAAATTAAAAAAACATGACATTTTATCTGAGAAGAAAATCAAGAATTTTTAATGAAAATTATTAAATAACGTGGCGCCTATTTTAAATACTTTAAAAAAAAAAAAATATATACATATATATATATATATATTAAGGTAAATGCCGGTGAGATGCAGGAAACACGCCTGAAAAAGTGGGACATGTCCTTCTAACACCTGACATATGGTAAGCGAATCAATTCAGAGGAAGGGATATGTTTACAGCACTTGGAAAAATTGACAAATAATCAACAACAGAAAAAAAATATGGACCAAAGCAGGATCGAACCCGTACTCAGTGGCACAGCGCGTTGCCACGAGAAGTCAAACGCTAGGGAACAACGTTGTGCTTCTATCTATCTATCTATCTATTGGCCTTTCGAGCCGTAACCGGCCCATAGGGCGTAGACCAAGATACACCTTCTCCTATATGAATTTTTGTTCTAGCAGTTTTCTTTTAAAGGTGGTTTATCAAATCTCGCCATCTGTCTCTGTTCTGTGCAAGCAGTTCTATCTCATTGAGGGAGCCGATTCCGTTGTGCTTCTACTAACATGTAAATTTGCTTTTTCTTTTGTGTCTCGCGGCAAATCCAGTGTGAGAACCATCGTAAAAAAAGAGACGATCAAGGAAATGGAGGAGATAGAGAGATAGCTTGTCCAGGTTAGGGGTATAGGTAAATATGCTGTTGTGTTTCTTTTCTTTATCTTTTTTATACAGAGGAAATAAACACAAAATGACAGGACAAAACGGCTGTGAGTGGTTTTATGAGATAAAGGGAGATAATGGAGGCTGTTTTAGTGTGATGGGGAGAGATGGTGATGTATGTGGTGGCAATTTGATGCAGGAATGTTGAGGTGAATGAGTTGAAGAATTAGAAAGTGAATTCGTGGATAACATGCTGTAAGGGTTTGATATGAAGAGAGGAAGATTTAGAAAGTGAATTCATGGAAAACATGCTGTAAGGGTTTGACATGAAGAGAGGAAGATTTAGAAAGTGAATTCATGGACAACATGCTGTAGAGATTTGACATGAGTAGAGGAAGGTTCTGAAAGTGAATTCATGGATAACATGCTGTAAGGGTTTGACATGAGGAAAGGAAGATTTAAAAAGTTAATTCATGGACAACATGCTGTAAGGGTTTGACATGAAGAGAGAAATATTTAGAAAGTGAATTCATGGACAACATGCTGTAAGGGTTTGCATGAAGAGATGAAGATTTAGAAAGTGAATTCATGGACAACATGCTGTAAGGGTTTGCATGAAGAGAGGAAGATTTAGAAAGTGAATTCATGGACAACATGATGTAAGGGTTTGCATGAAGAGAGGAAGATTTAGAAAGTGAATTCATGGGCAACATGCTGTAGACATTTGACATGAGCAGATGAAGATTTAGAAAGTGAATTCACGTACAACATACTGTAGATATTTGATATGAGGAGAGGGTTGATAAGTTGAATGTACACATTGAATGGGTGTACTGCAAGGTTGTGGAGGTGTATGTATTGCGTGTGTGCGCAGGTGGTTCTGTTGAGTGTGTGTGGAGGTGAATGTGTTGAGTGTGTGTAGAGACTGATGTGCTGAATGCGTGTGGAGGTAGATATGCCGAGTATATGTGGAGTTGAGTATGCCGAGTGTGTGTGGAAAAGGGGGTGTTGAGTGTGTGTATGTATCGAGTATGTGTGGAGGTGGATGTGTCGAGTGGGTGTGGAGGTGATTGTATCGAGTGTGTGTGGAGGTGGATTTGCCGAGTGTGTGTGAAGGTGGATGTGCCGAGTGTGGGTGGAGGTGCCGAGTGCGTGTGGAGATGTATGTGTCGAGTGTGTGTGGAGATGGATGTGCCGAGTGTGTGTGGAGGTGAATGTGTTGAATGTTTGAGGCGGTGGAAATATTGAGTATGCGAGGATGTGTATGAGAGAACATGTGTGTGAAGATATTTGTGTTGATGTATGGGGACTGAGATTGATATGTTCAAGATTTGTAAAGGTAGATGTTTTAGCATGGGAACAAATGAAAAAAATGAACAACAGGAAGGGAATAATACTGAAAAGAAGAAAATAATGAAACTAAACGCATTAACGGCAATCTGAAATGATCTACAATGTGGCAAATGCCCAGAGACCACAGCGATAAACAGACAATTATGAGCACTTTAACTCAGTAATGATTGATGAGTCCACCAGTTTCACAAATGGCCAGCCCTCGGGTGTGGTGTACGTTTTTCCCCTTGTTATCTGTCTCGTGTGATCTCTACTGTCACAAGGGAACGAGTTTCGTCTCGTGAGGCCAGTGGGCATGGACATCGGTATATGACGTCATGTAGATCAGGTGGTCATTGAATTGCGTGAATATCCCAAATCGGATTTGATAATCAGCATAGACCTGGGATAAGTGAAGTTTCTTGCTCTTTGAACTTATATTATTATGCCATTATGCACAGTTAAGGCGGTATAGAAATTGCTGATGGATGAAGATAACATATTTGAAACCTCGCTGGTAGTAAAACTCTGTGTGATTATAATCAACACATGGCAGCATAACCAATTAATTTACACTTTGGAGATAGTAAATAAAATTGAAATAGATGTAGGTTTTTTTTTCTTAAACCGAATAAAGACAAATTAAAACGATCAATGTTGCTGCCACAGAAGACCTGCTGCGGGACACACAATATATAGAGATTTAGAGATAAGACAGTTAGCACTTTCTATTGAGTTATGGAAGAGAAAGAGTAATTATGTTTTCTTCTTATTCAAATTTCTTAGAAACAGTGTTCTGGAGAAAACTGTTGCTGCCTGGTCGTCTCTCGTGATTCAATAAAGGTGAAGGTTCGATGTTAGTAACTGTCCAATGGAGAACATGTTTATACTTCATATCTTTTCATCCATGCTTCACGTCCTTGCTATCATGCTTCACTTCCTTGCAACCATACTTCACTTATTTGCTATCATACTTCACTTCCGTACTATCATACTTCACTTCCTTGCTATCATACTTCACTTGCTTGCATCCATACTTCACTTCCTTGCAACCATACTTCACTTTTTTGCATCCATACTTCACTTCATTGCATCCATACTTCACTTTCTTTCATCCATACTTCACTTCCCTGCAACCATACTTCACTTTTTTGCATCCATACTTCACTTCCTTGCTAGCATACTTCACTTCCTTGCTAGCATACTTCAATTCGTTGCCTCCATACCTCACTTCCTTGCATCCATACGTCACTTTCTTGCATCCATACTTCCCTTCATTACATCCATACTTCAATTCCTTGCTAGCAAACTTCACTTCATTGCAACCATACTTCTATTCCTTGCACCAATACTTCAATTCCTTGCATCCATAATTCATTTTCTTGCATCAATACTTCACTTCCTTACTAGCATACTTCACTTTCTTGCATCTATACTTCACTTCCTTGCAAGCATACTTCACTTCCTTGCATACATACTTCACTTCCTTGCACGCATACTTCACTTCCTTGCACCCATACTTCACTTCCTTGCATCCATACTTCACTTCATTGCTGGCATACTTCACTTCCTTGCATCCATAATTCACTTTCTTGCTAGTATACTTCACTTCCTTGCATCCATACTTCACTTCCTTGCATCCATACTTCACTTCCTTGCATCCATACTTCACTTCCTTGCTAGCATACTTCACTTCGTTGCATCCGTACTTCACTTCATTGCTGGCATACTTCACTTCCTTGCATCCATAATTCACTTTCTTGCATCAATACTTAACTTCCTTGCTAGCATACTTCCCTTTCTTGCATCCATACTGCACTTCCTTGCATCCAAACTTCACTTCCTTGCATCCATATTTCACTTGCTTGCTAGCATATATCACTTCCTTGCATTCATACTTCACTTCCTTGCTAGTATACTTCAATCCTTGCATCCATACTTCATTTCCTTGTATCCATACTTTACTTCATTGCTGGCATACTTCACTTCCTTGCATCCGTACTTCACTTTCTTGCATCCAAAATTCACTTCCTTGCAAGTATACTTCACTTTATTGCTAGCATACTTCACTTCCTTGCATCCATACTTCACTTCCTTGCATCCATACTTCACTTCCTTGCATCCAAATTCACTTCCTTGCTAGTATACTTCACTTCCTTGCATCCAAATTCACTTCCTTGCTAGCATGCTTCACTTCATTGCATCCATACTTTACTTCCTTGCATCCACACTTCACTTCTTTGCTAGCATACTTCACTTCCTTGCATCCATACTTCACTTCCTTGCATCCGAATTCACTTCATTGCATCCATACTTCATTTCCTTGCATCCATACTTCACTTCCTTGCTAACATACTTCACTTCCTTGCATCCATACTTCACTTCGTTGCATCCACACTTCACTTCTTTGCTAGCATACTTCACTTCCTTGCATCCATATTTCACTTCCTTGCATACAAATTCACTTCCTTGCATCCTTACTTCACTTCCTTGCATCCACACTTCACTTCCTTGCAACCATACTTCACTTTTTTGCATCCATACTTCACTTCCTTGCTAGCATACTTCACTTCCTTGCATTCATACTTCACTTCCTTGCTAGCATACTTCAATTCGTTGCCTCCATACCTCACTTCCTTGCATCCATACGTCACTTTCTTGCATCCATAATTCATTTTCTTGCATCAATACTTCACTTCCTTACTAGCATACTTCACTTTCTTGCATCTGTACTTCACTTCCTTGCATCCATACTTCACTTCCTTGCATCCATACTTCACTTCCTTGCATCCATACTTCACTTCCTTGCAAGCATACTTCACTTCCTTGCTAGCATACTTCACTTCGTTGCATCCGTACTTCACTTCATTGCTGGCATACTTCACTCCTTGCATCCATAATTCACTTTCTTGCATCAATACTTAACTTCCTTGCTAGCATACTTCCCTTTCTTGCATCCATACTGCACTTCCTTGCATCCAAACTTCACTTCCTTGCATCCATATTTCACTTGCTTGCTAGCATATATCACTTCCTTGCATTCATACTTCACTTCCTTGCTAGTATACTTCAATCCTTGCATCCATACTTCATTTCCTTGTATCCATACTTCACTTCCTTGTATCCGTACTTCACTTTCTTGCATCCAAAATTCACTTCCTTGCAAGTATACTTCACTTTATTGCTAGCATACTTCACTTCCTTGCATCCATACTTCACTTCCTTGCATCCATACTTCACTTCCTTGCATCCATACTTCACTTCCTTGCATCCATACTTCACTTCCTTGCATACAAATTCACTTCCTTGCATCCATACTTCACTTCCTTGCATCCACACTTCACTTCTTTGCTAGCATACTTCACTTCCTTGCATCCATACTTCACTTCCTTGCATCCAAATTCACTTCCTTGCATCCATACTTCACTTCCTTGCATCCACACTTCACTTCTTTGCTAGCATACTTCACTTCCTTGCATCCATACTTCACTTCCTTGCATCCAAATTCACTTCCTTGCTAGCATACTTCACTTCCTTGCATCCATACTTCACTTCGTTGCATCCACACTTCACTTCTTTGCTAGCATACTTCACTTCCTTGCATCCATACTTCATTTCCTTGCATACAAATTCACTTCCTTGCATCCATACTTCACTTCCTTGCCAGCATACTTCACTTCCTTGCATCCATACTTCCCTTCCTTGCATCCACACTTCACTTCTATGCTAGCATACTTCACTTCCTTGCATCCATACTTCACTTCCTTGTATCCATATTTTATATCATTGCTTCCTTACTGGCTACACGGACACGTGATACAGCATATAATCCTCAAGTTAAGTACCGCCATAGTTTCTCTGTTCGATCTCCAAGTAGCATTTAAATAATTCCACAAACTTTTCAACAATTATGATTGAAGATACCCTATATCTATTCTTGGTCTTCTTGATCCTGTCAGTGCTTGTTGCATCAGTGCTCGTAGTGTTTTTTGCCAACCATTTATATTCAGGGCCAAATGTTCGATCTCACTAAATGAGTCTATGTCTGCCAACTTTGTCTCTCCTATCCGTGTTATTTTCAGTGTCTCTCTCTAGGTCTTTCTATTTTTATTTCTTTTAAGTCTATGGCATTCTTCTTATATTTGACATGTCGCGTTATTTTTTCTTCAGTTTTCCAATTTGTGACATCACATATAAGTATTACATTCTCCATAATTGCAATTATTTGCCTGTTCCCTATTACATTCTCCAGCTTCATTCATGCTTATAGTAGGATATTTTAGTATAATAAACGGATGCGATCATTCAGATTTCAACAGTTGACTATTCTTACACTTTTTGTTTTTGAAATACTCAAATCCCACCACAAAAACTATTCATCAATCATCCCTTAACCTTGTCAGTAGTTGGGGCACCATAGATAACATTTTCACAATTTGCCTCTAATCGTCGTAACTTAGAGCAGCACTCTGTGATACAATGAAAGACATTCCATTCTTTTGCCTGGTACTGTGCCTTGCAGAATGGTTTTAGCAAGGCCAGTGAACCGTATGCCGTGTCTATACCATGTCGGTTTCCGCTCTTTTATTATTGAGAATAAGTATTGTATTGGTCCAGTGGATCGTTGGATTCTTTCGCACACTTCTTCATTGGTGATATGTTGTCTGTATCATATGTTGTCTGTATCATATGTTGTCTGTATCATATGTTGTCTGTATCATATGTTGTGTGTATCACATGTTGTCTGTATCATATGTTGTCTGTATCATATGTTGTCTGTATCACATGTTGTCTGTATCATATGTTGTCTGTATCACATGTTGTCAGTATCATATGTTGTCTGTATCATATGTTGTCTGTATCACATGTTGTCTGTATCATATGTTGTCTGTATCACATGTTGTCTGTATCATATGTTGTCTGTATCACATGTTGTCTGTATCATATGTTGTCTGTATCATATGTTGTCTGTATAACATGTTGTCTGTATCATATGTTGTCTGTATCATATGTTGTCTGTATCATATGTGTCATATGTGTCATATTTTTCTACTCCATTCCATCTCCAAGGGCTGTATTCTTCTATGAACATCAACATTGTGTCCACGTTTCACAGACATACATAAATACAGATGTAACTACTGATCGTAATAGTCTGATCTTCGTTGTTAGGGACATGTTTTAGCTTGTCCATATATGGTTGAAGGGAGCCACAATAACTCAGTGGTTAGTGAACTGGACTACAAAGGACAAGAGGTAGGGTTCGATCCCAACCGACGGCTTCCGGGTTCACCCAACCTTAAATGGGTACCGGATTTTTTTCTTGGAAAGTAAAGCGGCACGGGAGTAATACCGACCACATTACCCCAAAAATCATGTGCCGAAGGTCTATAAAAATTATAGTCACTAATACCATATCTATGCTCTATACGCCACTTGGCGTGACGGGGCACTTTACCTTATATATATATAATGTATATTATAAGCATATAATGTATATTATAAGCTTTAATCCGAGTCTTATTATAGCAGCATGTTCTGATTTAGTGCTTATTGCAGCAGGAGAAGGAATTAGTAACTTGGAGATAATTAATTTACAAACTCACCACATATTTCTTTATCTTTATGATTCTAGCATCAGGTGCGATAAAAGCAGAGGTGACTCATAGTTGACTGCTTGAATTAATGAATCACAACTGGTAGATATCATCCGCTACCTCCTGTTGTTGGGTCAGAAAATAGACTATTTAATCTAGACAAACGAGTAGAGATCTGGGTGGGAGGCGGTGCTCAATAATGCCACGGTGACACCGAATGTGTTCAGCTGAGAGAATATGATACCAGAGCTAGATGTAAATCATGTTCATTTAACGTCCTTTTAATAGCGGCCGATGGAATTAAGTAGATGTCAAGCTTATACAGAGAAGATAGAACAAAAAAAGCTTCTCTTGTTTACAAGCTGTCTACAGCTGAAGGCGGCTAGTTAACGACTAGAACCAGGATCTGTGGACCAAAACAGCTGGAGATCATGTTCAAATCTGCAAGTGGCAGCCATAAAGCAGGCTTGTTGATCTAGTTAAAGAAGTACACTTTACAGAAGAATGGCAAAGTACTTGAAAGATGTTGTGCCGTTGTTAGATGAGTTGGGCCGAAAGGGTTAGATACTGCAACTCCAAGTAAACCAAGACACTACTTACATCTATTTTAAGGCAGAAAAGGAAGAGACGTAATCGTCGTGGTAGCGCAAGAAAAGCCCTCATGTCTAAGCCTTTGCGCCTTAGAGAAAAGTTGACAAAGTTTAGATTCTTGACAATGCTTGCTTGCATGCGTTCGTTCGATGACTAAAGAAATACACTTCTTCATCATCCGCCCTTAAAAGGACGTTAATTGGCGTGAACACGTTGTGTTGTGGTTTGCAGTAAAAGTGTGATATTTGCGCCTTTCGGCCCAACACATCCGACTTCAGAATGTTATTTTTAGGCACCGGGTTGTCTTCCCTATTCGATCTCTACTCGCTTGGCCAGACTAGACAGGTTAGTCTGTTTATAGAGGCCCCACTGAGTGGTGGGTCTGGATGGCTCAGGTTCATCAATCCTGCGCAAGCCATTAGCTGTGGATCGCTGACAATTTCCAGCTCTGCTTCTGTCAGACGCCTTTGTCTGCATTCTTGACAATCATAATGCTCTTCTTTTTCTGCGCATACCTCTAGATGTCAACATCAATAAGTTCGAAGAAAGCACTCGTCAGCTCAAGGCTGGTCGAGTCACCAAACACCCTTGTCCCGATATGGTATCGGTGATGACCACAAGAACCTTCTCTGTTCGTCATGATTTGGGCATGATTGTAGCAGGTGTTCAGCAGTCATTTTGCCTGTGCCACAGTCAGATCCATCAAAGGTTCCTATCCTTAGAATGTTGAAAAGATGGTACTTCAATCTGTTGTAGCCTGTTCGGTGTATAACAATGGTTACTTGTTTTTTTCTCTTGAGCTGCTGTAGGTATCATTTTTCTGGAGCCCTGGTCTTCTGTACTCCATTTGTTGATGTATTTGTTCAGTAGTTACAGCACTGAGGAGTCATGAAAACTGAGACCTTGATGATCTAAGAGAAATACTACGTAGGGAGGTCAAAAAGTAATGCACACCAATTTTTTTCTCGGAAACTATTCGGGCAAAATGTGTGAAATTTTCACAGATTGTAGCTGAACATCCCCTTTACACTTCCTATTTTTCAACATAATCTCCGTCCAAGCGTATTGCCTTACGCCAACGCGAAACTAGGTCATGAATGCCTCGTTTGTACCAAGTTTTGTCCTGCTCGCGTAGTCATTTTTTAACTGCACGGATCACATCCTCATCATTGTCAAAGTGTGTCCCACGCAGGAATTTTTTGAGTGGTCCAAACCGATGGAAATCTGAGGGAGCCAGATCAGGGCTGTAAGGAGGATGGGGCAGTACAGTCCAACCAAATTTGTTGATTGCTTCCCGTGTTACCAGACTTGTGTGAAGGCGTGCATTGTCATGTTGAAGCAACAAATCTGCAGATGGCTTATTAGGCCGAACTCTGTGGAACCGATTTTTGAGTTTTGTCAGTGTATTGATGTAAGCTGTCGAGTTGATTGTCTCACCTCTTGTCATTACATCAACAAGAATCACACCATCAATGTCCCAGAAGACAGTGATCATCACCTTTCCGGCTGATGGAGATGTTTTGAATTTTTTTCTTTTTGGTGACTGCGGATGATGCCATTCCATTGACTGCATTTTTGTTTCAGGCTCATAATGATGTGCCCACGTTTCGTCACCGGTAACAATTTTTGACAAAAACATTTCTCCTTCAACACCGAAACGCTCCAACAATTCAGAACAGAATGTTTTCCTTTGAACTCTGTGATCATTTGTTAGGCACCGAGGAACCCATTGAGCGCAAATCTTTGAATATCCGAGAGTTTTAAAAATTGCGATTGCACTTCCCTTGCTGACTGTAAGCTGCAATGCCAATTGCTGACTAGTGATACGCCTATCCTTACGAATAATGGCATCAGCCCGGTTTAACATGTATGTGCTGGTAGCCGAGGCAACACGTCCAGAGCGCGGTAAATCATGCAGCTCCACTCGTACACTTTCTGCAGCTTTAATTCTCTGAACCCAGCGACTAACTGTGCTCCTATCGACTGCAGAACATTTGTACACTGCACACAGTCGTTTATGAATGTTTGCCACAGTTTCTTTTTCCGCAACCAGAAATTCTATGACAATTCGCTGTTTGTAACGGACATTGTTGACAAGCTCCATTTTAACGGTTCATAGATTGCGTAATATTTATCAGAATGCTGTGCAATTTGGTACACATAATTGGAACATGTCATATTCCAAGTGTGCAAAATTTCATATTCCTATCTTTATTATTAGCCGAGAAAAAAATTGGTGTGCATTACTTTTTGACCTCCCGTATATATAAGCTCTGCCAGAAATGCAGAACTATAATTCAGTGGATCCCATCTCACTGAAATATTCATGGAAACGATGAGGCAGGCAGTCTGCTATAAACGTAGTAACTTACACCAGCCAGACACAAGTACAACTAATGAGTAATCAAAGAGGATTGATAATGTTCTATTTGAACGACTTTTTCAAGAACTTCCCATTTTGTTAACCGATTTCATTTAGCAGTTAAATTGATCTCTTGACCGGGTCAGATCTGAAATCTTAGATTATTGCAGCAGTAGGCGATGTAATCATGGAAGTCAGTCCACGCCGAGCAAGTGTTTCGACTATTAAGCTCATGACTCTCTAAATGATAGTAAGGGGGGGGGGGAGAGAGAAAGAGAGGTGGGGTTGTGGGGGGGGGGGGGAGGTGTTCTTGTTCCGCTTGGGTCATGGCTATCAGGCGTCGACCTCCTGCTGAATTGAACTTGAAGGTTGTCACTATTTTGGTATATGACAACTACAATTAAATGTAGGAGCCAGTAGTGGGGTGTAACGTACACTCCAACAAGGTTTGGTGACAGCTTTACAATAAAGGAAAACAACAAAATAATAACGTTTCGGCCTACATGCGACGTTCTTCAGACAGAGAACGAGGACAATGATAACAAACGATGTAAAAGTAAAAAGTAAAGCGTCCCCGTCACGCCAAGTGGCGTTTAGGGAATATGGTGTTAGTGACCACAAATTTTACAGACCTTCAGCTCATGATTTTTGGGGTGATGTGGTCGGTATTACGCCCGTGCCGCTTTGCTTTCCCAGAAAAAATCCAGTACCCATTTAAGGCAGGGTGAACCCGGAAGCCGTCGTTTGGGATCGAACCCTACCTCTTGTCCTTTGTAGTCCAGTTCACTAACTACTGAAATATGCGCCTCCCTAAAAAACGATGAGGCACATATAAATACTACTTCATCTAGGATGATAAGTTCTGGTAAGTGAAGGAGAAGTGGACAGAGAGGTAAGAGATGAGATGGTGATACGAGAGAGAGAGAGAGAGAGATCGAGAGAGAGAGAGAGAGAGAGAGAGAGAGAGAGAGAGGGAGAGAGAAAGTGAGAGATGTGTTACATGTTGAAGGATTTATAAAATGTGGAAAGTGTAAGTAGAAAATAATTATGCATAAAATTAACAACATGTACTACATCTCGTATCACCATCTAAGAGACATCTTATCCCTCTGTTCACTTCCCCTTCACTTACCAGTTCTTATCATCCTAGATGAAGTAGCATTTATCTGTGCTCCATCGTTTGTTATTGTTGTCCTCGCTCTCTGAAGAAGGTCGTATGTAGGCCGAAACGTTATTATTTTGTTGTTTTCCTTTTTTGTAAAGCTGTCACCAAACCTTGTAGGAGTGTACGTTACATCCCACTACTGGCTCCTTGCTACCAGCTTTACCGCAACACTACCTTTATTTGCCCGTTTATAACCTTATATTGGTACAGCAAATACAGTCTAGTATATTGAAATATGGAGACGCGATAGCTCAGTGGCTAGTGAACTGAACTACAAAGGACAAGGGGTAGGGTTCTATCCCAACCAACGGCTTCCGGGTTCACCCAGCCTTTAATGGGTACCGGATTTTTTTATGGGAAAGTGAAGCGGCACGGGCGTAATACCGACCACATTACCCCAAAAATCATGTGCCGAAGGTCTGTAAAATTTATGGTCACTAACACCATATTCCCTATACGCCACTTGGCGTGACGGGGTACTTTACTTGTCTTTTTTTATATTTAAATGGTTGGGATCCGAATAAACGTTCAATACAGAGAAGAGCATCTTTGGAGACCACACTTTTATGATGTTCACAGAATAATGTTGGGAATACCGTGGACAGTAAGAAGAAGTAATGAGGGTGTTCTAGAGTAGGCCAAAAAAAAAAAACAAAACAAAAAACTTTTTACCAGTATCCGGTGGAAACGTAATTGTTTTTGTCATGAGAAGAAAACATCTGGAATATATTGAGAGAACTGGAATATATTGAGAGAACTGGAATATATTGAGAGAACTGGAATATATTGAGAGAACTGGAGTATATTGAGAGAACTGGAATATATTGTGAGAACTGGAATATATTGTGTGAACTAGAATATATTGTGAGAAATGGAATAAATTGTTGAAACTGGAATATATTGTGAGAAATGGAATAAATTGTCGAAAGTGGAATATATTGTGAGAAATGGAATAAATTGTCGAAAGTGGAATATATTGTGAGAAATGGAATAAATTATCGAAAGTGGAATATATTGTGAGAAATGGAATAAATTATCGAAAGTGGAATATATTGTGAGAAATGGAATAAATTATCGAAAGTGGAATATATTGTGAGAAATGGAATAAATTGTTGAAACTGGAATATATTGTGAGAAATGGAATAAATTATCGAAAGTGGAATATATTGTGAGAAATGGAATAAATTGTCGAAACGGGAATATATTGTGAGAACGGGAATGTATTATGAGAAAGAAAGAGATATAGAAACAAAGAGATTAAAAATACTTGACAGGTAAAGAGAATTCAGTTTTAAAAATTCATTAAATAACGCAATTAAAAACATCTGTTGAAACAAGAAAAGGGTGAGACTAGAAGAAAAATGTCAGCAAGTACTGTACTTGACAAACATAGCCATATATTCAAATTCTGACGCAGAAACATTGTTCACATATCGGACTAAAGTATGAGCAGAGAATCTGACACGATAACTACCACGGTTAGTCGGATCTCAGATCTCTACGTTTGTCCTGCAGCAATGTCTCAGTATCCCGTTCTCATATTCGAATGTTTGCTGTCATGTAAGATTGACTGTTCTCAGTATCAAGGTCTGATTCTCATTCTTCCCGAGAAAGATTCATCCCTGTATTATTTGAAGGCGTTATCCTCCCTCCTCTCTTATTAGCAGCTATGAAATGTCAGTGTTTGCGTTACATTAGTTCCCGTATCTTCATTCTATTTAGCACGGTTGCTGTGTCATTGCTACTTTAGTTGATTTCCCCTTTTGCGTCAGGGAGTTAAACACACATTCCGTTCCCTAATAAACTTAGTGCATTCAGAAAGTTGTGCACTACATTGGTTTTATCAGGAACCGCTAAATTTTTTTTAAAAGTATGAAATTGTTACACCGTATATATGGATATAGCATGGGCGTAACACCGACCACATTACCCCAAAAATCATGTGCTGAAGGTCTGTAAAAAATATGGTCACTAACACCATATTCCCTATACGCCACTTGGCGTGACGGGGGCTCTTAACTTTACTTATAAATAGATATGTCATGTAAACATCGGTTTCATTCAACATAATCCCCATCCACATGTACAGCTTTACGCCAGCACGCAACAAGTGCATATATTCTTAGCCTGCTCGTCTTTGTTTGATCGTGTAGCCATCTCTTTGTTGTATGAATCACTCCTTCATCATCTTCACATCTTGTTCCACGGAGGGCATCGTTAAGTGAACCAAAGAGATGGAAATCAAAGGGTGTCAAATCAGGGCTGTATGGTGAATGGGGAAGTACAGTCCAACCAAATTTGGTGATTGGTTCTTGTGTTGAGTTGTAAGAGGGCGCGCATTGTGAAGAAGAAGGTTTGTTGGAATTTTGTGCTGCCGAACTCTGCGAGAACGTTGATTGAGTTTTTTTTCAATGTCTTAAGTAGCTTGCGAATTGATTGTGTCTCCTCTTGACATAACATCCACTAGAAACACACTTTCAATGTCTTAATGTAAGCTTGCAAATTGATTGTGTCTCCTCTTGACATAACATCCACTAGCAACACACCTTCAATGTACCAACAGACAGTGATCATGACCTTTCCAGCTGAAGGAGATGTCTTGAATTTCTGTCTTCGTGGTGAGTGCGGATGATGCCACTCCATTGACTGTCATTTTGTCTCAGGTTCAAAAAGGTGTGCTCAGGTTTCGTCACCTGTAACAATCTTAGCCAAAAAGTTATCTCCATCAACATTGAAACGCTCCAACAGTTCAGAAGAAATAGCTTTTCTTTGCAATCGGTGCTCATTTGTGAGATTTGTAGAACCAATCTTGCAGAAACCTTAGAGAATTCAAGTTTTTATATTTGTATTTGCACTACCAATGTTGACTGACAACTTTAAGGTCAATTGTTGAGTAGTGATGTGTCTGTCAGCAAGAATAATGCCCTCAAGAAGCTCCGTATCTCCGCTTTCCGATTCTTTTATTCTCTGAACCCAGCGACTTATCGTGCTCCTGTCGACTGGAAAACTTCCATAGACATTACATAGCGCTTGTGAATGTCCACAACAGTATCCTCTAAAACGAGAAATTCTATCACAATTCGCTGCTTATATCGCAAGTTGCTATATTGCTCTATTTCAACTGTTTAGTGCCGCCGTATTGCTTGTCCGATTGCAATGCAATATAGTGCACACAATCGACATATGTCATTTAAAGTGTCCAAAATGTCATGCTTCTATGATCATTATTAGCTGAGAAAACCGATGTGATGCATTACCTTTTGAACACCCCTCGTACATTCAACGTGATGAATTAGATGAAGCTGTATCTCACAATTTAAAGCTTTTGTAGTTAAAACTTGAATACCGTGTCTACCGAAACCCTCACATTTTCCCATCTTTGATCTCATTATTAAGAACATTAGCTAGTAAAATATCATCTAAACATAAATGTTTGCTTTAGCTTAAACAAAACTACGTTTTTTGTCTGGTGTCACAAATTGGAACCACTTCCAAGAAATACCATTTTAAGAATGAGTGGAATGTCTTCTTTCTTTTACCTTTTAGCTCCTGGTGGAGCATAGGTCTTCAACAAACACTTTCCAAGTCGTTCTGTTTTTTCCCATTCTTTTAAGATCATTCCATGTCTTCCCCATCATCTTCATCTCTGCTTCTATCTGTCTTCTCCAAGAATTCCTTGGTCTTCCTCTTTGTCTTTTCCCCTGGGGATTCCAAAAAAGGGCCTGTTGTGTAATACTCTCAGTTGGCTTCCGTAGTGTGTGTCCTATCCATCGCCATCGTCTTCGCTGTATCTCTTTATCCACTGGTATTTGACCGGTACATTTCCATAATTCCACGTTAGTGACTTTGTCCTGCCATTTCCATCCCTTTATTCTGCGCAAGCATCCATTAATGAAAGTCTGTACTTTCGTGATTGTCAATTTTGTCATTCTCCATGTTTCACAGCCATATAATAGGACCGACTTAACATTTGAGTTGAAAATTTTTATTTTGTATTTAGCCTAATTTCTTTGGATTTCCATATGTTTCCCAGTGCAATGAACGCTCCTCTTGCTTTTGATATCCTTATTTTGGTATCATTTTCTGTTCCTCCCTCTTTATCTATATTACTGCCCAGATATATATAAGATTGTACGTCTAGTAGAGGTATTTCTCCTAGTTTTATATGGTTATTGCCAACTGCATTAATTCTCATAATATTGGTCTTATCTCTATTAATCTTTAGTCCTAGCTGTTGTGATCTCTCATCTAATATACTCATTTTATCCTGCATCTGTTGATGGCTGTGTGATAGGAGAGCTATGTCATCAGCAAAGTCTAAATCATCAAGTTGTTTGGTCAGTGACCACTGGATCCCATTTCTGTTGTTTTGAGTTATTTTCATAATCCAATCTATGGCCAGTAGAAAGAGAAATGGAGACAGGAGGCATCCTTGCCTTACTCCTGTTCTTATTTCAAATGCTTCTGTAAGCTGTCCTTCATGCACCACACTACATTTTGTTCCTTCATACATTGTTTTTATCAGGTTAATAAACTTTATGGGATTCCGTAATGACTCAGCAACTTCCAAAGCATTCTTCTGTCTAAACTATCAAATGCCTTTTCGTAATCTATGAATCCAATATATAGTGGGGATTTTAGTTCTAAACTTTGTTCAACTATTATACGTAGGGTAGTTATTTGATCAGCACATGATCTGTTCTTCCTAAAACCTGCTTGTTCATCTCTCAAGTGTTTCTCTATAGCCTCTTTTAGTCTCTCCAGAATGATTCTGCCTAATATTTTTCCTGGCACTGATAGTAGCATAATTCCCCTATAATTTGTGCACTCCTGTAAACTTCCTTTCTTTGGTAGTTTGATCATATAACCTTCTCTCCAGTCTTTAGGTATTTCTTCCCTCTCCCAAATTTTATCCAATAGATCCTGTAACATCTTGGTAGAGGTGTTAATATCTGCTTTGATGGCTTCCGAAGGAATTTCATCTGGTCCTGTGGCTTTACCATCTTTTAATAATTTGATGGCTTTCATTATTTCTTCTTTGCTTGGTTTTCAGCAGTTAACGTGTAACTCTTCTTCTGCTGGTAGTATATCTGGAGGATTATTTGAGCCGGGTCTGTTCAAAAGTTCTTCAAAGTGTTCTTTCCATCTCTCCATTTGTTCCCTTATATTACTAAGCAGATTTCCTTTCTTGTCTTTGATAAAGGCGTTGATCTGTTTGTATTTTCCACCTAATTTCTTTGTGCTGTTGTACAGTTCTTTCATATTCCCTTTATTTGCTGCTTCTTCTGCCTCTTTAGCTAGTTCATCTATATATTTCCTCTTATCCCTTTTAATGCATCTTCTCACTTCTTTGTTCACCTCTGTGTAAGCTTCCTGTGTCTTGGCTTTATTACTTCTTGTTTTGCTTTTATTTATGTCTGCTTTCTTGTTCTTTCTTTCTTTAATTTTATCCAGGGTCTCTGCTGTCATCCATGCCTTATTCTGGCGTTCTCTTTTCCCCAGTGTTTCTTCGCATGTCTCTTTCCATATATTTTTTACCTGTTTCCAATGATCTTCTATATTTATTGTATTTTCTAGTTGTTGGAGGACTTGGTATTTGTTTGATATTGTGACTGCGAATTTATCTTTAATTCCTTGCTCTTTAAGAAACCCTACATTGAAATACTTTCTACCCTTATTCGTTGTATTATACCTTTTTAATTTAATTTTAAGTTTGGCTAACAGAAGATGATGATCAGAAGCTATATCTGCCCTTCTATATACTTTTACATCCTGTAAGGATGACTTAAACTTATTATTAATACATATGTGATCAATTTGATTTTCCGTTCTATGATCTGGTGACACCCATGTAGCTTTGTGTATTCTTTTATGTTGGAATATTGTTCCTCCTAGGCTCATTTGATTAAGGGCGCAGAAATTCACAAATATCTCTCCATTCTCGTTTATATCTCCAAGTCCATGTTTTCCCATAACCTCTTCGAAGCCTCTGTTGTCTGATCCTACCTTAGCATTTAGGTCTCCCATCAAGATTATAATATCCTTGGCTAGTCTTGCATCCATCTGCCATTGTAGCTGTTTATAAAAATCATCTTTAACTGAGTCATCTTTATCGTTGGTTGGTGCATAGCATTGTATAATGTGTAATTTTATTTTGTTTTTGGTTGTTCTAAATGTTGCTCTCACCAGTCTTGGTCCCACTGCCTCCCATTCTATTAGTGTCTTCTGTGCATTTTTTGATAGCATTATAGCTACCCCTTCGCTATGTTGTGCTCCTGGTTCCTGGTGTCCTGATGATAAAATCATCTCCCCTGTATTCAATTTTATTCTCTCTGCTCCCAGCCATCTTGTTTCAACCAATCTTGCAGAAACCTTAGAGAATTCAAGTTTTTATATTTGTATTTGCACTACCAATGTTGACTGACAACTTTAAGGTCAATTGTTGAGTAGTGATGTGTCTGTCAGCAAGAATAATGCCCTCAAGAAGCTCCGTATCTCCGCTTTCCGATTCTTTTTATTCTCTGAACCCAGCGACTTATCGTGCTCCTGTCGACTGGAAAACTTCCATAGACATTACATAGCGCTTGTGAATGTCCACAACAGTATCCTCTAAAACGAGAAATTCTATCACAATTCGCTGCTTATATCGCAAGTTGCTATATTGCTCTATTTCAACTGTTTAGTGCCGCCGTATTGCTTGTCCGATTGCAATGCAATATAGTGCACACAATCGACATATGTCATATTTAAAGTGTCCAAAATGTCATGCTTCTATGATCATTATTAGCTGAGAAAACCGATGTGATGCATTACCTTTTGAACACCCCTCGTACATTCAACGTGATGAATTAGATGAAGCTGTATCTCACAATTTAAAGCTTTTGTAGTTAAAACTTGAATACCGTGTCTACTGAAACCCTCACATTTTCCCATCTTTGATCTCATTATTAAGAACATTAGCTAGTAAAATATCATCTAAACATAAATGTTTGCTTTAGCTTAAACAAAACTACGTTTTTTGTCTGGTGTCACAAATTGGAACCACTTCCAAGAAATACCAATTTTAAGAATGAGTGGAATGTACTAGACTAAAATCATCTACAATCATAAATACTGCTCAATTTCCAAGAATATAACTGGCACTCAGAGATGAAAACAAACAGCTGGTCGATATTGAAAACGAACTACTACACACTAAGTAATCGATGTGCAAAAACTCTCTATTCGTACCTACACACTAAGTTATCGATGTGCAAAAACTTTCTATTCGTATCTGCACACTAAGTTATCGATGTGCAAAAACTCTCTATTCGTATCTACACACTAAGTAATCGATGTGCAAAAACTCTCTATTTGTATCTACACATTAAGTTATCGATGTGCAAAAACTCTATATTCTTATCTACACACTAAATAATCGATGTGCAAAAACTCTCTATTCTTATCTACACACTAAGTTATCGATGTGCAAAAACTCTCAATTCTTATCTACACACTAAATAATCGATGTGCAAAAACTCTCAATTCTTATCTACACACTAAGTTATCGATGTGCAAAAACTCTCAATTCTTATCTACACACTAAATAATCGATGTGCAAAAACTCTCTTTTCTTATCTAAACACTAATAGCTAAGAGAATAAGAAATGACAGCGAAAAGACGAGTATCAAAATGGATGTGAGAACGAATTAAAAATACTAGCAGTAACAGGAAACGTAATTTTAAGTTCACATAAAGGAAAAATAACCTAATTAATTAAAACAAAAATAATAATAACGTTTATTACACAAATGATTAAACGAAGCGGAGGATATGATCATCACCATGTGTCATGTAGTAATCAGGTTTGTAAAGAAATGTCTTTTTTTTTTTTATGTGATATACTTCGTCGTAACTTTCTCAACAATGTAGTAATTTCATGTCACATCTTCGTTTCATGGTTTAAACTTGTGTCGTGCCGTCAATTTGTCAAATTGCCACTATTTTTATCAGACTCATCTATTAATGTTACCTGAAGCATGTGTAGCGTTTCAATTGTGTTTCCTTCATGTCTACACTACCAGCATGCTACAGAGAACAGCCTGTGTTGCACACCCTTCGTTATCTGTTGAGAGGACTGAGCGCTGACGAGTTTATCTCGAGTGCTGTGATTTAACCTCTAACAAATTTAAATAATGAGCCATCTCTTTGTTTTCTTGCAGCCATAACTTGTCCACTTGCCTGTCTGTAGTACTCAATGGATTTCTCTCTGAAAATACATCATTGTTAAGGAAATTTAACTTTAAAATAATTATTTACTAACACACAAAGTTCTGAACTGTCTCCTGGTCTATTCCTTCAATTTTTCCTACAACTACATTGGACATACTATAACCAGTGATGGAATATGTAAAATTGAAATAAACAAAAGAATAGGAATGGCAAAAAGTAATTTTAACGTCATGGAGAATATACTAGCATCAAAACAAATAACACCAGGGCTAAAACTAAGAATAGCAAAATGTTGTCTTCTCAACATTCCTATATGATGCAGAAACATGGACATTAGACAAGAAAACAGAACAGAGAATTAAAGCCTTTGAAATGTGGATATATAGAAGAATAGGTAGAATTGGATGGAAGGAAAATAAAACAAACGATGAAGTCTTAAAACAACTAAAAATGAAAAGAGAACTACTAAGAACAATTCAAACAAGACAAATGCGATTTTTCGGCCATGTTAAAAGACACAACAGCCTACTAAAAGTACTCCTGGAGGGGAAAATACAAGGTATAAAAGGCAGAGGAAGACCAAGACTAACATGGACGAGTAACATCAAAAGATGGACAAACCAGCCTATGACAACCTGTACCATCAAAGCAAGAGACAGAGCAGAATGGCGCTCCATGGTAGCCAACCTTCGTTGCGGAGATGGCACTCGATGATGATGATGAGCTCACTAAAACTGCCTTCATGTACAGTGAAGCTTTGTATGGCACTGCCTTTCAAAAAAATATATATCGTTTGCGACATTTTTTTTTAATTTCTAGGGTCTACCAGTTGGGGAGGGGGAGTGGGAGACTTAGAGGACCGGAGAAGAAATGGCGTTTACCCGCTGCAGTCGCCACAAGGTGTTTATATTTGAATGTTTATTTCTCTCTAGATATAAAAAGCGTTTGAACCTTCCGCGATTGGAACCCGAGTTCTCCTGATCTGGAGCAGACAAGTTATCTATTCGGCCACCCGTCACTGCAGTATTCAAACCTGGGGTCAGTACTTTGGACAGATTTCACACCCCGCCTTGTCACTGCAGGATTTCTTGAAGTTTATTTCCTATCCAACATAATTGTTATCGTACTTGATCGATTCATCGTTGATCGATTTATCGTTGATCGATTCATCGTTGATCGATTCATCGTTGATCGATTCATCGTTGATCGATTCTTGATAACAGATCTGCTGTTACTTCTATTAATTGTAGCTGGTTATGTTTGATCGCAGCCTGTGTTTTAGGGACCACGTCGACCATGTGATAACAAAATCCCGCAAAGGATTAGCCGCCTTGAAGATCGTGGCAGCTGCCAACATCGAGCAGAGGCTACTTACCCTCTCTTCCAGCGACTAGACCTCGCACCAATCGAGTATGCTCCAGCAATGCTTAATGTCAGTACGACGCAAATTGACAGGCTGGAGGAAATACAGAATGAAGGTATACGAATTATCTTGGAGTATACGAGCCCATGTCTCTCCTTCGGATGAAGGAAATGGGAGTTAAGATGGGTACAGCCCATTTAACGTCCTTCTTATGGCGGAGGATGAAGGAAATGGGAGTTAAGATGGGTACAGCCCATTTAGGGTCCTTCTTATGGCGGAGGATGAAGGAAATGGGAGTTAAGATGGGTACAGCCCATTTAGGGTCCTTCTTATGGCGGAGGATGAAGGAAATGGGAGTTAAGATGGGTACAGCCCATTTAGGGTCCTTCTTATGGCGGAGGATGAAGGAAATGGGAGTTAAGATGGGTACAGCCCATTTAGGGTCCTTCTTATGGCGGAGGATGAAGGAAATGGGAGTTAAGATGGGTACAGCCCATTTAGGGTCCTTCTTATGGCGGAGGATGAAGGAAATGGGAGTTAAGATGGGTACAGCCCATTTAGGGTCCTTCTTATGGCGGAGGATGAAGGAAATGGGAGTTAAGATGGGTACAGCCCATTTAGGGTCCTTCTTATGGCGGAGGATGAAGGAAATGGGAGTTAAGATGGGTACAGCCCATTTAGGGTCCTTCTTATGGCGGAGGATGAAGGAAATGGGAGTTAAGATGGGTACAGCCCATTTAGGGTCCTTCTTATGGCGGAGGATGAAGACAAGTAGTCGTCGGATGAACGACAGGCGAAAGAAAGAATGAAAGAAAAAATAAATAAACAAGGGAAAAAAGAGAGAAAAAAGAAAGAAAAGAAAAATAACTAATCATAAAGAAGCCAGTACAGTGGTAATATCTAAAACATATTCAACAAACAAACAAGTATGGAAAGAATGACGTGTCACGTGGCCTGGAAAAAAAATATCAAAGAAAACTTCAAGCCAGAAATACTGTCAAGGACTTTGTCAATTTTGCGCATAAAATGCGTTCCCTTTAGGATTCATTTTTTACAGCCGCCTGCTCAGAAATATAAACTCGTCGTAAATGTAAGCCTTCATGCGCCCTAAATAAAACACGTTTCGGAGCTAATTAACACGCAATAAATACGTGGTCTTAAACTGTGACATCAATAACCAAGAACGGAACTGGAAATTGATGAAAGGATTATACTTAAGATAAGAAATTTACGTGTGAGAAATAAGAAGAGTCATGTAACAAAAATTAGATATAAGAGTCACAGAAAAATAAGAATGTTCATTTTGTAACAGTAGAAGAACTAAAAAACAAAAAAATCAGGGAATGTAAAAATATTTGAATAAATTCACTGAGGACTTTTTTTCTTCAGCTGTCCGGAACGCATTCCAGTAAGCTTCTAGGACTAACGAGCAAAGATCGTATATGCACAGTTAAGCTACTGAGTTAAGTGCTCTGTGCACACCGTGAGCTGTGCATTTCATCCGTTTTGATCGTGTTTCGATATTCCGATTGCTTACGATGAATCTTGATATCGTATGACAGGGAACAGAAGGCTGTGTTCACTTTCTGTTCGGTTTCGCCTTATGTCTTTTGGCGTGTGCTGAGCTGCTATGATTGGGACTGCAGCTACCTTTCTTTGTTTGGGAGATGAGATAATAATTCGAATTATTCCACTGGCACGGACGGTTGAGCAATTATGGATTTTAATTCGTTTGCAGTGATACTGGTGCATTCTATAACAATAATCGTATATGTAATTAGATATTTGAAAGCTAGAATTCTCAACAGCTTATGTTATCAAACTATGGCCGTTGACAGCGATAGTGTGCGTACCCAAGAGCAACAGAAGGTTAACTGTATGTTAGGAAATAAAATAGCACTGGATTCACTTATGATTTTGGGATCACCAGTAGCGTATTGGTTAGTTCGTTTCTATTGCGATATCTCTCTCTCTCTCTCTCTGCGTTCAGGACTCAATCAGAGTAAGGATTCCAGACTCTCATATGAAGTCAGCTGTCAGGCTAAGTGTGTTGATCGCCCCCACAGACAGAACATCACAATTAGAGTCTGTCAGATCCACTCTGACTGAACACCCGTTAATACGTTGCACTGTGTTCTGCGCCAGTGGCCCAGTGCATCCGATTTCAGCCAGCATTTTTTCAGGTTTGCTTTCCTTAGCCTTTGATTGTCCCCAATCTTCCTGCAAGGCAGCAGTTGATCTTTTCTGTCGGGGGATTCTGCCCTTAGATGGTCGGCCTTCCCAGGTTTACGAGCACCATCTGCCCGAGTCACTAGAGGTGACTAACACAGACATGCACACACAACGTTATGAGATGTGACTAACACAGACATGCGACTTGTAATATGAGGAAACTGCAACAAGGAACACATTTCATGCGTAGCCTCCATTTGTTCCCGCCGCCTATCCCCATATACCGGTAAGTCACGTCCTCCCGAAAATGATGATCATCGTAGCACTTGATGATGTTAGGCCATCGTTGATGACTCCAATTCCGAACATATAGACACACAGTCAGTCGTCAATTTATTCTTGTTGCACATCAAACAGCAGACCGTAAGATTTGCGCACGGCCGGTTTAGGGAACCAATACGATGACGTAGGACACAATGTCGCCAAACTCATAATCTCGATACCTTTAGACTTATGTCTGATTACTCAAGTGTAAACAGTCTACGACGAACAATACACGAAGCAACTTCCCCAAAGAGACAAAACTGCGACTGACGAAGTAGTTTACATTAATGTGTAACGTGGAAATAACTTGCGTCAAAGAATCCCAATAACGGTCTTGAACAGCACTAATGTGACGTAAAGCACAGATGAAGTCTGGACGGTGGAATGTCTCACTCACAACACTTGATTCGTCAAAAACGGACTGTTGTCGACCTACGACCTCGTCTTAGCGACACAGATGTATCAAGCATATCATCATTTTGACTTTTACGCAGAAAGTGCAATGAAGATCCGAAATTAATCAGACCTTGGGTGCATTTTCTGCAGCGATCGAGAGGACGTGGACTAGATCCGCCATCTTGGAAACGGAAGTCCTATTGCGATATGTGTGAACAGTTTCGCTCCAGACTCTCTCTCTCTCTCTCTCTCTCTCTCTCTCTCTCTCCAGTAAATACAGTTGCAGAAGCAGAATACTTCCTGGCTCGCGCTGTGGCGGGGACAGTAAACACATGCAAGAAGGGCACTGTTTCCTCGCCTCTAAACGATATGATATTGTACAACAATAGACTTCCTGTCAATATGGCGGATAGGCGGCAGGAGCCATTCAGGCTCAGTCTGAAAAGCGTTCCTTGTTGCAGTTTCCTCATATTCCAAGTCCGGCTTGCTGCCGGAGCTACTGAGTTTAATGCTATGTGCACACCGTGAGCTGTGTTTTTCATTCAGATTTTGTTTCGATATTTCGACTGCTTACGATTAATGATGATATCGTATGACTAAGGATAATTCAGCTCCGTTCACTTTCGGTATCGCTTGACCTTATGTCTTTTGTCGTGTGCTGTAGCTGCTATGATGGAGACTGCAGCTCCCTGTGTTTGTTTTGATCCTTCATTGGGATGAGTTTTAAAACGGATGATTCCACTGGCACGGGCGGTTGAGCAGTTATGAATTTTAATTCGTCTGCAGTGATACTGGGGCCTTAGACTAACCTTAACCATAACAACAACGTTCTATCTAACACCTCCGACATCCCCACCCCCAAAGTACCACCATATTGGTAGAGTTGCTTCTTTAACCTCATATTGGTATATTAGCTGTGATCACCTACCCGGGGGGGGGGGGGGGGGGATCGTGGCCGTGCGGCTTAAACCACTGTTTCACTGGCTGAAAAACCGGCGTACGATGTTCGAAACTTTTCTTATGGGGGGTGAAATAAAAATGTCGTGGCGACTGCTTTGACCAAACTGCCTTTATCCCTCTGGTTCTATCGTGTGTTCCCCCTCCCCCCTCCCGACATACACCAGCAATGGTAATATGTGTCGTAAAGATAGTTTTTTTTTTAACCTAACTAGTGAGCAATGTGTCACGGGATGGAAGCACAGCACCTGAAATTAAGACCCGCTTCAAGTGCATTTGGAGATAAAAAATACTGAGAAAGCACACGAAGCGCAGACTGTTCAACTCTCATATAATACCCGTGCTAACATATGGATACGAGAGCTGGATATACCCTATAGCTCTAGAAAACATACTAATTACTTACAAAAATAAATATCTCCAAAGAGTCTTGAAGAGAATTCACACCAAATGAACCTGTAAGAGAAGAAACCAGACAAGAACACGTATCAAATCTATAAACGGAGAACGCGCTTGAAGTACATCGGTTATGTGTTATGAATGGACGAAAGAAGACTCCAGCGTCAGACCGTCATGTGGAAACCAGGTGGCAAAAACAAAGCAGGAAAACCTAATAGAAACTCTAAGAAGAACAATTAAAAGAGAGCGTTCAACTGTAGGCTTAAGTGCAAAACAAGACCCACTAGTGAAGAATAAAGCAGGGAGATTTATTACTTCTTTCAAGTGTTGCATTCGACCCGATCTAACTAATCTCAGAAACACAGCAGCATTGGATGAAGATGATCTGACTCTAATACATTCTTCTCACTCTGAAATTTGATACGTTATGGGGTGGTTCCACTTTGTGATATATAGATCTTATACATTTGTTTATTGGTTACTTTGTTGGGGAATATTTTAGAACGTAGGAATCGGTCTTTATTCCAAAGACGGATGTGTCGGGCTGAAAGATCCAAACATCCTGGCTTGCCGTAAATTATATAGCTCGTTTCAAATCATCTGCCCAACTTCAAAACGCTATTACTCTCTAAACGTTTGTTAAGAACTTTTGAAATTTTCCAAATGTTATTAGAATGCAAAAGACCCTTTAAATGTATATTTAACAAATATCTTGCAGCTGCAGTTTTCTTAAACCGGCGATATTTCTTTGATGTTTGTCAAAATTGTAAATTGTGAAGCCCTAAAGAATAGAAATTACCGTAGTTGCTGATCTATGATCAATTTTCACTAGGTAAAGGCGTGGCCGTAATGGGGAAATAACTGGATAAAACAAAACACCAGGAGAATTATTGTCTGCTCAGTTCGAGGACGGACGATAATATCAAGGTATACCTGTATGTCCAATTTTCATAGTTGTGTGGTCCTGAAAAGGACCGTTTGTTGAACTAATTTAAGGTAATATAGGGGCCAACATTGTGGGGGGGGGGGGGGGGGGGGCTATATACTTTCATTCTGAATCAGACGAGTCTAAAAGATTAATAACTGTTTGGGGTTGAACATTCCACAAACCATCATTTTTCCAATATTCCTCTTCCTGTTTTAAGACGTGGTCTTCACATTTAGCCCAATAATCTTTGTCTATATTTAATAAAGCGAGATTAGCAAGAGTCTTTACATCGCATATTTTGAATGTTGTATTTTCATCTGCCACTTGTCCTTTTAATTTTGCCCAGATTAGTTCTATTGGATTTAAATGAGCATGGTAAGGTGGCAGCCTCAAACTTATATGACCGTGCTCTTGGATAATCTTATCTATTTGAAAAATCTATGTCCTCTGTTTTTGCTTTACTAGAGAAAGTAATTCAGGTTTTAAGTACATGTTATTAAATTGTATGTGCTCCTTTGTGAGCCATATCTTAATAGCATCTTTTGTACTGGATGACGTCGGGACTTTATCTTCAAGTGCAACAATGTTGTGGTACGCTGCATTGTCCATTATTAGGCAAGATGGTCGATCTAGTGATGGGAGAACAGAATTTTCAATCCAATGTCTAAATATGTGACCATTCATCTCAGAGTGATAATCCCGATTGTCTATGGATTTTGAAAGAAAAATTAGCTCTGCATTCTGTATTAGTCCATGTTGTCGACTACCTGCATGAGCAATTATCAAGCGCTGTCCTTTGCTGCTAGGTATTAATCTCTTAATCTTTCCATCTGATGACTGCCATTCCCTTTGTTAGTGTGGTGAGCATTGATCCATGTTTCATCCAAGTACACAATATCATAACCTTGCTTGCGCACCTCTTTTACTTCACGTAAGTACTTGCTTCTCATGACTACTATATGTGGCTTCTCACAGATGATGTTTCGTCCATTGGAATACTTTCTGAATGTAAAGCCTGCAGCTCTCACATTCCTCCATAATGTAGACTTTGATATTTCAATACTGTTGTTCTTTTTCAGCGATACTTTTAATTTTCTTATTGTAACAGTTTCATTCATACCCAACATTTTGCGAATTTCACTTCTAATAAGTTCACTGTCGAAATTATCCAACATTTTTGCTCTTCCTTGTGATTTTGTATATTTTGAACATTGACGGTCACGTGCTTGAATCCAGCGATTAAATGACCGTTTAGCTAAATCCAAAATGTGTCTTGTCCTATTCTCAGGGTTTTCTAAAGAATGAAATAATCTTCCTCGTTTAGCCTCTTTGCAAAAATAGTCATCCATTTTTATTGCGATGTTTTGTAAACTGCAGAATTTCATTTTAAGACTCATGATAAATGTTATTGTTCCACGTCTCCACCTATAAATGAACGGAAATGGAACACACAATGCCTCGTGTTTTCTACAAGTGTCTAATTGTGTCAGAAAGCCCACGTGGAAAGTGTGCAAAAACGTCAATTGTACTGTGTATGGATTTTTAATCGTTATTTTTAACTTAAAATACTGTAAACATTAAGTTTTGACTACATCAATGGGTCGTTATAAATTTATATAAATAAAATAAGCAACAATAATAACCAAATGTTTTTTTAATGAAATTAATTCCCTGTTGGGTTCTAATCATTATAACTTTACATGCAAATTTTGAAAAAATTACAAAAGAGATTAAAAAGATATCGATTTTAAAAGTTGGGCAGATGATTTGAAACGAGCTATAGTTACACTTATTCTTCTTTGTGTCGTGTGTTCGCGGTTCGATAGGCAAGCACATGGTTCGACAAAATGTCGCCAGCAAACCGGGTATGTTCAACCCTTATGTGAAAAGTCTGTGACGGTGGATGGAGGCGGAGGAATCAAGAATGATAAACGGCCCAGAAAGCGAAAACAGCAAAGTGTGTGGTACACAAGAGGCATGTTCAGAACACGAAAGACGAACATGGCTGATCACCGTGAAAGAGATTGGAGCCTCATCACGTACTAGTCCTGAGGAAACCATGGAGAGTCGGAGAAATTCGAACTTATGTCGGAGGAAAGATCTTAAAATAAGTACTTGGAATGTTAGGACTCTATATCAACAAGGGAAATTGGAAAATCTGATTCAAGAAGCAGAACGAATAAATATAGATATTTTAGGCATATCAGAGACTAGATGGAAAGAATGTGGGTACATTGAAGACGAAAAATATACATTTATATACTCAGGAAACACAACAGAACATCAAAGGGGGGTAGGAATACTGATAAAAAGAGAGCTACAAAAATATATAAGTACCCACTGGACATACAGTGATAGGATTATACTACTCAAGTTGAAAGCAAAACCATTCGACATAGCAATAATACAGACATATGCACCTACTCAAGACTACACATATGAACAAATAGAGGCATACTATGAAGACCTAAATAAAGTTATGAAGCAAGTGAAATCTTCAGACATCTTGATTGTAATGGGTGACATGAACGCTAAAGTAGGAAAAGGTAGATATAAGACCATTTTAGGAAATCATGGGTTAGGAAAAAGAAATGACAGAGGAGAAAGATTAATACAATTCTGTGAAGAAAACAGGCTGATAATATGTAACACCTACTTTGAGCAAGAGAAAAGGAAACTATACACATGGAAAAGCCCTGGAGATAGGAAGAGGAATCAAATAGATTACATAATGATAAAAGAAAGGTTCCGTAACAGCGTAAAGAAAGCAAAAACCTACCCAGGAGCAGATATTAATTCTGATCACAATCCTGTAATGATTAAAATGAAAATCAAACTAAAGAGAAACAAGCAAAAATCTAATCCATCAACAAATCCACTCGATATAACAGCTTTAAATCAAAAAGATATTAAAGATACCTATACAATACAAGTAAAGAACACATACCAGAAGCTGCTAGAGGAAGGAATTGAACAATACAGAAGAGAAAATCCTGATGAAAAAGTAACAACCAAATGGCAATGCATAAAGAAAAGCATACAAAAAGCCTGCGACACCTTACCCAAAAGAGAAAAGAACAAAAAACAAAAATGGATAACTAACACCATCTTAGAAAAAATGGAAGAAAGGAGACAAGCGAAGAACACTGCCCAATACAATAAAATAGATAATGAAATACGCAAAATGTGCAAAAAGGCAAAAGAAGACTGGCTCAGCCAAAAATGTATAGAAATAGAAACTATGGAAAGCAAACAAGACCTAAGAGGAATGCACACAGAAATAAAGAGAATGACTAATAAAAATAAAAAAGCCACAGAAGGTGGATGCATTGCAGACAAAAAAGGAAAAATGCTAACAGACAATAAGGATATCATAGATAGATGGCAGGAATATATAACAGAACTATTTCATGATCAAAGGGACAAGAAACCAGTTATAAAATGTACATCAGGCTATAAAATCTTAAAATCTGAGGTGGAAAAAGCTATAAAAACAATGAAAAGGGGAAAAGCAGCAGGACCTGAAAGCGTACAGATAGAGATGATACAGGCACTTGAAGATTTTGGCATTGAAGTGATTACAGACATATGCAACGACATATACCACACAGGATACATACCAAATGAACTAAAAACATCAACTTTCATTGCATTGCCTAAAAAGAATGGTGCAGTTGAATGCAGTGACTTTAGAACAATAAGCCTAATGAGCCATGTTACAAAAATCTTGCTAAAAGTTATACAAGGAAGGATTCAGAATAAAATCAATACTGAATTAGATGAGCAGCAATTTGGATTTAGGAAAAATAGCGGGACAAAAGAAGCCATATTCTGCATGAGAACATTAATCGAAAAATACACAGAAGTAAACAAACCAATATATGCATGCTTCATAGACTACACCAAAGCTTTTGATAGAGTACACCACAAACAACTTATAGAATGCCTAGAAGAGATACATCTAGATGACATGGATATACGACTAATATGCAATCTATACTGGGAGCAAACAGCAATAATAAAATATAACAAAGAGTTCTCTACACCCATTGATATAAAAAGAGGAGTAAGACAAGGATGCATCCTATCACCAAGCTTGTTCAATCTATACACTGAGCAAATCTTTAAAAACATCTCAGAGATGCCAGGCCTACAAATTAATGGAAAGATAATCAATAACCTAAGATATGCTGACGATACTGTACTACTAGCAGAAAATCCTAAAGACCTACAACAACTACTTAATGAAATAAACACGACAAGCAAAAAATATGGACTAGATATGAACATCAAAAAGACTAAAACTATGATCATAAATAAAGAAAATGCTCAAAACCCACAAGTGGATATCCAAATTGAAGGAATAGACCTTGAGACAGTTCAAAACTACAACTACCTTGGACATACTATAACCAGTGATGGAAAATGTACAACTGAAATAGACAAAAGAATAGGAATGGCAAAAAGTAATTTTAATGTTATGAAGGACATACTAACATCAAAACAAATAACACCAAAGCTAAAACTAAGAATAGCAAAATGTTACATCTTCTCAATATTCCTATATGGTGCTGAAACATGGACATTAGACAAGAAAACAGAACAGAGAATTGAAGCCTTAGAAATGTGGATTTATAGAAGAATAGGTAGAATTGGATGGAAGGAAAAGAAAACAAACGATGAAGTCTTAAAACAACTAAAAATGAAAAGAGAACTTCTGAACACAATTAGAACAAGAGAAATGCGATTCTTGGGCCATGATAAAAGACACAACAGCCTACTGAAAGTAATCCTGGAGGGGAAAATACAAGGTAAAAGAGGCAGAGGCAGACCAAGATTAACATGGACGAGTAACATCAAAAGATGGACAAATCAACCGATGACAACCTGCACCATCAAAGCAAGAGATAGAGCAGAATGGCGCTCCATGGTAGCCAACCTTCGTTGCGGAGACGGCACTCAATGATGCTGATGATGATAGTTACACAATTCACACGTTCTCATTTAATGGCTGAAAAAGATGGAGAGGGAGAACGTGGAAAATCAATTATGAGAAAACACGTTTAAAAGTGAATGAATTCTACTGTTTCCGGTGTGAAATACTTAACTTTTAAACACACACGTTATTAAATGTTAATATACAATGTATTCTAATCAACTGGAACGTAGCTATGAAAGTTCATATATAAGTTAAAAAAAAAAAAGCAAAGAGTTACGACACTAAAATATTAATAACTAGATAGCGTGCGTTCTTCGAACGGTTTGATGTCACCTTTCGTAGTTTGTCTTTCAATCATTTCAATCATAGCAGATCATTGTTTGGCCATGTAATGAGAAGAGAACAGCTGGAATATATTGTAACAACTGTAAAAATTTAGGGACGCAGAGATAGAGGGAAGCAAAGAGAAAAAATACCAGACAGCTTAAGAGAATGGCTTGGCAGAAGGTCAACAACAGAAATGATAAATAGCTGTCGAGATCGAAAGTTGTGGAGAGACATGATCACCTACGCCAGCAGGCTCCGCACTTGATGATGATGATGAATAGTCAATAGAATATGTGATCTTGATTGATTTATCTAAATACTAGCAATCTAAATATATAGCAAAATAGCAGTCACATGTGTTGGGGATTGGGGAGTGGAAATGTCAAGAAGTTTGCGAGAAGATTTTTCAATTTCACGGATTTTTAATGCTCTTGTTAATTAGTATGGATAAACAGAAGCAGAAGAAAAATAAAAATAGACGAACAGAGAATATAAATAACTATTGCTTCAATCTCCTGAAATCGAACTAAAAAATTCGAGAAGGCAAAAAAAAAAAAAAAAAGGACGGGGTGTTTTAAGAAGTGTTTAAACACACTTTCGCTTTTCTTTATGACACCCATCTCCCCCTCCTCCTGTCATATAAAAAAAAAAGACTTCCCCTCATTTTGTTTCATTTGTCTTCATGAATATCTGTGAAGCCGATGACGTCACAGAGACCAGGATTTTAATGTAAACGAATATAGAAACAGTATCACATTTCCCTCATCATCATCATGCCATACCGTTTGGCGTAGGCGATCATGTCCTTCCACAATATTCTATCTACAGTGCATCGTATCAGTTCTGTTGTTGACTGTTTTCCATGACATGGCACCAAGCTATCCAGTATTTTCTCTCTTTGTCGTCTCCGACCTTTCTTTCCCTGTATTTTGCCAGTTGTAACCAAGTATTCCAACTTTTCTCTTCTCATGATGTGCCCGAAAAATGTTTATTTCTTTCTGATGTTTTTTAGTAGCTCCCTTTTTGTGTTGGCCTCTTTGAGAATTTCCTCATTGGTACTTTTACCTGTCCAGGGAACTTTCAACATTCTTCTGAGAAATCCCATCTCTGTGGCCTCTAAATCGTCTATTTATTTGTGTGTCTACTATCAATAATTCGATTCCATAGGTTATTATTGGTTCTATATAGCACCGATGAGCTTTCTCTCTCTCTCATTTCTATTGACATATATTGACTCATGTCACTAAAATGTGATATTTCGTTGAAAGAGTAACGAGGACATTCTAAAAGTGCATAGGACATAGAAGGAAGTTTATTACCAATTTCTGGAAACAATACATGTTTTCTGTTCATATAATGAGGTGACATTTGGAACACGGTATAATACAACTGGGAGAATTGCTTTGTTCAAAACTGTTATAAGAAGAATGTATAGTGGTGCATCGCACTTGAAGTTGTATACGCTCCTTCAACTGTTTGAACTTTGAATTGTTCGAAATCCGAATCAATTTTTTTCTGCTTTAATAATTGAAAGTGAATTGATCCGTTCCTATCATGCAAGGTTTCTGCTTTTGAGATTGTGGTTCTGCCCTATGTGCCGTCTTCGGCTCGAAAGGACAATAGATATATTTAAGCAGCACCCATTTCTATCATATATTCACATACTTTAAGGTAAAGATAACACAATTAAATGACATAAATTAGTTCACTTTAGTCTAGTCGACAGATCATTTTCATTGACGAGAGGCAACTCCATAGTGCCTACAACCGGTCCTCATAGTGTCCTCAAACCGTCCAAATAGTGCACACAACCCGTCCCCATAGTTCTCACAAACCGTCCCAATATTGCCCACAACTCGTCCCCATAGTACCCACAAACAGTCCCAATAATCCCCACAACCCGTCCCCATAGTACCCACAACCCGTCCCCAAAGTGCCCACAACCCGTCCCCATAGTGCCCACAACCCGTCCCCATAGTACCCACAACCCGTCCCCAAAGTGCCCACAACCCGTCAACATATTTCGTTTACTTTTATTTTATTTTATTTTATTTTTTTTTATCTTAAACCGGGTTTTCCAAAGCGCAAAAAAAAAAAATGCACACAGCACCTCCTGCTTTTTACTTTCGTCCATGATGGCCAGACATCAAATCACATTACCTAGCGATCAAGGGAGATAAAACGAAGATCCTCGGATAAGGAATTATAATATAGACAAATTCCCACCGTCTATGGCGGGATTAGAACCCGTGGTCTGTCGGTCCAGAGGCTGACAGATTCACAGACTGGACCGAAATTCTCTCGAATCTCGGTTCGAGCTCTGAGGTTTCTCGTATGAAGTACGAGGCTCCACTGTATTTATCTCTGTTCAGTTTATTTTATTTTAGTTCAGTTAAGTTTTGTTGCATGCTTGCTTGCCTCCGTTCGCCCGATGACTAAAGGAGTACATTCTTCGTCATCCGCACTTAAAAGGACGTAAAGTAGGCGTGTCTGCGTTGCGTTGTTGTTTGCAGTATGTCTGTGATATTTGCGCCTTTCAACCGAAAACATCCGACTTCAGCTCGACATTTTTGAGTACCGGGGTATCGTCCCTCTTTGATCTTGCTTGGCCAGACTAGACAGGTTAGTCTACTACTGGAGGTACCACGGAGAGGTGGAGCAGGGTCTGGTTCAACGATCCTAACGCAAGCCATCAGATGTGTGTCGCTGACAACTTCCACCTATGCTTCTGTGAGACGCGCCTTCGCCTCCGTTTAGTTTAGTTCAGTTTAGTTTAGTTTAGTTTAGTTTAGTTTAGTTTAGTTTAGTTTAGTTTAGTTTAGTTTAGTTTAGTTTAGTTTAGTTTAGTTTAGTTTAGTCGACAGGCCAGCACCATTGCACATCGGACGAGTGACCATAATTTTACAGACCTTCAGAACATGATTTTCGGGGTATTGTGGTCGGTATTACGTCCGTGCCGTTTTACTTTCCCAGAAAAAATCCGGTACCCATTTAAGGCTGGGTGAATCCGGAAGCCGCCAGTTGGGATCGAAGCCTACCTCTTGTCCTTTGTAGTCCAGTTCACTAACCACTGAGCTATCGCGGCTCCCAGGAGCTGTTTATAGAGGCTTGTTAAAAGACACATCAGAATACAAAAAATGTAATCTTGGAAGGGAAAATACAAGGTAAATTAGGCAGAGGCAGACCAAGACTAACTTGTTGAGTAACATCAAAAGATGGACAAGTCAGTCTATGACAACCTGCATTATCAAAGCAAGAGACAGTGCAGAATGGCGTTCCATAATAGCTAACCTTTGATGCGCTCAATTATGATGATAGGAGCTGCCAATGTAAAAGATCTTTCATTTCTCCACTGGAATCGAAAAGCTTCAGACTTTCCGTTTAGTAAAAACATTCTTCTTTTTTCCTTCCTCATTTGCCTTTCAGCGTCGAGGGGAGATATAATTTGGGTCTTTTACTTTTCTGTTCGCCATTGCTGCTGTTATGTTTCCTAGTGTTTCTAATATTCCATCTTTTTTGTGTTGACTTCTTCGGTCCTTGGGTCTGGTGTTCTTGCAACGTTTATTGAAGGCTAGCTGTGTTGTGTTTTGATTTTTCTGCCTTGTCACTTGGCCAAACCATTTTATCTGTTGTTTCTTTATATATTATATGGCGGGGTTCATTCGTAGCTTTTTCTCAGTTCTTAATTTATGATCCTGTCTCTCAGACTGTTTCATGTCATTCGTCTAACACTTTTAATCTCAGCATAGTTTTTTTTTCTTCCTGTTCTTACATCTGGGGTCCAGGACTGGCATTAGTAGCACAACGTTCGGATTAAGAATTTATTGTAGAGTGCCCGTTTTGCCTGTAGAATTATTTCCTTGTTTGACAATAGTGGTGATAGCTGTCCGATGATTTGACAAGTTTTTGTTGCATCTTTAGTCTATCTCTGGTGTTTGTGAATTGTCTTTTTGTTACTAGGACTTCCTTTAGACAGACATTTTAGGACAAAAATCGAAAACAAGAAAACCAGAGAATCCCAGTCCATGAACTGGGCGTCAGAGCTAACTGCTTTGTATTGACCTCATGGCATTAATCTGAACGCAACTCATCCCGTTAAGGGTGACTCCAGTCCACGCAGTTATTACTCGCCGCGGGATGCACAACCTCCGACAGTATTTCAGGTTTGTCTCTCCGGACATGCTTGTTGTATCCTCGCCGAGCTTAATTATCTCGCTCGAGTGGTTTTATATTATTAACTTCCGCCGGGAAAACGTTGTGTGGAGGTAAAGATCCGAGACTATTTGTTGATTTAATGGTCTCTTCTGTCTTCCTAAAATTACTCCCTTTGTTCTTCGTGTTCGTTGTGACTACATAGGACAGAAATACAAACAAATGTCCAACAACAAATACATTATTTGCATGCAAGTTCAAATACCAAGCTTTACTTTAATGATGTAGAATTCAGAGGCACTACTTCTGTTATCGAATCAATCTTTTCTTATCAATTGATAGAAGATAACAAGAGAGGCGGGGGATGAGAATGAACAGAGACGAGGAAGGAATAGAGGAGAAAATGGAACAGCAGAGACGTTTCTTTTTCCTTCTGTGAATACTTTTAGTTATCGTCCGTCTTTAAAATGACAGTAGAATGGTGGTAGAAATGTTGTGATGTTGTTTACCGCAAGTTTTGATCTATCAACACATTTAGGTCCATCAAGTCCCACTTCATCTCGACATTTTCTGATACCAGGTTCTGGGGACAATTCCGATGGCCCATAGATGCAACACTACAGACAAAACTATATGGGCCACTACAAGAATTACACAAGACAGTAAAATTTATACAGGAAACGACATTGTAGATATAGACAATAGTTCAGGCAAACTAAAGAAATATAGACAGACAGACAGACAGTTCAGGCAAACGAAAGAAATATAGACAGACAGACAGACAGACAGACAGTTAGTAGTCTCCGTCAGTCATAGATGACTATGGATTTTGCAGCACGCCTAGAAATGATTTTTTTAAAATTTTCTTTCGCAGTGTATTCTCTTTTTCTATGAATCTGTCTTCTTCTTGTTTGAGTGGAGCTTTAGAATGTGTCTCCATAGATTACGCTCTGCAGCGATTTCTTCCCAGGCTGCAGGGTTTATGTTCAGTGTCTTCATGTCAAGTTTACGCACGTCTGCAAATCTTGGGCACCCCTAGGTCTTTTGCTATCTGCTAGTTGTCCATAGAGTATTATCTTTTGGTATGCGGCCATCTTTCATACGGTGTACGTGGCAAAGCCAACATAACCTATGTTGTTTGAGCAGCGTAGATGTTCGGGAGGCCTGTTCGACTCATGACCTCCACGTTTGTCACTTTATCCTTGCAGGTTATACTAAGAATACAGCGCAGACATCGCGTTTGGAATGCATTTAGCCTTCTCTCCTTCTGTGCCTAAGGTGTCCTTGATTCGCTGCCATACAGGAGAATAATAATGATGCAGGCATTGTAAACTTTGTTTTAATTGTCAGTTTGCTGTTTTCTCAAACACGCCTAGAAAAACGGGGCGAAGGTGGTAGCAGCTTTACCAATGCGGGTGTCAATTTATATATCTAAAGATAGTTTGTTGTTGATGAATGGACACCAGGTAGTTGTAATACCTCACGACATCAAGTTTGTAGTTGTCGATAGAGATTTCAGGTGTTGCTTCAATGTCCTGACCGAGTATATTAGTTTTCTGCAAACCTATTTTTAGACCGAAGTCTCTGCAGGCATGCGAAATGCGATGTACCCATGCACTGGAGTACTTCCTGACTTTGCGTGACAAGTGCAGCGTCGTCAGCAAATAACAGGTTTCTAATAGAGATATGTCTGATTTTGGACATTGCCTTTAGTCTTCCGAGATTGAACAACCCACCATCAGATCTAGTATGAAGATAAGACTCATTCGTTCGCATTTTTTCAGAATGCGTGTTATAATAGAACATCGAAGAAGATTCCAAATAGGGCCGGAGCAAGAACGCATCCCTGCTTGACACCGCTGCGTATGTTGAAGGGTTGTGATGTGCTGCCGTCGTATTTAATGGTTACCTTCATATCCGCATGAAGCGATTTGACTATCGTTTTTTTTTTTTATCGACAGACAGACACAGACAGACAGACAGACAGGCGAGCGGGTGGGTGGACGGACGGACGGACGGACGGACGGACAGGCAGACAGATAGATAGTGCTAGGTTGTCTTCCCTTTTTGATCACTAATAGCTTGACCAGACCAGTTAATTTCATGCTCATCGTGGGAAGACGGAGATGGAGTGCAATCATTAATAGATTGTTGTTCACTACTCCTGACTCATGCAGTTAGCTATGATTTGCTGACCTGTTTCAGACCATGCTCTATTGAACATCTTCAATTTGTACATGGGATCATCACAACGAATTATCATCTTAGAAGATGCAGAAAATCGAAGCTCTCGAAATGTCATTATGGGTTTATAGAAAAATGAGAACTGGGAGTGGAAGGAAAGAAATACAAACAACGAAGTTTTGAAGCAGCTAAAAAGGAAAAAAAAAAAAAGAAATACGAGCATAACACAGTTTAAAAAGTAAAATCAACATTTTTAGAACACGTGAAGAGACAGAATACCCTCCTGAAGGTCATCGTGGAGGAGAAGGTGGAAGGTAGACGAAGATGAGCAAGACTAATGTGGACTAGAGTAACATCAAAAGATGAACAGTTGAACTTAGACAGTGTTTACCATCAAGGCAAGATACAGAGTAAAGTGGCGTTCCGTAAGTAGTTAACCTTCAATGTGAAGATAGTACCGATACATGAATGAACTGTCATTTCTTACTAAATGTTAAGGTCAATGGGGTTTAATCAAAATTTTTTATCAATAATCATCTCCCTTTACACGGATGCTCGTTCGTTACAAGTGAGAAGTTTCCTCTCACTTTGAAACTTTAGCTAAACTAATTAAAATGTTTACGGACTACCGATTGCTAATTCTAATCTCCATTTCGCATCACCCCCAACAAATAATTCTAATCTCTGTCTAATCTCTAGTTTCAAACACTTTTCTCCGTCTCTGGTTCTATTTCTGAAGAATTATTCAACTACAATGTCTTGTCCATCTATTCAAACCGGATGTCCTCATCGGAGGACGCGCGTTTTGATGTTTTGTAAATTGTCTCCGTCGGGTGTCGTATTCGTGACAAAAGCAAACAAGACAAGCCGTGTTGTGCTCACTGAAGGTTCAGTCAAACGAGACACAGAGAAGCTGCCCGATTGAACGTTATTGAGAAGTAGAATAAGATCTTTCTGAAGCCTCAGATCGAAATAATAACAACGGGAAAGAGATTTTCGAAATAATCTCATTATTAATTTTCCGTCTTTGGACAATGTTTAATTATTTACATAAACATTTGGTTTTTGGATCGTGCTCTAGGTGTACTCTCTTTCCCATTCAGCACGAGATAGTTCTGACAATCTCCCCCCACCCGCCACACACCGATCTATCAGAGCTGACTACAGACCTGATACATCACCCACTCTTAAAGTGACGTTCATGACGTTCAGTGGTTGTAGATGCATTACATTGTGGTTTGCAGCTAGACTGATATTTGCACCTTTCAGCACAACGTAGCGAACATCAGGAAGCCATTTTTGAACGATACGTCTTTCCTTCTTCGATGCTTATTCCTTTAGTCGGAATAGTTTAGTCCGTTTCCATGAGCACCATTTGAAAGTGGACCATGATCTTGATCCCCTCTGTTGGTCGTCGGTCGGGATGCATGTAGCCAGTTATGGGATTCTGACCGCTCTCATTTGCTATGGGCGTTCCGGTACCCACACCCTGAGCATGACTAAATACTTTACTATTCTGAGTTTTCATGTATTAACATATTGCCATGAGCGTATTTGTACAAATCTATGACCCTTGAATTAAACTATGGTTGGGACAGAACCGGAACTGTACACTACAAAATTGAAGGCAAGAAACTGCATTGTTATCTTAAATATCTTTTAACTGAAATTAATTTCAGCGGTACAGTTACTCAGAACGCGATGATCTCGCTGTATTTACCTTATGGAGCAGAGATCAGTAATCAAAGTTGTATCGTTTTTATGTGACGTTTAATAATATTTAATTGTTTTATGCATTAATGTATCAATAAATACACACAACTTCAGACTAGTGTTCTTTGAAAAAAAGAAAAAAAAAAAGAAAATTGAGTCGAACGATAGTATACAAGTTCAATATTTTGGATAAAATAATCTCGGACAGATAAGAGCTAAAATGTAAACCTAGTAGTTTCCATTATACGGTTTGTTAGTTCCTCTGGGGCCAAAGGTAACATTAGGGCAGTAACCATAACTCTCAATGTCTGACGATTCCATTGGTTTTGTTTTGTTGCCCATTGTTGAACCATCTCTATTAATTGTTCTGGGACTTTCTTTTGGGCTTCCTTACTTTCTGTTACCGCCCGGTGTCCACAAAAGCACTGGCGTAAGATTTTTGTTTCCTCCATTCTAAGCACACACCTCGATCCAGTCTTCTCTATTTATACTTGACACATATTCTTGTTTACTTTTATTTCTCATTTTCTCATTCGATGTAAAGTGAAATTACTGCTGCCTTAGTTAAATGTAAAGAAGTTAAATTTCTACTGTCATTTAAATTATGTTAAATAATTCGATACAATTTTGAAAATGTTCCCAGAATTCCATTTCCAGTTCTGAAAAGTTCTCGCTCTGTGATTAGATACTCCTGTGTAAAAGGTTCGAGCACTAAACAGATACTCTTCAAAATCAAAGGTACAAAATACAAAACAACAAATAAGTAAGATACCATCTATCATCGTAGTTCCTGTACGTAATCTCGTTTTGTTCTTATTACTATTCCCTGCCGAAGACGTTATAGGTAGAAACGTTGTTGGGGCTCTTGGTGGTCCAGAAGTAATACGTCAGTCTCTGGATAGGAAGGTCCCGATTTCGAATCCGTATCACAGGACGTGGGAATTTTTCTCTTCGAATTCTCCGTTTCTTCATGGCTCCTACACTCTCCTGATCATTCAGAAGCGAGACACTATGTCTAGCTATCTCGGATAACGCTGACAAACAGGGGACCCAGTGTGCGCTCTGAGCGACTAAAAACCCTCTTGCAGTTAAATTCAAAGTGTAGACTAAAATTGGCCGCTGATCGCGCTAGAGTGGATCAATGATAAATCTATTAACGCCGAAGACTGATATGTCTGGTCGAAAAGAGGATATCGAGACTTTTCCGTCCTTTATCGACGCAACGCATCCACGCCCACGTTTACTAGGGTGAACGATAAAAGTAAAGTAAAGTACCCCCGTCCCGCCAAGTGGCGTATAGGGAATATGGTGTTAGTACCCATAAATTTTACAGACCTTCGGCACATGATTTTTGGGGGAATATGTGAACGATAAGAATAAGAAGAAATGTTGTCTTGCCGTCCTGTCATTTTTCTTTAAAGATGTAACTTATACAATTTATGTTGTGGCCTTGTAAAAGTAAGATCTCATAGAAGGAAGATTCATGCTGCTGCACGTTGAACTGGGAGGATTTGAGCTCTTCCCTTTTTTACTTTTGCTTGGTTGCGTTCGCCCGATGACTAAAAGTGTACACCTGTTCGTCATCCGACTTTAAAAGGACGTTAAGTGGGCGTGTCTGTGTTGTGTTGTGGTTTGCAGTATAACTCTGATATCTGCGCCTTTAGGCCAAACACATCCGCCTTCAGCACGACATTATTTAGTACCGGGTTGTCTTCCTTCTTCGATCCCTACTCGCTTGACCAGACTAAACAGGTTAGTCTGTAAATGGAGGCACCACGAAGAGGTGCAGCAGGGTCTGGACGGTTCTAGTTCACCGATTCTGGCGCAAGTCATCAACTGTGGGTCGCAGACAACATCCAGCTTTGCTGCTGTAAGACGCGCCTTCGCCTCTGTTTTTCGTTTTAATTACAACGGTCTTTTAGTCAGGTATTTATTATTTGTACATTTTTTTTGTTGCTTCTACTGGAATGTGCCCTGTATAGAAAAACAACAGAGAACAATCTGTAGGTCGTGAAGATTACACATTACTGCTCCAGCACCAATCTGTGAAGGTAGATGTGTTCACAATTATTGTTGGATTTTTACCTGAAATTCCCCCACGCCCAGACAGTAATTACATAGATGTGCTTGCTGAAACCGTGTGTGGCTAGTAATACATCTCTCACGTGTACCTGCCACCGATTGCAGTTGTTATTTAGAACTCATAAATTAAATTATTGCTTTTGAGTGTATACAAAGTTCTTTACTGCTTTTTAAACAATATTGGCAATAATTCATATTCTAAAACATACACTTTGACACCTTATCTTAGTGAATGTAGATGAGATTTTTCTTCTCTTATTCGTTTCATTATTAACAGATAGTTTTGTACAAGAGTTCGTTCCCGTTGTTAAAGCAGTGATTGAGTAGTGATTTAGGTCAGAGGTTATCAAACTTTCTCTGGTGCGGGACATCATAAACTGTGTAATATTAAATCTTTCAATACGTTTCGCCACACAGTGCGTCACTCTCAATTTGATTAGTGTAAACAGCAATCAAACCATATTCTTTTTATGTCTTCTATCATCTTGGTAATAATGAAATGTAATTCATTGTTCAATTATCAAAAAAATATTATGTAATATGTAAAGCGTTATATAATATAAACATATTTATTAATATCGATTAAAAAACCTTCTGTACTGAAAGAGTTAACTGTTTTGTAAATACAGACTTGTACATTTTTTTAAAAACACATATGCGTTTCTAATATTTTTAAAGACATTTCTATAAATTTACAATAAATTTTTAACATACAAATTTGCAACATACAAAAACGCTGATAAAGTTGCAATATTTGTTAAAATAAATTTATAAAGTTGCAATATTTGTTAAAATAAACACATAATGTTGTAATATTTGTTAAAATAAACTTATAAAGTTGCTATTGTTTTAAAATCACAAATATGCAGCATGAAAAAAAGTGATAAATTTTGCAATATTTGTTAAGATAAACTTACACATTTGCAATATTTTTAAAAGATACATTTATACATTTGCAATATTTTCAAAGCACGCTTATAATTCTGCAAGTATTTAGAGACACGATTTGCTATATAAAGACGCATAAAGACATATAATGAGTAAAGAAATTGTTCTGAAAGAGGCTAAAGCAAAAAGAGAGCTAATTTCCAATATTAGGAAGAAAAAAATCATTATTTTCTTACCATGTTATGAGAAGAGAACAGCTGGAATGTATTGTAACAACTGGGAAAGTTGAGGGACGAAGAGATAGAGGGAAACAAAGAGAAAGATACCAGACAGCTTAAGAGAACGGCTTGGCAGAATGTCGACAACAGAAATGATAAATAGCTCCAGAGATCGAAAGTTGTGGAGAGACATGATCACCTACGCCAGCAGGCCAGGTACTTGATGATGATGACGATATTAAGACACACTTACAAATGCAATTTTTTTAGAGACATACTTAAAAATGTGTAATTTTAGAGGCACGCTTATATATTTGTAAGTCTCTAGAGACGCGCCTATATATTTGTAAGTCTTTAGAGGCGCGCTTATATATCTGTAAGTCTTTAGAGGCGCGCTTATATATTTGTAAGTCTTTAGAGGCACGCTTATATATTTGTAAGTCTTTAGAGGTTGCGCTTATATATTTGTAAGTCTTTAGAGGCGCGCTTATATATCTGTAATCTTTAGAGGAAGGCTTATATATTTGTAAGTCTTTAGAGGCGCGCTTATATATTTGTAAGTCTTTAGAGGCGCGCTTATATATTTGTAAGTCTTTAGAGGCGCGCCTATATATTTGTAAGTCTTTAGAGGCGCGCTTATATATTTGTAAGTCTTTAGAGGCGCGCTTATATATTTGTAAGTCTTTAGAGGCGCGCTTATATATTTGTAAGTCTTTAGAGGCGCGCTTATATATTCTTTAAGTCTTTAGAGGTTGCGCTCATATATTTGTAAGTCCTTAGAGGCGCGCTTAAATATTCTTTAAGTCTTTAGAGGTTGCGCTTATATATTTGTAAGTCTTTAGAGGCACGCTTATATATATGTAAGTCTTTAGAGGCGCGCTGTGTATTTGTAAATTTTTAGAGGCATGCTTATAAATTTGTAGTTTTTTTTTAAAGATAAACTCATGACTTTGTTGTTTAAAAAAATACAATTAAAGAATGTTTTTACATGAAAATACATTTGTTGTTTTTATGAAAGAAACTATTTAAAAACAGATAAAAATACATGGAAAGAAACGGAAAGGGGAGGGAACGAATAAATGAGCGAACGAGGAGTTCGACGTTGAAATGGTTTACCGAGAATGGCTAATAAATAAAGTAAAGTACTCCCGTCACGCCAGGTGGCGTTTAGGGAATATGGTGTTAGTGACCATAAATTTTACAGACCTTCACAGCACATGATTTTTGGGGTAATGTGGTCGGTATTACGCCCGTGCTGCTTTACTTTCCCAGGAAAAAAATCCGGTACCCATTAAAGGCTGGGTGAACCGGAAGCCGTCGGTTGGATCAAAGCCTACCTCTTGTCCTTTTTAGTCCAGTGCACTAACAACTAAGCAATCGCGGTTCCCGAGAATGGCTAATGGGAAACAAAAAAATGATGAAACAAAAATAGTTACAGTTGAATCTAAGTCAAGATTTAAATTATACCTCTTCACCCTTCCGCCTTTCAACCCTTAAAAAAGGGAAACAAATAAAATGATAAGCTGTAAGATCTTGAATGCGATAATTTATAGTGACTCCGTCATCTCTTGTGGAGACATAAATATTCTTGTTGATTTCTTTGTTTGTTATTCTGACTTAGTGTTATCGTTTTGTTTGAAGGTTTAGGAACCAGAAGCCGTCGGTTGGGATCGAACCCTGCCTCTTGTCCTTTGCAGTCCAGTTCACTAACCACTGAGCTCCCATATATATATATATATATATATATGTATATACGACACTTAAAGGTCATACAACACTGCTCCTGGTCTAGATGGTGTTCGGTATGATGACATAGGTGATTTAGCTGACGACGACTTGACAAAACTAGCCAATGAGTTTAATGCCAGCATTCGGAGTGGTCAAATTAAGGAGGAGTGACTACACAGCTACTTACTACCGCTACCGAAGCCAAGCAAGGACCATTCTCAGATCAGTGCCTACAGAATCATCACAATGCAGAACACCGCGGGCAAGCTGATGGAGAAAATAGTTGCCCGTGTCCTCACCTGTCACCTTGAATAGAAACGGGCATTCCACCCACACTCGGAGGTTATTGATATAACAAAGAGACATGGCTCAATAGTCTTTGCCTATGACGTCTTCGAAGGCTTCCACAGACGAGAGGAGACATGTGCTGCTGCTATAGATCTGGAGGATGCATACAACAGGGTACCATTTGAATATCTCATGCATATGCTCCTCAAACTGGCGGTGCACCCCTTCCTCATTAGATGGATCGCCGCGGCACTGTTTCAGAGGAAGATGATACTCAGATGTGGACGTTGGTCTTCCGAGCCAACATCCGAGCCTTGAAGATCATGGCAGCTGCCAACATCGAGCACAGGCTACTTACTCTTCTGTTCCAGGGATTAGTCCTCGCACCAATCGAGTATGCCCTGGTAAATCTTACTGTCAGCATGACTCAAATTGATAGGCTGGAGAAAATACAAAATGAAGCCATGCGCATTATCTTGGGATGTACAAGGGACACACCCTGTGTAGCAATGAGGTATCTTCTCGACTTTCCAACCATGGATGACAGAATCAAGATCTGGAGAGCACGAGCATACCTGAAGATTATTACAGATAAAGAGCATCCATTGCACCACGTGCTCAACACAGGGATAGGTGCCAGGCTAAAAGAGGCAAATCATGGGTGGGCCGAGCAGAAGATGTCATCAAACAGGTCTGTGGGCTTACCAATATCAGCGTTGGTGAGGAGTGGATACCGGTGCCTACGTCGTTCAAGGGGACTTTCTCGTATATTGTCACACTCGACAGGAAAAGTAGGGAACAGAACCCGGTCGTGGTTAATGCTGAGGCCAACGGTCTCATCTGCGATAACAACGATGAGAAAGATGCAGTCATCTATACAGACGGATCTGTAATACAACACGAAAGAAGTGCATGGGCATTTACAGCACGCTCGGCAGACAGAATCGTCAAAGAAGACAGTGGTGCATACGTTATGACCACGAGTAGCATGACAATGGAGGTGATGGCAGTGACTAAGGCATTCAAATGGTTAGAGTCACAAGACTACACCCACGCATGTATACTGAGTGATTCGATGAGCGTGATAAAAAAACGTGGAGACGGGCTCTGTACGCATGCAATGGGTAGAGTCGTTGCAGAAATCCAAAATACGTAAGGTCACCTTTGTCTATGTCCCTGGACATGCGGGAGTACGGGGAAATGAAAGAGCGGACATGTTGGCTAGCTGTGCTGTCGTTGAGGACGGGCAACCAAAGTATCGGGCGGATATCATCAATGCCCTCCGAGATGTGGGAAGAGCACAGGACTTCGACAAACACAGATCCACGTCACTTCTTCAGATGATGGAAATGGGAGTTAAGATGGGCACAGCCAGAAATGAGAAACTTAGTGGGCGTATAAGAAAACTTATCAACCAACACAGAACTGGGGTCGTCAGTCGCAGGACACTGCGGGAATTGCTGAGGACGGGATCTGGGCACCTATGGACATGTTCGGTGTGAATGATGATGACCCGCAAATAACTCAATATATACACATGTACAACATAACGCTGATTTTATCGCTGCAACCCGTATAATGTTATTATAATAATCAAGAATCAAGAAATATTAAGAATGGCAACCAACTTGCATAGGTGAACATGTATCTCAACAGAATTCTGTATCAACAGTTGATTGTAGCTTCTGCTTTTGACTTTATCTGTCTTAAGTTGTATCGCATCTTTTCTCTCTGTTTCCCTACATTTATTCTCCACTAATTTTGTTTCCCAGTTATCACAAAATGTTTCGGCTGTTCCAATCTTATTACATAATTAAAAACAAAGTTTGCTCCTCACATAGATTACCTAGTCCCGCTTATTTGTTTTAACGACACGATCTGCATATTATAATGGCCCATACCGATGTTGTGGCTCTGATCTCAAATGACGATGCCCTATTGTCTCTAATGGACCTTAAACGCTAGCTCTAGAGTGCTCACAAAAGTGAGTCCATCTAGTTTCAGTTTTCCCAAGCAGAATGCAATGAACCAGTGAAATTCCATTACCATAACGGAGACTCAAATTTACGATCTGACCGTGAAGTCGTAAATCTTCGGTCAGAGATCGCTATGATCTGTTTGAAAGTCGAGCCCTGGAGGTGAGAGGGGAGAAACTATTTGTACTTAACGTTGAAGCTGTCCTTTTGTCTTCTTTAGAACCGTTGATGTCCGATGTTACAGCATTGAACATGCTCTCATGAACAAAGTAGCACTGTATGTAAATCGTCCCCTTTTATGTTGTCGTTTTTAACAGTAAGTAGCACTAATTTAGATTTTAAATATTGTTGTTGTTGATGGAATGCCAAAAGTTGATACTGGCAGGAGTCCTTTTACTCGTTGAATGTGGCGGGTCGGGTGGTGTGACTTTCTTGACGCTCACAGCTTTCACTGGAGAAGCTGGAGTTCTTTTAATGCCAGACTATGCTAGGAAATTACTTTGTCTTGTCCAGACGTACTACAATACTACAATTTGTCTTGTCTAGACGTACTGCAATACTACAATTTGTCTTGTCTAGACGTACTGCAATACTACAATTTGTCTTGTCTAGAGGTACTGCAATACTACAATTTGTCTTGTCTAGACGTACTGCAATACTACAATTTGTCTTGTCTAGACGTACTGCAATACTACAATTTGTCTTGTCTAGAGGTACTGCAATACTACAATTTGTCTTGTCTAGACGTACTGCAATACTACAATTTGTCTTGTCTAGACGTACTGCAATACTACAATTTGTCTTGTCTAGACGTACTGCAATACTACAATTTGTCTTGTCTAGACGTACTGCAATACTACAATTTGTCTTGTCTAGAGGTACTGCAATACTATAATTTGTCTTGTCTAGAGGTACTACAATACTACAATTTGTCTTGTCTAGAGGTACTGCAATAATACAATTTGTCTTGTCTAGAGGTACTGCAATACTACAATTTGTCTTGTCTAGAGGTACTGCAATACTATAATTTGTCTTGCCTAGAGGTACTACAATACTACAATTTGTCTTGTCTATAGGTACTGCAATAATACAATTTGTCTTGTCTAGAGGTACTGCAATATTACAATTTGTCTTGTCTAGACGGTACTGCAATACTACAATTTGTCTTGTCTAGAGGTACTGCAATACTACAATTTGTCTTGTCTAGAGGTACTATAATACTACAATTTGTCTTGTCTAGAGGTACTGCAATATTACGATTTGTCTTGTCTAGACGTACTGCAATATTACAATTTGTCTTGTCTAGACGGTACTGCAATACTACAATTTGTCTTGTATAGACGGTACTGCAATACTACAATTTGTCTTGTCTAGAGGTACTGCAATACTACAATTTGTCTTGTCTAGAGGTACTGCAATATTACGATTTGTCTTGTCTAGACGTACTGCAATACTACAATTTGTCTTGTCTAGACGTACTGCAATACTACAATTTGTCTTGTCTAGACGGTACTACAATACTACAATATGTCTTGTCTAGACGGTACTGCAATACTACAATCTGTCTTGTCTAGACGGTACTGCAATACTACAGTTTGTCTTGTCTAGACAGTACTGCAATACTACAATTTGTCTTGTCTAGACGGTACTGCAATACTACAATTTGTCTTGTCTAGACGTACTGCAATACTACAATTTGTCTTGTCTAGACGTACTGCAATACTACAATTTGTCTTGTCTAGACGTACTGCAATACTACAATTTGTCTTGTCTAGACGTACTGCAATACTACAATTTGTCTTGTCTAGAGGTACTACAATACTACAATTTGTCTTGTCTAGAGGTACTATAATACTACAATTTGTCTTGTCTAGACGGTACTGCAATACTACAATTTGTCTTGTCTAGACGGTACTGCAATACTACAATTTGTCTTGTCTAGACGGTACTGCAATACTACAATTTGTCTTGTCTAGACGGTACTGCAATACGTCTTCTATATCAGTAAGAACCACAACCACGAGGAACACGGTGATCCTAGCTTCTGTTAACCAGGAGACAAATAATAATAAATGAATAAATTATTAAAGAGGGAAACATACGAGGCGATAATAGCGAATCAATTCAGAGGGAGAGGTATCTTTACAGCAATTGGAAAATGTTAGTTAGCCGAGTTGGCAGTGTTCCAAAGCGTTTAGCTTCTCGTGGCAAGGATCTGTGATAGGGATTACTGGTTCGATCCTACTTAAGGCCATATATTGTTTGTTCTTTGTTTTTTTCTGTTGTTGATTATATATATATATATTTGTCTTTTTTTTTCCGAGTGCTGTAAACATAGCTCTTCCTCTGAATTGATTTGCTTTTGTACCACCTGCTTCTCGCAGATTCTATTGGTACGGGGGGGGGGGGGGGGGGTGGGGGGGGGGGGGGGGGGGGGGGGGGGGGGGGGGGGGGGGGGGGGGGGGGGGTTAGACTGACGAGGAGATAGAACTGCTAGGTCTTGGTCGGCTGATCAGTGAGCTGCCATGAAGCTTTGGCTAGAGAGTATAACCGAGTTTGATGATTCTGTACGATTCTGATGAAAGAAGAGCACATTGTTTTATTGAGTAGCATAAAGATATCTCTGATAATGAAAATACAATGAGGACATATTAAAAGATTTCAAGACTGAAAAATGCTGGCTTAAATAGAATTGGCTTACAAAGAACACAATTCTACAGAGGACATTAAAACACTATGGTCACGTGAAAAGATACAGCGGGCTGGAAAGAGCAAAAATGGAAGTAATGGTTCCTGTGCGATGCATTAGGGGCAGATCAAGAAGAATGCGGTTTCAAAACATCAAGGAGACATTGAAATGATAATAGACGAAGTGGGAGATCTGGCTAGAGATAGAGATTCTTTCAGACGGGCTGTGGTTAATGCAAAGATCTGCAACGGACATGTGACCTGATAATCATGATGATGGCATATAGACGTCAGACTATTTATTTTATTATATTATAATTCAGAAAGGTGGATGGCCGTGATCTTGCTTTGTGTTATTTCCTCTCCCAACTGTGAGAAACAATTACTCATATTTAAGCCTTTGAGCCTACTGGTGACATTATAATAATGGGGCCCAATTAGTGGATCGAAAAGCCAGTTTGCTATGTTCTACGTATACAGAAAAATACGAGAATTATGATAAAAATAAGAATTAGGAAATAAGAATAAAAGTGAGGATAAGAAAAAGGATGGGATAAGAATAGTGAGGATAAGAAAAAGGAAGGGGATAAGAATAAGGATGAGGTTAAAGATAAGAACGATGCGGATAAAAATAAAGATGAGGGTAAGAAATATGGTTGGGTTAAGGAAAGGTGCGGAGATGAGAATAAAGACGAGGTTAAAAAATAAGAACGATGCGTTTAATAATAAAGATGAGGGTAAGAAAAATGGTGGGGATAATGATAAGGGAAAAAGAAGAAAATATTAAAATATTTTAAATTAACTTGACATTTTGCTTCAGCTTTCAGTGTAAACAGACTTTCCTTGACAGCCTATGTCTCTTGTATAAAGGTGCATGTCAATATCCTGATTCTGTGGAGAGTGTTTTATCAATGGTTGGATCTGTTGGAAAATACTGAGACAGCATGTTCTAGGCGCTTTGTAGAAACAGGTGATCACCAATGTCTAACCATGGCGCTTTGTAGAAACAGGTGATCACCAATGTCTCATCATGGCGCTTTGTAGAAACAGGTGATCACAATGTCTCACCATGGCGCTTTGTAGAAACAGGTGATCACCAATGTCTCACCATGGCGCTTTGTAGAAACAAGTGTCACCAATGTCTCATCATGGCGCTTTGTAGAAACAGGTGATCACCAATGTCTCACCATGGCGCTTTGTATGTGATCACCAATGTCTCACCATGGCGCTTTGTAGTAACAGGTGATCACCAATGTCTCACCATGGCGCTTTGTAGAAACAGGTGATCACCAATGTCTCACCATGGCGCTTTGTAGAAACAGGTGATCACCAATGTCTCACCATGGCGCTTTATAGTAACTGGTGATCACCAATGTCTCACCATGGCGCTTTGTAGTAACAGGTGATCACCAATGTCTCACCATGGCGCTTTGTAGTAACAGGTGATCACCAATGTCTCACCATGGCGCTTTGTAGTAACAGGTGATCACCAATGTCTCACCGGCGCTTTGTAGTAACAGGTGATCACCAATGTCTCACCATGGTGGTTGCAGTTCCTACTTTTGGTTTCCTAGTGGGTTAAGCTTAATTCTTGATTGACATAAATTATCATCATCATTGAGTGCCGTCTCTGCATCGAAGGTTAGCTACCATGGAGCGCCATTCCACTCTGTCTCTTGCTTTGATGGCGCAGATTGTCATAGGTTGACTTGCCCATCTTTTGATGTTACTCGTCCATGTTAGTCTTGTTCTGCCTCTGCCTCTTTTACCTTGTATTTCCCTTCCAATATTACTTTTATTTGGCTGTTGCGTCTTATATATAACATGCTCCAAAATTTCATTTGTCTTGTTCTAACTGTGTTTAGTAGCTCTCTTTTCATTTTTAGTTGTTTTAAAACTTAGTTGTTTTCTTTTCTTTCCATCCAATTCTACCTATTCTTCTATAAATGCACATTCACGTGAGCATACTTCTTTGGAATAAAACCGACCTAGTTGGGAAAACCACCCGACTAAGTTCGTTGGATAACCGTTGTTCGATTCCCACAGGAAGAAGTGTGAGTTGTACTCAAGGTTGGAAAAAACAAATCCCCGTGGTCGACCCAGCCGCTGGCAGAAATGGGTACCAGGGTAGTACTCTGGGAAGGTGAGGAATGCCGCCTCGCATCGTGAGTTTCGATGCTTGAAGCGACACTGTCCAGAAGTCTTCGAACACTGCTGGATAGGTGCCGAGCATTATTGGAAAACTCGCGTGCTAGGATTCAGTCTCGTACGATTAGAGATCTCTAGTAGGTTAGCGAGCTAACATTAAGCAGGCTAAGAAACTGATGCGCCTAGTGAGTCGATAGTCAGCAGAGACAACTGTACTCCCTATTTAGCACGTTCCCCAGTATAAAGCACGTCCGTCATGCAACAACGAAAACATCGAAGATGGCTTCAGTTCAGATGTCAGATGTACAACTTTCTAGCACCAGCGAATATGTTGATCCAACCTCCTTAGTGGCTTCTTACGTCATGCGTGGCAGGTAACGGCGGCTCTATTCTTTTCTCCCCTCACGGTGGGCAGGACCCCTATACTGACGTCAGACTTTCTTCACCTTCAGTTACATTCAAGGATATGTTTACATATGACGAAACTAATGCGTCTTGATGTTCGAAGCAGTGCTGTTCCTAGTTCAAATAACAATTCTGCTTTTTCATTTCACAGAAGCCCTGGACAAAAATAAGAAAAGAATTATCTTCTGGGGTGTCGTTGTTCATACATGAACATTTGCTGTGCAGCATATCGCTGTAATGATCAACGACACAAACGATAACATTTCTGGTAAGAATAGCCATGATAACAGTAAAGATGTTTGCTAATTTGCAAATAGATGAAGTGCGATGTCTTACGTGGCAGGAATTGTGGAACTTACCATCTGCCTCTTTGTAATTGTAAAAGGAATAGAGGGAGACATTATCTTTTAATGATCTACACATCCAATATGCACAAGTGATCTAGTCTGCACAACAAATGGGAACATTTTGAGTACTTGTGAACGTAAAGATTTGAGGAACATTTAGGAACAATGCCAGGGAAAATAAAAAATATAAACCTTGGAGGAATTGCTTGGTTTATTGAAATTTGACATAAAATAAAGCAAATAGCGCATTCGTCTTTCTACATTAGCCCCGTAAGATTTTTCTTTTAAAGCTTTCATGGCACGTTTGGTTAGTTCGCTGCTCAAGGATTGAAACCATCCTCCAGGAAAAGCCTTTCTACAACCAGGGATTTGGATAGTTTTATCGTGAACAATAACTGACATTAGCGGTTCTCAAAATGTGTAATTTATGGGGGTCGTTCTGTTTGTTGATTAAAAGATACTGTAAATTGATAGCGAACGAAAAAGTTTTAAAATGCAATGACACGTCGTTAACAAGCAATCTGGGTTTTTTTTTAAAACCATAGATGGGAAATAAGGGATCATATGACATGTGTGATGAAAGTTTTCAGCAACTCATAGTTGACTGTCTGGGTCAGAATAAGTGAAACACAGCTGGTTACGATCCTACTCCATGTCACCGTGGCTGTTCTGATAACAAATTAATCAAATTAGTCTGAATAAGGGAGAAGGGATAGAAAGAGTAAAGGAACAACGGTCCCACCCTCCCTCCCATGCCCTGCTGATGTAGAATATGTTGAGCCTAAAGGCGACGATTTCACATCTTGCTGTAATTCACGACTGTGATTTAAAATTGCGCCCACCTAACCTCTTTTTAATGGCTGGCGATGACGAAATGTTTTCGACAGATGAAACAGGGTATTACAAGGAGAAAATAACTCGCAACGATTTCTATCTGCATACATATATTTATGTCTCTTGCTTGTCTCTCTAGTTGGTATATTATTTACCCCCTTTGATTTTATTCGTCTCATCCAAGTTTCCGTTCACTTGTCTACATACTTTCCCTTCTGACTGAGTCATTTTGTTTGTTGTTTTTTTTGCGTGTGTCTGACCTTATCCCACTTCTGCCTCTCTCTATCTATCGAAATACGCTAATAATAAATATTTATGCAAAAAAAAAGAAGTAAAACGAAAAAGAGAGAGAGAGAGAGAGGGGGGGGGAGCAAGAGAGATGGAATGTTTACATTTGAGGCAGAGAGAATGATTGCGATTCAAAATATATAAGATTTTTTTTTCTACAGAAAGGTCTACTGGAACTAACTCTATAATTCCAGCCCATGAAACACGAAGATTATGATATACTAGGTCTGTGAAGCTCAGGTTTATTTACATTTGTACTGTCGCAGTCAATAACTATGACACGGGAATGTAAACTGACGGCAATCTAATTTTTAATTACTTATGAAATACACATTTTAATATCATCATCATCAAAACAAGTACCTTTCTTGATGGCGTAGGTGATCATGTCTCTCCACCACTTTCTATCTTTATAACTTTATCTAAATTCTGTTGTTGATTTTCTTCCAAATCATTCCCTTAAACTGTCTTGAATATTTTCTCAAAGTTTTCCTCTATTTCTTCTTTCGTAATTTTGTTTCCGGTTGTCACGATATTTCATATTCTAGCTGTTACCTTCTCATTACAGGCACGAAAAATGTTGAATGTTTACCTCCGATTTTGGAATCAGTTTTCTTTTTGCTTTAACCTTGTTTTAGAACATCATCATTACTCTTTTTGGCTGTCCATGGTATTCTCAACATTCTTCTGAGAAACCATATATTTGTGATCGCCAACGATTATCCAGTTTTGTGTCCGATTATCCAGGATTCGCATCCATAAGCCAAGACTGACTCCACATAACAACGAAGAGTACTTTTTGTTTTAAATTTCTTATTGACAACAATGATTGCACAATATGCTTCTCATTTTTTGCAATGCCGCCTTTGCTTGAGTTATTGTGCGCCTCATCTCTGTTGTAGATCTACCATCCGACGTTAACATTTTTCCCAGGTACATACATTTATTATTCTGTTTTAACAGACCTGGAGACATTTCAGAACTGCAACTACATTGGACATACTATAACCAGTGATGGAAAATGTAAAATTGAAATAAACAAAAGAATAGGAATGACAAAAAGTAATGTTAATATCATGAAATGTATACTAACATCAAAACAAATAACACCCGGGCTGAAACTAAGAATAGCAAAATGTTACATCTTCTCAACATTCCTGCATGGTGCATAAACATGGACATTAGACAAGAAAACAAAACAGAAAACTGAAGTCTTTGAAATGTGGATTTTTAGAAGATTAGGTACAATCGGATGGAAAAAAAGAAAACAAACGATGAAGTTTTAAAACAACTAAAAATAAAAAGAGAACCACTAAACACAATTAGAATAAGACAAATGAAATTTATGTGGCATGTTAAAAGACACAACAACCTAATAAAAGTAATATTGGAAGGGAAAATACAATGTAAAAGAGGCAGAGGCAGACCAAATCTAACATAGACGAGTAACATCAAAAGGTGGACAAGTCATCCTATGACAATCTGCACCATCAAAGCAAGAGACAGAGTGGATTAGCTCCAACCTTCGATGCGGTAGCCAACCTTCGATGCGGTAGCCAACCTTCGATGCGGTAGCCAACCTTCGATGCGGTAGCCAACCTTCGATGCGGTAGCCAACCTTCGAGACGGCACTCATTGATGACGATTTAATAGTCTCATTGGTGACGAAGGCGTATCTCACAGCAGCAGAGTTGGAAGTTATCAGCGACCCACAGCTAATGGCTTACGTCAGGATCGGTATACCAGAAACATTCAGACTCTAGACTCTACTCCACATCTCCGTGGTGCCTCTAGTAACAGGCTAACCTGCCTAGTCTGGCCAAGCCAGCACGGATCAAAGAGGGAAGACAACCCGGTACTCAAAAATGTCATGCTGAAGTCGGATGTGTTGGACCGAAGGGCACAAATATCAGTTATACTGCAAACCACAACACAAAGCAGACACGCCCACTTAACGTCATTTTAAAGGCGGATAATGCAGAGCTGCATTCCTTTAGTCATCGCCTCATCGGGCGAACGCAAGCAGGCAATAATAATCTCATTTATTTTAATTATACTTTAGGAGATGTTATTTTTTATATTTTAGGAGTTGTCTTATTCTTTGTTTAGAAAATGTAATTGTCGTTGTCTTTCTGCTGTTAAAACTAAAATTGTATTTTTACTTTCCGCCACTGTAAAGTCACTCATTTTCTTCGGGTGTCCGGTTAGCGCAATCGATAGGCGGTTGGCTTACCACGGCAACAGCCGGGGTTCGTACCCTGGCGAGGACACCTGGGTTTTACGAATTCCCTAAAAATTAGTACCTCTGAAGTCGGAGTAAATCTGCCTGCATGGCGAGGGGCATCCTGTAATGGGATAAAACAGACTTTACACGCAAAATTCAGTCCCACAAAATTGAGTGGGTGGGACTTCGTCAGAGGTCAAAGCTGACGAAAGCGAACGAACGAACGAAACGAACTCATTTTCTTCAACTCATTTTCACTCTTAGCAATTAAGTCTATGTCATTAGCATACCTCAGGTTGTTTATCTTATGAACACCGACTGATATTCCGGATATGTCTTTTAATGAAGTTAGTATCAAATCTCTATACTTATTATAAATCTATCTGGTGATAGTACATACCCTTGCCTTACACCTCTTTTTATTGTTTGAAACATCCCCTAATGATTTCTAGTCATTATGGCTGCTTTCTAATTGTTGGTAAACATTCTTTACTATTATTGTATGGTTGCAGTCAACAACTTTTATTTTAACTTTATGCTCTACCTTGTCAAGTGCTTTAGTGTAGTCTATAAGTATATATCTGTTACCACTTCGCTTGCTTCCAGTTCTAGTGACTTTATGGTGTATATGACATAGCTCTGACCATTAACTTCAAATAATCCAAACTGTTCATCACTAACTTCTGCTCTGATTTTGTTTCTCTCTCTCTCTCTCTCTTTGTTTAATGATTCTAGGTTATATCTTTGTTATGTAAATCGTAAGAATTATTTGAACTTAGAGTTTACATTTCATCGCACAAGGGGAGGAGTAAATTTAAAAGCAGAGAGAGAGAGAGAGAGAGAGAGAGAGAGAGAGAGAGAGAGTGAATGAAAGAGAACGTAAGTATAATTACTATTTCAGAGATAAATAATTCATTAAAGAGAAAGTAACATGAGAGAAAAATAAAGAGGTATAAAATGAAAGAGAGAGAGAGAGTGTGTGTGTGTGTGCTGATGAAAAAGAGACAGGGAAAAAGAGAGACAAGTTGAAATGCTGAAAGAAAGATGTAATAGAGTTTGAGAGAGGAAGACACATTGTAAGAGATATGGAGAGCTGGAAACGGAAAGATGCTATTATGGAAAAGAAAAAGAGAGGAAGAGAAAGATAGAAGGAGGAGGGTCATGTGCCAAAAGGATGATAAACAAATATTACAGCAGTCGTTTATCTCAATTAGGCGAATGTAATTGTTTATGGGAAACATTGTTTCAGTAAAAAAACAACAACAAAGAAGGGCTTTTTTCTGTCTTTATTGCCGCAACCAATATTCATTACATAATTGAGGCGAACTTACAGTAAAACCACGCACAGGATAACAGGGGTAATTAGTGTGTGAGTGAGTGTGTTTAAACAAACTCACATTAACCGACAAAGTCGATTATCCGACATTTTCCAGTTCCTGTGAGAAGGTTTAATTAACGGTATTAGGTGCTCAGAAGCCAGGCCTTCTAAAAGCGTTCATTGTTGTACACGAGTTGTCCTGGTTGCACTTTTCATTACCTAGTCTTACAAAAATATGCGAAAGAAACGCCCAACAGTAAATAAGCTGAAAACTGTCAGCGACTCATACTTGACCGTTTGTGTGAGGATTACCAAACCACAACTTATTACTGTAATATCCTATAACATCTGTCAGGCTTGTTGCAGGAGCTACTGGGTTAAGTGCTCTGTGCACACCGTGAGTTGTGCGTTTCATCCATTTTTATTGTGTTTGGATATTCCGATTGTTTACGATGAATGATGATATCGTATGATCGGAGAACAGATGGCTGTGTTCACTTTCTGTGCGATTTCGCCTTGTCTTTTGGCGTGTGCTGATACTGCTATGATGGGGACTACAGCTACCTTTCTTTGTTTGAGATAGTAATTCGGATGATTCCACTGGCACGGGCGGTTGAGCAATTATGGATTTTAATTAGTTTGCAGTGATACCGGGCCATCTATAACCATAACTATATTTGACCTTAAACGTAAAGTGCGTGTAAAGATTACGTCCACGCCTCCAAATGCATACGGCGAAAACGGTGTTATTGCGTATATTTTCGAACGATCAACGACACACTTTGAGTCATGTGGTAGGCAACACGCCAGGTCGCCCTTTCTTGACAAATCTCTGGTAACCAGTTTTAGAGGCTGAGTGAATCATGAAGCTTTGTCGGGTCGAAAAAATAATCGCACATCTGATAGTAGCGGACGTACTAACCACTCAATCGAAGAGATTCACCTCCCCGTTGTGTGCATAGAAATAACAGAATAGTCAGTTTGGTATAGCGAGTTGGAGTCAAAAAGATAAGGCAACCAGGTGCCCAAAAAATGCCGCGACGAAGTCGGATGATTTCGGATGAAGGGCGTAGATACCACAGCTTGCTGCAAGTTACAGCACAACGCATCTACGCCTATATTACCTTTTAGGGTTGATAACAAGGGATAATTTTTAGTTTTCGGATTGGACGAACTTCAAAAAGGGAGGGAATCAACTCATTCAATCATCGCAGCCTGGTAAATAGCGTAATTTCCGGTTCCTGAAGTATCATTCCAATACCTTCATCAATTAGTGTGGCGTTCTCTAAATTCGACCAGAGGGATCCTTCATTATAACTTGTATGTCTAGCTCCGAGGCAGTGGCGAACGTGGGTTGCCAGCGTCCATGGCAAGTGCTACGCCTCCTAACTTACAGCGTGTTATTTTATTTATTTATTTATTTTTTTTTTAATGAAGCTACTTTTTTTTTTCTTTTGAAATTTTGCAACCCAAAGAATTTTGCGTCCTGATCGACTGCCCATGATGTTCCCACATCACGCCACGTCTCTGTCAGTGTCTCTCTATGTGGACGGCAAGTTGTTTGTAATTTTGCAGGTTTATGTAAAGACAGTGTTATGATATCAACATCAATCCTTTCTGATTGAAGCAATCAAATAAGAAATTCAAAGTTATATTTATATCAAGTAACATTAATTGTTCAGTTGAACTTTGTCTAATTCCATGGTCACATTGTCAGCTAAATGCACTCGTATACAATCAGGTTAGAGATAGTACATAACAGCAAGTTGGTAGAGATAATTTCATATTCGTCGACGTGATCTCATGGGTACAGATTCCAGGCTTGTGTAGGATGTGAATTGTTTCTGCAATTTTAGTTTAATTAACGCGAGTGCATTTTATCGTTGCTTAAATACATTATTCCAGCTCTTTTCATCGTTTTGCGGTTTGACAGTCCCAGCATGGCTCCAAATGTAACCAAGGTGTCAGCTCCACCTCTCCGTGGTGCCTCTAGTAACAGACTAACCTATCTAGTATGGCCAAGCGAGTAGGGATCGAAGAGGGAAGACAACCCGATACTCTAAAAAAGTCGTGCTGAAATCGGATGTGTTGAAAGGGCGGGGGGGGGGGGAGAGGGCGCAAATATCACAGTTTTATTGCAAACCACAACACAACGCCAGACACTCCCACTTAACGTCATTTTAAGGGCGGATGACGTAGAGATGCACTCCTTTAGTCACCGGGCGAACGCAAGCAAGCTACCACGGTTTGGAATAATTAAATAGAAATGTTTCGAAACACTTGGGCTATTCATAACGTTTTGGAACTGAATTACTCGTGAATAAATGACTGTAAATGACTTACTTACTGGCTAGTTGAAAGTTCATCAAGCTATTGTGTCTGTCTGTCTGTCTGTCTGTCTGTCTGTCTGTCTGTCTGTCTGTCTGTCTGTCTGTCTGTCTGTCTGTCTGTCTGTCTGTCTGTCTGTCTGTCTGTCTGTCTGTCTGTCTATCTGTCTGTCTATCTGTCTGTCTGTCTGTCTGTCTGATCTATCTGTTTGTCTGTCTGTCTGTCTGTCTGTCTGTCTGTCTGATCTATCTGTTTGTCTGTCTGTCTGATCTATCTGTCTGTCTGTCTGCCTGTCTGCCTGTCTGTCTGTCTGTCTGTCTGTCTGTCTGTCTGTCTGTCTGTCTATCTGTCTGTCTATCTGTCTGTCTGTCTGTCTGTCTGTCTGTCTGTCTGTCTGTCTGTCTGTCTGTCTGTCTGTCTGATCTATCTGTCTGTCTGTCTGTCTGATCTATATGTCTGTCTGTCTGATCTATCTGTCTGTCTGTCTGATCTATCTGTTTGTCTGTCTGTCTGATCTATCTGTTTGTCTGTCTGTCTGATCTATCTGTCTGTCTGTCTGTAACTGTATCTATATATCGTCCACCTGAAGTATTGTTTATACAGTGTATCTGCAATGTCGTTTCCTGTATACATTTCACTGTCTTGTGTAATTCTTGCAGTGGTCCATATCTTGCGGAGCAAGAAGAAGATATCAATGATGTGGAGGCAGTGGAATGTTGTGTTCTACACGAAAAAATGTCCTTATTGCGACAGACATGTTCGCAGTGTCAATTGTCATGGTACATAATCCAACTGCAAGGATCTTACCGTTTAGGCGATATCCGTGCACAATGTCGCAGAGACTGTTTTGTTTTATTACATATTCATACCCTGAGCTCTATGGACCTAATATGGACCAGCCCACCAATATCGAAGAACACGATCAGCATGAATTTGGCATTCGTTTGATTTCACGTATGGGACATTTAAAACGAAAAAAATGGCTCAAAGATTTCAGCTCAACTTGATTGACTCTCCCAAAGTTTACTGAAGGATTTCAAAAGTTCTTGAGCCAAATTTTTTTGTGATGAAAGCAACCGTCAGAGCACAAACGTTGATGAAAATTAACGTTGATTTAAAACATTTGATAAATGCTACAGATGCGTATTCATTGATATTCTTTCGTATGGCGAACAAACGAAGGTACTGGCTTCTAGTCATTCACGTACGTTAATGAACACAAATGTAGTTGTTACGTGCACTTTCTTGATTCTGTTTATTACAGTTTACAGGAAAGGATTAAAGAAGAAAATATCGTATTCCTCACTGATCCTCCGACAGTACTTGCAGCGCTTAGGAGCCATGGAAGACCTTAATGATCTTAGAGGAACACTCTACAAAAAAGTGGAGGCGGGCTCTGTACGCATGTAATGGTTGGAGTCATTGCAGAGGTAACAAATTCGTAAGGTCACCTTTGTCTATGTCCCTGGACATGGGGGAGTACGGAGAAATGAAAGAGCGGACAGGTTGGCTAGTTGCGCTGGCGTTGAGGACGGTCAACCAATGGATCGGGCGGACATCATCAATGCCCTCCGAGATGTGGGAAGAGCACAGGACTTCGACAAACATAAACCACGTCACTGCTTCGGATGATAGAGATGGGAGTTAAGATGGACACAGCCAGAAATGAGAAACTTAGTGGGCATGTAAGAAGACTTATCAACCAACACAGAACTGGAGTCGTCAGTCGCTGGACACTGCGGGACGTGCTGAGGAGGGGATCTGAGCACCTATGGACATGTTCGGAGTGCAGTGCTGACGACCCGCAAATAACTCAAACACTCTACACGGTCTGCCAGAGATGTAGAACTGTGACTCAGTGGATCCCATCTCACTGCAATATTCCTGGAAACGATAAAGCAGACAGGCTGACAAATGAAGGTGGTAAATTACACAAACTAGACACCAAGTACAACTTATGAGGAATCAAAGAGGTTTGTCAGGAACAAAAACATGAACAAATGGAATACAGAACACCAGGGCTACCAGAAAAATGATGCCTACCACCAGGTCAACAGACAGGAACAAGTAACAGTTGTTAGACTCCGAACAGGCTACAACAGATTGAAGTATCACTTTTTCTACACAGAAAGAATAGGAACTTCTGATGAATGTGACTGTGGCACATACAAACATAACTGCTAATCATCTGCTACAATCATGCCTAACATATGAACAGAACAGGTTCTTGTGGCCATCACCGGTACCTTTTCGGGACAAGCTGTTTGGTGACGTGACCAGCCTTGAGCTGACAAATGCTTTCTTCGAACTAATTAATATTGACGTCTAGAGACGTGGGCAGCAGAAGAAGTTTCCGGGAAAGGAACTCAGTCCTGGTATAGTCAACATTATCAGTTGATGCTGTCTCTTTTTGAGAAGCCCAAAGAAAGATTGCACTGTATTGCCCTGGGCGTGAAGCTTGTCCATGGTATCTAACAACGCACTCGCTGCACGCTAGTTAGTCACTTAGCAGCTATTCGTAGTCAACTTTCACGGTATGTCATTATTTGTTAATAACTTTCTCTTTCTTGTGCTCGCAATGGTTTCAAGACGCACGAGTAATGTTGGTGGCAAATTGAGTGCACTAGGAAAAAAAAATGTATCTGACAGCTAAACAGTAAAAGCTGTAGAATGCCCGTGACAAAGAGAAAAAGAAAGAAATAGAGAGAGAGAGAGAGAGAGAGGAGAAAGAGAGAAAGAGAGAGTAAGAGAGATGAATTAATCTTCTATCCGAGAAATCTTGACGAAGGAGCAAAAGAATACATTTTTGTCTCAGCCTAAATTATATATATATACATATGTATGTGTATGCAGTATATAACGTTTCATACGTATGTTGGTGGACTCAGAACCTACTCTCACGAATATGAAAGTCCTATGATTAGCCCCTAGTGTTTGCATTAGTTTATTTCCGTAAGGGAACATTTAAAAAAACAGTTTCAATGTTTATTTAGTTAATCGTTCCGGAAAGCTATTTCATAATTATGTCATTTTATCACTTTATCCATCATCAATTTCTGGTTTACTTGTCTCCGTAAATGAGAGCTTTTTAATATTTATTTTTGTTATTATAGAGAGACATACACGCCAGCCATAAGTGCCAGGAATAATTGTTCTTTCGTTTATTATTCATTAATAAGCTCAGTGTCTCAGCTTCGTTTATTTTGTTTGCAAAAAGCCATCACCGGCGCACTTTGTGCTCTTTTCCATTTGTGATTTCTGTTGCTATTTATTTTTACCCGAGTAAGTGCAGACGTCGTTGATGGCCTATTAGTACGCGCTCGGCATAGCTCGGGGGTCCTGTTCATTTTCAGGGGGCGACCTCCTGATCTGCCAAAGACAAGTGCAAAAATAACGCGCCTATGGAAGATTTTTTTTGCCGCAACGTGTGGTTTGTTTTATTGTATTGTTTCATTAACAGGTAAAATTGACTTCGACCTTCTAGCCCCTGCAATGCCAGAGAGGTTAGTGTTTCTTAATAACTCTAACAACTATGTCCTTAAAAAAGAGAATGTAAAGAGCCCCCGTCACGCCAAGTGGCGTATAGGGAATATGGTGTTAGTAACCATACATTTTACAGACCTTCGGCACATTATTTTGGGGTAATGTGGTCGGTATTACGCCCGTGCCGCTTTACTTTCCCAGAAAAAAATCAGGTACCCATTTAAGGCTGGGTGAACACGGAAGCCGTCGGTTGGGATCGACCCTATCTCTTGTCCTTTGTAGTCCAGTTCACTAACCACTGAGCTGTCGCGGCTCCCTACGCTGTCATTAAACAGGCCTCTTTTTTTGGGTTGGTCTCATCAATATTTCAACGTTGGTTTCTTTGTCTGTCACCGGAATCTCAACTTGGCTCTGTGAAGTCATATTTTTATGCTTCGAGTTTGTGTGTAACAGACATTATTGTTATTGACTATTTCTTTAGGTAAGGATGGGCTCTATAATTTCAACTTAAAACGCTTAAATCAACAAAGACATTATATTCCTTACCATTATATTTACTTTACCAGCAGCAGAGAGACTCAGTAGCCTAGTTGTGAAAACCACCCGACTGGGCTACCGACGTTCGGACAATCTGTGTTCGATTCCCGCTGGAAGTAGTGTGAATTGTGTTCGTGGTTTGAAAAAAAATACCCCTCGCGATCTACCCAGCCGTTGGCAGAAATGGGTACCAGGGTAGTACTTTTGGAAGGTGAGTAATACCGTCTCGCATCGTGAGTTTTGATGCTTGAAGCGACACTGTCCAGAAGTCTCCGAACACGTCTTGATAGGCAGCCGATCACATATGGGTAAAAACTCGCGTGCTAAGACGCCGATTCAAGAATCATACTTACCTTTTTCCACCAGCGTCCTTATATTTCCTCGAGTACTTCTATAACCAGAAGTGTTCATCCAAGATCCTCCTTATTACTTTCTCTACCACTCACATTCTTACAAATTCTCCAACTCTGGAACGATACTCGCGACGACTGGAAAGTCTTAATACACAAATATTTGTGTTTAATTGGATGCCGTCTCCACATCGAAGGATGACTACACTGGAGCGCCATTTTACTCTTTCCTTGATAGTGCACATTGCTATCGGTTCACCTTTCCATCTTGTGACGTTATCAGTGCACTTTAGTTTTCGTTTGCCTTCTATCCCCCATTCCCCAAAAACGACTTTTAGTAGGGTCTTCACATATCCTAATAATTTCAGTCCTATTCGCATTGTGCTAATGAGTTTTTTTTTTTTTTACATTGTATTTTATGCTGATTCATTGTTTGCCTTCTTTTCCTTTAACCCAATTCTTCCTATTTTTCTTAATTTTCTAAAATCAAATGCTGCGATTTTCTGCTCGGGTTTATTATTTAATGTCCATGTTTCTACACCACATAGGAAATACTTCATTAACAGTGTGTTGTAACTCGTGCCCTCACGTCTCTTTATTTCAATTTATACATTCACATAGTTATTTGCAAATAATTTTATACAAAAGTTTGAGCTAAGAAAAAAAAGAAGTTCACAATATCAAGACCGGCTAATCAACACTGTCCCGAGAGTTAAACCGTCGTGATTGTAACTCTACTCTCTGTTGTCTCTCCGAGCACCTGGTTGGTCTGATTGAGCACTGATCCAATTACGTCGACATCTTAGACCCTGTCCGAATCTCCAAAACAAGATGTCATCTTTTTAGAACTTCACAATACACAAAGATCAGCTTCTTATTAGTTGTGCTTCGAGATTCAAGAAAGTGCGCTGTCCTTTGAAGATGGAGGCAATCTTCTGTCGACATATCCAGTTCAACATTTTGGTGTCTACTTCTGTGGTGTCCTGCTGGTTTCCGTTGGGTGCGATCATATCGCTGTCCATTATCCTGTCTGCCGTATTGTGTACCTCCTTCAAAAGTCGCAGTTACAGTTTAACCTATCAGAAAAATGTGGCCTTCTGTATCAGCACATGCAGTCTCACAGTCTGGGGAAAAAAAAAACCAATCTTAAAAAATACCCACCCCCAAAACAAAAGCTTATGAAACCTTTCATAAAATAGTTGCTTTGCTATTCGGTTATTATCTCTTCTCATCACATGTCCAACATATGACCATTGTCTTTTCTTTATTACTGAAGATATTAGTGGTTAATTGGCGATTTCTCTAATTTCCTCATTTGTTTTGAATTCGTTCCACGCTATACCAAGTATTTTCCTTAGACATATATTTTCGAATGCGTTCAACTTTGTTTCTATATCTCTTGTTGTTTTCCAGCTTTCACACGCATATTAAGGGTTGATAGTATGTTTGATTTGAATAGTCTAAGTTTTGTGTTTGTGCTGATGAGTTTTGATTTCCACAACTTTTCAAGGCTTCTGAAAGACATTGCTGCTTTAGCTATTCTGATTCTAATTTCTTTGCTGATATACACTTCTCGATCAATGCGACTTCCAAGATAGATAAAGTAATCGATCTCTTCTACTGGTTTGTTTTCCATGTATATTTTGTCGTCTGTTGAAATTAAACTTTTCATGACTTAAGTCTTTTCATGATTGATCTCAAGCCCAATTTTGCTGGCTATTGATGATAGTTCATTTGTGTTTTCTTGTATCGTTTTTATCTGGCTGCTGATGAGAACTATGTCATCAGCAAAGTCGAGGTCCTCCAAACAAATGGTCTCCTTGTATCCATTCGATGCCTTTATTACCAGTGCAGCATTTCTTCATTATGAAGTCCATAACAATTCCAAATAACAAGGGCTATAAATTACATCCTTATTTAACCCCAGTTTCTATTGGGAAACATTCGCTCAGTCAGTATACATATACATACATATAAACACAAACAATAAATGAAATTGTTGGGACATATGGTAAGAAATAATCCAGATCTGGGACCAAGACACCCATCTAGGAAGTGAATTGAGTGGGTCAGCGACCGACCCACAGCTGCCTGGATGCTTCAGGTTCGGCGAACAGAAGAGCTGATCAAAACCCTACTTTACCTCCCAGGGCACTCTTGGACTACCCATTCTAGCCAAACGAGTAGAGTCGAAGAAGGAAGGCAACCCCGTATTCAAAATGCCTTGCCGAAGTGGGATGTGTTGGGTCAAAAGAAGCAAATATCACATCCTAGCTGCAAACCCAGCACCCACGTCCTTTGAAGGGCAGAAGATGAAGAGAACTATTGATTCCTTCAGTAGCCGTCGAGTGGGCGCCGTCGAGTGGGCGCCGTTGAGTGGGCGCCGTAGAGTGGGCGCCGTTGAGTGGGCGCCGTCGAGTGAGCGCCGTTGAGTGGGTGCCGTCGAGTGAGCTCAGTCGAGTGAGCTCCGTCGAGTGGACGCCGTCGAGTGAGCGCCGTTGAGTGGGCGCCGTCGAGTGGGCGTCGTCGAGTGAGCGCTGTCGAGTGAGCGCTGAAAAGAGATGTTTGAAGAAAATCAGACCAAACATAACCTAAAGCTTTCTGCCTCACATCATCACGATAGAAAGGTAGACCAAGAAAAGATGGTTAGACGGAATAAAAGACACTTACAAGAACCAAAACCTGTCTATCTTAATAGCACCCAAATACACCCCAAAAAGTGACATTACATTTTGCGTTTGACCCAAACAACAAGCAATACAAAAAGCAAAACAACAGATGCAGCCATCAGATTACATTGCCATCCTTTTTCCTACGACGCTTCAAAGATTAAAGAAAGAAAGGAAGAAAGACAGAAAGGAAGGAAGAAAGAAAGGAAGAAAGAAAGAAAGTAAGAAATAAATAAAGATAGAAAGAAAGAAAGAAAGAAAGAAAGAAAGAAAGAAAGAAAGAAAGAAGGAAAGAAAGAAAGAAAGAAAGAAAGAGAGAAAGAAAGATAGAAAGAAAGAAAGATAGATAGAAAGAAAGAAAGAAAGACACTTGTGGTTGTATGTTGGTTTAAAGCTTTCATCTATTTCCTTTGTTAACTCTTGTGGTTTATACTGGATAACTTGAAGGACTCAGCTGCAATCACACAAGATAACTTCACTGGCTGTTATGATCTTCCTGTCTAATTCGCTCAGTAGTTTTCTGGCGTCTATAATCTGCTTCTCTGTCTACACTGACATCTTCTAAGACCTCTTCTGCATACATTTCAATAAGTATTTTCCAACTAGTAAAAATTGTTTATTTTTTGTTAGCTCCAAGCGATTAGTTACTGGTTAATGATCTTTTTATTGTCAAAAAATATAAATATTTTTGTTAATTCCCCAAGACGATTTATATGAATTGGCGCCAAAATGGAATATTTTGCAGCATTTCGTGCCGAACATTAACACTGAACATGCTCCGATTTCAAATATTCCTAGAATTTTGTTTGTCTTGTTCGGAATGATTTACAAACGGTGCGTCATTTGGAAAATGCTAGTTTTCTTTGTTCTGTATAACGCTGAAAATAAATAACATTTTTGTCATATGTATGTATATATATATATAACAGTACGGTTTGCTGTCTTACGTTTTTTTTCTGTTTAACTTCTTTCGTTTTCTTATTCTAGCCTTTTACTGCGCTTTGAAATAGCAATGAGGATTGCACGATGACTTCACGATCCAACAATTCTTGGTTCATTTCTTAACGGACACGCTCAAGTTAACGCAGCTTTCTTCAGATAAAAAGTATTGACATGAGAGATATATTGAAACCTTTCTAAGATCGTTTATTGGAGAATGGTACGGTCGCTGCTTGATGATTTTTTGGTTATGAACCAGCAAGAAGTGACAGCCAAAACAGGTGCATGAAGGCTAGGACTGCTATTGGGACAGATCAGGAGTGCAGCTATAGTCAGCTACTATCACCATACATGTTGTGTGTCGTTTGCATCCACAGGCTTGCCCTGTAGTGAAGTTAATTTTTATAATAGGTTATCAATAGTCACTATGATTTAAGAAAGAGCTGGAATGAACCTCTGCAAAAATTCCAAGATGAAGGAGCATGGTAGATCTTGCAGACATATGTAAAGTTGACACAAACGAGTAAGAAAGATTCGTTAATCTGGTAGGACTGACTGCCAACGAGAGAACCGATTATAGGGAGCGTCTTTCCTCCGTAAGGGTCACAGATAAACAATCAAAGGGGGACCGGTTGGTCTCGAGGCAAGATGTCGACATCGAGACAGAGAGGTTGTGGGTTCAAATCCTGGCTGCATCAGTTGGGACTTTTTTTTAATGATTTCTCTCAGCGGCAACCACCTCTGGTCTCAGCAGCGAGGTCCGACTAGAAAATGTCAATTACTCATGGACGGAAGAAATATGAGTACTTCCGAAAAAGGTCTGTACTCACTGAGTCTTCTTCTTCTTCTTTCCTTCCTCATCTGCCTTTCAGCGTCGAGGTGATTTTGTTATTATTGTATATATCTGTATATAATTTGTCTGTGCGGAGAGGGAAATTCAGTTCCTAGTCGTGAGGGACTTCGTCAGGGATAAAAGCTGACGAAAAAAACACGCAGAAGCACTCTGGAAGAAATTCGTGCTGAAGGCGTATGAACGAATCTTTCAAAGAGCACAGCATGGTACAACACAATCTCCAGATAAGCAAACAACAACGAAGACAAAAGCCAATAGTAACTATCTGCAAAAGTCTTTGCTGTTCCATATCCTGACCTGTAGCTTTTCAAATTTTAACTATATTGTTCTTGTCTAGTCTAATTATTTCTGCCTTTATTTCAGTTTTTCTGGAAAAAAAAAAAAAACATCGTTTAGTATTATGCGTATACTCCGTCTCCGCATTGGCCACAACACGGCGAGACGCCATCTTTACTATCATCATTATCATATGCCATGCCTGCTGGCGTAGGTGATCATGTCTCTCCACAACAGTTATTTATCATTTCTGTTGTTGACCTTCAGTTAAGCAATTCTCTTAAGCTGTCTGGTATTTTTTTTTTGGGTTTCCCTCTATCTCTTTGTCACCTCAATTTTTCCAGTTGTCACAATATACTCCAGCTGTTCCTTTCTCATAACATGGCCAAAAACTAATCATTGTTTCTTCCTAATATTGGATATTAGCTTTTTTCGCTGTTCATCTTTCAGAACATTTACATTACTCTTCTTAGCTGTCCATGATATTCTCAACATTCTTCTGTAAAACCACATTTCTACAGACTCTAGTGTTTTTCTTGTCTGTTTTCCTATTATCCATGATTCACATCCATATGTTATGACATGCTCTACATAACATTTAAGAACTATTTTTCTTATTTCTATTGTCAAAAATGGATTGTACAGTATCTTCCTATTTTTTTTTAAAAAAGCTGGTTTTGCCTGAGCTATTCTGCATCTCACCTCTGTTATACATCTACCATCTCACCTCTGTTGTACATCTACTATCTCACCTCTGTTGTACATCTACCATCTCACCTCTGTTGTACATCTACCATCTCACCTATATATTCCAAACCTATCCTAGCCTATATGTTCAAGTAAATGCTTCGATTATTTTATTCAACATTGTAAGCCGTTACAAAGTATGACACTGCACTTAAGAGGTGCACATATACATATTTAAAATAGCAAAAAAATAATAATTTCCTTCTATCTTAAAAAAACAACACAGATTGCAATGACTGGTCTTATCGGCGTTTTTCTTAATCTTTGAATGAAACAAGATATTCTTTTTAAAACTTCGGCGCATCAGAGTCTAAAATGAGAACAAACGTTATCTCTAGCAAAGTTAAGTTATTGGGAAGTAAGGTGGATGCCATTTTTGAAAAACGCGGCCTGCATCGAGGGATTGTCGATTATTGAGTACTATACCTTGTCTTTATTACACATTTGGCATAAATTCATTTTTCCTCTCTGATTGAAGACGGCACATATGGCATAAGTCTTAGTTCTCCACGACTGACGAGTTGCTGCTAGTTCTTGTAGTCCTTGGTTGTTTCTTAGTCCCATAGTTTAGCTTTCCCTAGTAATTATTTTACCAGATAGATTCGACATGAATACCTGACTGGGAAGTCTTTCTTTCCTCATGTATTCTCAGTACATGACCGATCAGGTGCGCATTAACCATTAAGTAAAATGAATACGTGCTTAGGTCGTCAATGGAAGGTGGCACCAGAAAGGGGTTCTCACATCAGCGCGTCTCACGGCACCAGAGGTGGAAGTTGTCAGCGATCCACAGCTGATGGCTTACGCCAGGATCTTTGTACCAGAACCATCCAGACCCTGCTCCACCTCTCCGTGGTGCCTCTAGTAACAGACTAAGTGTTGGGTCAAAAGGCGCAAATATCACAGTTATACTGTAAACCACAACACAACGCAGACACGCCCTCTTAGCGTCCTTTTAAGGGCGGATGATGATGAAGAGGCACACTCCTTTAGTCATCTGGCGAGCACATAAAATTAAAAAAAATTATCTACAGATATATACAATACAGAGATGTATCAAAATCACTGAGTGAGTACAGTCCTCCGCCAAGAGTCATGAAATCGAACAAGCCAGGTTGGATGTCTTATCTCTAGCAGGTATAGAAGCTGATGTTTTACATAAGATCAGTTTTGAGAATCTTATCAAATAATTTGCAATGAAAAAAGTAGGAGAAAACTACGAAAATATAAATAACGTGAAAATATACAATAATAAACATGATACTCCATCTTACTGTAAGTTTTGTTTAATTTCGATAAATAAAATAATATTGTATGGTTTATTATAGTTATTAATTGTTGCATACATAAGGGGATAATAGCACAACAAACAAGAAAATCACTGGAGTCTGTAGAAATGTGGTTTTACAGAAGAATGTTGAGAATGCCATGGACAGCTTAGAAGAGTAATGAAAATATTCTGTAAGAGGCCAAAGCAACAAGAGAGCGAATTTCCAATATTAGGAAGAAACCATCATAATTTTTTGGCCGTGTAATGAGAAGAGAACAACTGGAATATATTGTAACAACTGGAAAAAATGAGGGACGAAGAGATAGAGGAAAGCAAAGAAAAATAATACCAGACAGCTTAAGAGAATGGCTTGGCAGAAGGTCAACAACAGAAATGATAAATAGCTGCTGAGATAAAAAAAAAAAAAAAATTGTGGAGAGACATATTCACCTACGCCAGCAGGCGCGGTACTTGATGATGATGATATGTGGGAAAAAGGGAGGGTGGGGAACTCTTTAAGAGTCTTAATCCGGCCCTGTCATTGGTGTATCTTCACCGCCGCCTTCTTATAAAGGTCGGCACGTATTCTTATTTTTATTCATCTCTTGTTTCCTCATCAAGGCCAGCTCCTTGTCGTGGGGATGGGGCTTAACAGTCACCAGGGACTGAAAACTAAGACTGGCCAGGCCTTCCTACAACCGAGCAAGACCACAGTCTGCTCTAGCAAGTTCAAGTGCTGAAGTCGGAGGCAACCAGCCAAAAGGCGCACAACAATCAGGATGCCACGCACTCAACGCATATGGAAGTATGTCTATAACCGCAAATGGCACTCGCCCTGTGATGGGCACTCAGGCAGGTGCAGCGCCGGGCCCTCAGCCTCGAAAGGGCCCAACCTCTATTACTGGATGTCCTTCTCAACCGCTCTGTGGAGTCAGGGGGCGAGAGAATAGAGCTACTGGCCAATCCAAAATAAGACCACTAAAAATAATGCACTGGAATGCTGAAGGCATCAACAGCAAAAGAGATGGGTACAGTAAAAAGATAGAATTAGAAAATATCCTGCATGAAGAACAAATAAGCATATGCTGTTTGCAGGAAACCCATCTAAACAACGACATAGCCTTGAAGATTAGGGGATACCAGTGCTACCGATCGGACAGAATAAATAGACAAAAGGGTGGAATACTGACTCTTGTAAGGAACAACATTAATGCATGTCAGATTGAAGTGTATATGGATGGGGCGGAATATCAAATACTGCACCTCAGGACAGGAAATACAGACTTCCATCTACTTAACTATTACTGTCCGAGTGACCGCCCACTAGCACTAGACACAATTACATTAAAAGAAAGAATAATTGTATGTGGAGACTTTAACAGCCACTCACAGAGCTGGGGCTATGAACATATGGACAAGAGAGGTGAAGAGCTTGAAAATTGGCAGGATGACAATGGGCTTATACTATTAAACCAGGCAACAGATCCACCAACATTCTACTCCAGATCATGGCATACCACATCTACACCAGACCTTGCTTTCCATTCACCAGACCTGGATTGGAATATTACACGAATTGTTGGGAAACAACTTGGAGGCAGCGACCACCGACCAGTCTTTTTAGTGGTGCAAAATGAGGCCATCAGGGAGAGCAGCACTCTCTCCAGATGGAATTACAAAAAGGCAGACTGGAAAATGTATCAACACTACACCAGTGTACTGACTAAAGATATAAATACAGATAGAGACATCAACAAAATAGTTGATGAATTCAGTAGACTAATAATACAAGCTGCCAGTGAAACAATACCTAGAGGGGCACGGAAACACTACAAACCATACTGGAGTAGTGAACTAGAAGAACTGCACAATGACATGGAAACATCTCGAAAGCAAGCAGAAAATAACCCTTGCCAAGAACAGTACAACAACTACCAGCATGCTAAAGCCAAATTTCAACGGGCTAAACTACAAGCCAGACGGAGAAGCTGGAAAGAGAAAACAGAGTCCTTGCTTGCTTGCTTACGTTCGCCTGATGACTAAAGTATTCTAGAGTATTCATAGACTGTAGAATTCCTCTTCGTCAACCGCCCTTAAAAGGACGTTAAGTGGACGTGTCTGCGTTGTGTTGTGGTTTGCAGTATAACTGTTATATTTGCGCCTTTCGGCCCAACACATCCGACTTCAGCACAACAGAGTCCTTGAATCTTGAACGAGACACAAGAAAAGTGTGGAAGCTTGTAAAACAGCTGAATGATGAGGGTACAGAAAGGAACACCAAAATTACACTGAAGAAGGATGGAAACATTCTAACAGGTAAACATGCAGCAAATTACTTTGCAGACTCCTTTGCAAATGACAATAATATTGAAATTAGCCTAGAAAAACGACAAGAGACCCGTTTAAAACAACAAAATGCAAGACAAGAAGAGACCACACATGAAGTAATGGAAACACCCATTACACAAAGAGAGCTAGAGCTGGCAATATCCAAATTAAAAATGAAAAAGTCACCAGGCAGTGATGGAGTGTCCAATGAAATGATTAAGAACTTGGGAACTGCAGCTAAAGCAAAACTACTGCAGATCTACAACATTTGCTGGATCACAGGTAGAGTGCCACAGGCATGGAGAGAAGCAATTATGATACCATTACTAAAGCCAGGAAAAGATGGTTCAATGACATCCAGCTATAGACCAATCAGCCTTACAAGCTGTTTGTGTAAAACAATGGAACGTATAATCAATCTCAGACTGCAGTGGTACCTGGAAAGTGAAAATCTCCTTGTCCCACAACAAGCAGGCTTTAGACAGTGTTACTCTACCGAAGATCAAGCAACCTATCTTTCCCAGGAAATTGAAGATGCGTTTCAAGAAAAGAAACTGGTACTAGCAGCATGGATAGACCTAAAGAAAGCATTTGATAAGGTATGGAAGGAAGGGCTTTTGAAGAAACTGAGAAATTATGGAGTAAATGGCAGGATGTACAAATGGGTCAAAGCATACCTGCATAACAGGAGAGCCAGAGTGCAACTGGATGGTCTTAAGAGTAAGAAGGTCTTATTGCGCCAGGGCGTTCCACAAGGAGGGGTACTATCTCCAACACTTTTTCTGATCTACATCAATGACCTAGTTACTGAACTACCACATGGCATCAAAGTGGCAATGTATGCAGATGACTTGGTAATGTGGTGCACAGAGGAGTATGCAACAGTGGCCTCCAAATTGCTACAAAGAGCTATGAATGCACTGAATTCATGGACAAATAGATGGTGTATCAGCATCAATACAGACAAATGCAGTACTACACTTTTCACACTCTCCCCAAAACAAAAAGCAGGAGCCATCTACATAAACAATGAGCCTGTGAAAGAAGACATACAAGCTACATATCTCGGAGTTACATTTGATAACAAACTATCTTGGAAACAGCAGATAAATAAGGCAACCCAAAAAGCAAGGAGGAAATTGGCTATTCTAAGAAAGTTGTGTGGAACCACATGGGGTGCGAGTGGGAAAATACTCAGTAAAGTTTACCAACAGAGTATACGCCCACATTTAGAATATGGATCATCCGCATGGTGCTCAGCATCAAACACCACATTGCAAGAACTGGATAAAGTACAAAACCAGGCACTTAGGGTCATCGCAGGAGCAATGAAATCAACACCAATATTGGAGATGGAGAAATTGTGGAGGATACCAGCACTGAGAGAACGGAGAGACACAAAGGTGCTGATACAGGCAGAAAAATTTGTATGCATGCCGAGACATCCAATGAAGGACAGATTCCAAAATCTTGCATTGGGACGACTTAAGAGAAGCAGCTTTATCCACCAAGCCAAGCGTATTAGTAGACAAACACCAGACATGCCAAGAGTTGTTAAACCCCTTCTGCCCATACCAGAACAGACTCCCTGGACAGATGAATCAGGATTATCAGTTCAAATACGGACAGAAGTGAAAGGAATAGTTGACAAAGAGGAACAAAATAGTCTACAGCGAAAAAACAATAGCTCTCAGTTTCCTGGATGAAGAATACCCACAAGACCTATGGATTCGTGTGTACACAGATGGATCAGCACAGAATGCAGTAAAGAATGGGGGAGCAGGTGCATATATAGAGTACCCAAATAACACTAGGGATTAGAATAAAATAGCAACAGGGAAATATTGTCACAATTATGATGCGGAACTACAAGCAATAAAGTTGGCAATAGAAAAACTGCTGAACAGTAATCTTAGCCCACAGCCTGTAGTGTTTTTGACAGATGCAAGATCAGTACTCCAGGCACTACAATCCAGAAAATTACCACATCTGCAGACCTTATTGACTGAACTCTGCAAGCACCACAGGGTTGCCCTGCAGTGGATCCCGTCTCACTGTGGAATACCAGGAAATGAGAAAGCAGATCAGTTGGCAAAGGAAGGTTCAACAGGCACACAACTAGATACACCAGTTACATACCATCATAAGAAACAGATAATCAAATCAATCAGAGGACCACAAGCCCCAAATCAGGATGCCTTTCATAATATGAATAGATATGAACAAGTTATCATTATACGCCTAAGAACAGGACAATCGACTCCATAGTCACATGTATACAAAATTCAAGATCGGCACATCAACTACTTGTACATGTGGACAGGCACCCCAGACTGCTGAACACATACTTCAAGACTGCACTGAATATAGTAGACTGAGGAAAATCCATTGGCCCATAGATACAACACTACAGACAAAACTATATGGGCCACTGCCAGAATTACAAAAGACAGTAAAATTTATACAGGAAACGACATTGCAGATATAGACAATACTTCAGGCGAACGAAAGATAGATAGATCTCTTGTTTGTTTATTTTAAATGCATTCTCTCTAGCTTATGTTTGAGATCCCAGGAAGATATTTGTTTTAAAAGGCCTAAAGTCTGAGTGCTTTTCCAACTTTCACATCCGGTGTCAATGCAAATGCTATTTATAACTACAGTAGCTACCTTGAAATAGTTACCTGTCTGGCCACCCTAGTTTTCATTTATATATGCCTGCCTGCGTGCGTGCGCGTTACAGCAAACAAGAAAGAAGAAGGCATCAAGGTGGAGAGCAACATCCATCACTCCCTTTAAACAAATTCTAATGTTTTGGCTGGGGACTGTGAAGTTACAACAATTTACACATCAGACATATGTTATAAGATATATATTCTTGAATGTCGGACATTTTTCCATGATTTCTTCCCACGACTTAGAACTGTAAGCAATCATTGTCTAAATATGATTATTTTTCCACTTTAATCTTCTGTATTACCAGTCTACTTTACCATCTAAATATTCCCCTCTAATAACATGTCATGTCAAGGAAGTTCTACGTCAGGTCCCGTTTGTTGAAATCAGAACACGGCTACGGTTGAAAAGGGTTGGATATTGGAGAACTGGATAAGGTATCTCAACACGTTAGACTGCGGCCACAATTTGGAACTGTAGTCGGCTTCACAGTACGTCACGCGTCAGAGCTTTTAAAAGTTCTGTTTTATTTCAAAACGATGACATCTAGTTTGCGGGAGATTTATTTCGACGTTGATTAGCATTCAGGCTGTCTTTTTTCTGGGAAACCTAGCACCCAGGAAATCTTGTTCTGTAATTTAATGTAGAAGGTAAAAGTGAAACTTGTAGTTAATTTTGCGTTTCCGGGATTTTGCCATTAACACGTTATCACGTTGCGTATGATTTTACACAAAAATCGAAAGTTCTAATTGAATTTGTTTTCCATGTGTCTCGTTCGCTCAATCTTGTTCTATTACTTATATAGGTTCTCTAAACAATTACCAGTCTTAGCTCTCTTTCTCTCTCCCTCTGTTTCATCTCACATTTTCGGAAGAGAAGACATAGATCAACAGCAACGAAATGTTACAAGTGCAGGATGAAAGGTTACATTATAAAAAATATAACATACACATTTGCATAGTTAATTAATTTTTTTTTGCTGGAGAGAAAGAAAGAGGGAGAGTAAGAGAGTGAGAGAGACAGAGATGGCCGGAAGGGGTTAAAAAATTATTTAAATATTCGGGAAATAGAAAGCTCGTTCTGCATCCTTCAAACAATGATATCAAGAACATGGCAAATTGTAGTTTTTTGTGAACTGTTCGAAAGTACAAAATCTTTGGTTTCTTGGAAAAGCTATAACCAATAACGAAATTTGACAGATGGAAAGAACGATAAAGAAGACAATAACTAATAAGTGTTGTATTTATTAGCGTATGTATATTTTTTTATATTAAAGCTTGGTACCTACGATAGCACCCCCACACCTTATCCCTTCATCCAATGTGCACATCAGTTGTCATGTCACTGGTCTATATATATATATATATATATTAATTGTATGGCGAACTTGAGGACGGAAAGAGATCATGTAGAGATTGTATGGCGAACTTGAGGACGGAAAGAGATCAATTATTGTATGGCGAACTTGAGGACGGAAAAGATCAATTATTGTATGGCGAACTTGAGGACGGAAAGAGATCAAAGGGCAGACCAGTGCTGAGATATATATGGATGTTTGCAGGGCCTCCTTGAAGGAATTTTCTATAAGTGAAAGGAACTGGGAAAATCTGGCTGCGGATCGTAGCACATGGAGAGCTAACAAAAAAAATGGCATAGCAACTTTCGAGACAGTGCTGATGTCAAATTCAGAAGACAGAAGGCGCAAAAGAAAAGAGACACGGCCAGGTACTACAAATACACCTTGCTCGTTCTGTGGATGGATCTGTCTGTCCAGGATTGGCAAATTCAGCCACGAGAGAAGATGTTCAGTAAACCCAGTATGAGACACTAATGCTTTACCAAACTATTGACTTAACGTGATTGCTTGCTACCAACCCGTCTGTCAAGACGCCAAAGGCTATATTATTATATAAGGTCATTTGCGGGTTATCATCATTGCAATTCGAACATGGCCATAGGTACTCAGATACTCTCCTCAGAAAGCCTCGCAGTGTCAAATGACTGTCGACTCCAGTTCTGTGTAGGGTGATAAATCTTCTTACACGCCTACTAGGTTTCTCGTTTCTGGCTGTATCCATCTTAACTCCCATCTCTTTCATCCGAAGATGTAACGGGAACTCATAATTATCGAAGCCCTGTGCCCTTCCCGCATCTCGAAGGACATTGATGACGTCCGCCCGATCCATTGGTTGAACGACGCCGGCGACAGCACAGCTAGGCAACCTGTCCGTTATTTCATTTCCCCGTACTCCCGCATGCGTAAACGGAACGTAGACACAAGGTGACCCTACGTATTTTTGACTTCTATAATGACTCTACCCATTGCCTGCGTACATAGCCCGTCTACACTTTTCTTATCCTGCTCACCGAATCACTTAGTATGCAGGTGTGGGTGCAATCTTGTGACTCTAATAAGATGAGTGCCCTGGTCACTGCCACCACCTAAATCACCATGCTACACGTGGTCTTGACGTATGCACCACTGTCTTCCTTGACTATCCTGCCTGCCGAGCGTGCTGTAAATGCCCATGCACTCTTTTGGTGTTGTATTACGGATCCGTCTGTATAGATGACTGCATCTTCCCCGTCGCTCTTATCCCGATGAGATCGTTGACCTCCGCTTTGACTACGACTGGATTCTGCCCCCTTCATCTACTGTAGAGTATGACAATACATTTGAATGTTCCACTGAATGGTGTAGGCACGGGTATCCACTCCTCGCCAGCTTTGATACTGGTAAGCCCTCAGACCTGTTTGATGAAAATTTCTTTTCGCCTCTTCCATGATTTGCCTCTTTTTAGGCTGTCACCATTCCTTGTGTTGAGCTCTTGGTGCAAAATATGCTCTTTATCTGCACCTATCTTCAATTATGCTCGCGCCCTCCAGATCTTATTTCCTGTTGAAAGCAGGTTATATATATATATCTGGGGGCCTCGGTAGCCGAGTTGGGAAAACCACCCGACTTGACAACCGACGTTCGGACAACCCGTGTTCGATTCCCGCTGGGAGTAGTGTGGATTGTACTCGTGGTTGGAAAAAAAAAATACCCCCACGGTCGACCCAGCCGTTGGCAGAAAGGGGTACTAGGGTATTACCTAGGGAAGGTGAGGAATGTCGCCTCGCATCTGAGTTTCGATGCTTGAGGCGATACTATACAGAAATCTCCGAACATTTCTGGATAGGCGGCCGAGCACATATGGGTGGAAACTCGCGTGCTAAGACGCCGGTTCAAGTCTCGTACTTTACCTTTACCTATATATATATCTTTATTAGGTAGTATATCCTTTGCAGAACGCTGCATTCACCACATCCCTTCTGAAAGAAAAGGAACCTGTCATCAGTCAGATCTCCCACTTCCTCTTGTATCCTATTTAAGGTCTCTTCAATTTCTTCAAATCACTTTATTCTTGCTCTGTCCATGATGCGCCATCCAGGAACCCTGACTTCCATTATTTTTCTTTCCGGCGTTTTCTTTTGACGTTGACATATATTTTTAATTTCCTATGTATAATGATGTTTATAAGCCACTTCTTTTTCATATTTAAATCCTTTAAAATATCTTCATTGCTCTTTATCCATGGTATCTTTAGGATTTTTCTGTAGTGTTCTGTTTTGGGAGAATCCATTTTCTTCCTTGCTGTTTGCGAGATTATCCATGATTTACAACTATATGCTGTTATCGGAAGGATACACGTCCTCAGTTAATATTACTGTCTTGCAGGTATTGTGCTACATGTTATTCATGGCGTTTAATTTTTGTGTTGTTATTGATAATTTTCTTTTCATCTCTTTCTTGCAGTCTCCAGACTCCATTGTTAGTTACTACAGATCTCAGATATTCATAGTTTTTACAATTTCAAGTTCTTCGGTGTTGATGATGTTTTTGGGTTGGCTGTTTGTTTTGTCAATGGACATTATATATAATTTTTTTTCAATCGTGTGCTCTCTAATCTCATCTAAGACGTAACTGAGCACGTAGTTTTATTGTTAAAAATAGACGATAACAATTTGGTATCATGTGCAAGATGAAAAAAGTAATAGAGTCCTTTGCTAACTCAAAATTGCCGAGACTGTGAGGCAGAGACAAATTAGAACACAGAATTCCTTCATCAGTCCTCTCCAGATATATGTTGTACAAACACGTCATCATGACAGGAAAAGAAATTTAAGAAAAGTAGAAACAGCCCAACCACGTCACGCAGTGACGTGTAGGCAATATGCCGTTAGTGCCCATATTTTTGTTATAGACATCCATAGATTATTTTGTTGGCGTAATGCGATCGAGTTTACGTTAGTGCCGTCTCTCCTGCATGAAAAATAGAAAGAAATGAAGGTATTATGTAAATCCACAAACTCATACAATATCGTGTATTGGGCCAACGGAAATAAACCCCACATGGAACTAGATCGAGCAATAAGAAATACAAAATAAAAACATGCACCGTTGCTGAAAATAGAGGTATCAATGAAAATATGAATGTTGCTAATGTTTTATTCCTGTACTTTATTATAGTATTACTCATTTTAATCTGCATTTATCACCGTTCACTTATCAGTGGAATGTGCTTTATAGCTTCCTATATTATCTCTGTAACTTTCTACCCTATCTCTTTGTCTGTCAGTACATCTGCTGTTTTATGACTGCTCATCAACTTGCCTGTTTTTATATGCATCTATCTCTCAATACATGGACAGAAGACAAACAAATGAAGAGACGATTAGAGGTCACAGAGATGGAATTTCTCAATTTCTCAGAAGAATATTGAAAGTTCCATGAACAGCTAAAAAAACCAACTAGGACATTTTCACAATGGCCAAAACAAAAATGGAGCTCCTAAAAAACATCAGAAAGAAACAATCAACATTTTTCTGGCCCATGATGAGAATATGAACGAATAATTGGTTACAACTGGCAAAATAAAAAGAAAGAGAGATCGTGGACGACAGAGAGAGAGAGAGAGAGAGAGAGAGAGAGAGAGAGAAGATACTAGACAGCGTGTTGTCTTGACATGAAGAACAGTCAACAACAGAATTGATACGACGCACTGTGGATAGATGATTGTTGAAGGACATGATCGCCTACACCAACCGGTATGGCACATGATGATGGTGAAGATATCTCTATAAACACGCCTATACGCCCGCTGTACTGCGTCACAAGTCCCTCTCCTTCTTCTTGTTTCCTGAAATCTTAATAAAGAGTCATAGCTTACATTACTATATCTTCTCTTATACATGACCTATGACGTCTTGACAAACCATTGATAGCAAGCAATCATATTTTGTCAGTAGTTTGGTTATATATTAGTAAAGTACCCCCGTCACGCCAAGTGGCGTATAGGGAATATGGTGTTAGTGACCATACATTTTACAGACCCTCGGAACATGATTTTTGGAGTAATGTGGTCGGTATTACGCCCGTGTCGCATTACTTTCACAGAAAAAAATCCGGTACTTTCACAGAAAAAAATCCGGTACCCATTAAAGGCTGGGTGAACCGGACCCATCGATTGGGATCGAATCCTACTTCTTGTCCTTTGTAGAGCAGTTCACTAACCACTGAGCTATCGCGGCTCCCCTTATATATGAGTGCTTAATGCTAAATGTTTTCCTCAAGCCAGAACTATAAAGACACCGTTCCGTGTATAGGCTGAAAGGGTCCATCGACTCATAACTGACTGTTAGGAACCATTTCAATCAAGATCTCCTACAGTGATAGCGCTGTAAAGAGAGTAATAAGTCTGGACAAACAACAGATGCATGTCAGCTCCAGAGCTGAAAGCGGTCATCGACTCCTAGCTGACTGCTTCCGCAAGGATCGGTGAACCAGAACCTCCCAGGTGCTACTCTACCTCTTCGAGCTGCCTCTAAATTAGACTAACTAGTCTGTCAAAGTGAGCGGGAATCTAGATGGAAGGCTTTTCGGTTCTCAAAAACGCCGTGCTGACGTCGGATGTGTTGGACCGAAAAGGTACGAATACCTTAGTTTTGTTGCACACCACAACACCCACTGGTAGTAATTTCAAGGGAAGATGATGAAACGAAGAGGATCATTTATTCTTTTAGTCGTCGAGATGAAACGCAAGAAAGAAAGAACAGGCAGAATCATCCCCAATCAGTCTTTCCCCCCCCCCCCCCCCCCCCACCGCAAAGAAAAGTGTTCTAATGTCGCATGTGTTGGACCGGAAGGCACAGGTACGACAATTTAAAAAAAAACGATAAACCATGGCAGAGCACATTTACGCTTATTTAAAACCCTTTTAAGAACAGACCAATCATCAGACAAAAGCACAGAAAGGGATGGAAGAATAAAGGAAAGAAGAAATTCCATGGTAGATATCCTGAGATGCTTCAGGACCAAAAGAGGAAAATAAACTTTTATTGGACTAACACAAATAAACACAAATAAACACAAATAAACACAAGGAAACACAAGGAAACCAAAACCGGATGGTCAACTCGTGCTCTGTTGGTCTCTGCGCTCATTCTGCTATGAGCTCGATTTGCGTGCCTCACGCAAACTCGTGTCCACTCATGCACACATCATACAAGATCTGCTACACCCTTCATCTAAAATGTTATCGCCAGATTTGACGTTATCGCTGTTTATTACAGCTGGGCAGAGGGGATGGGGGAAATAACAACTTGTAACAATAACAGAAATCGTTCGGGATTTGAGAGCTTGATCCAAAATTAGCTGCGCATTAATTTTCCGTCTTGCTCCAGCGTATTAAAACACGAAGTGTGCGTCACTTTGAGCTGGTTTTAACGAGCAAGGAAATAGAATGACTGAGCGGGGCAGTTGGGATTGAGAGAGGAGGAGGGAGATGTTTGCGTGAGATATAGCAGGTTACCTGGCACATGTCTACAATGCTGATTATTCTTAAATTATTGCTTGACCGGCAGGATCCATGAACTACAATTTGATCAAGACTACACGTCACATTTGCCATAGTTTCTTAAAGACAATTTCGATTCCATTAAACATATTAATGAAGTGAAGATCGCCATTTTCATTCAGTGGCGAAAAGTGCTGAAACAAAAGACATGCTATTGCTAGGAAGGACATCCTCAGACTTTTCCTGTAGAAAACGGCGTACAGAAAACGAAAAGTACAACCCACAGCATTTATTACAATTTTAGAACATAATCACTGGATGTTCTCTTTCTGGTTCTTATCAATCAGTTTGTTTTATCCCAACGCATTTACACGACCAGATCATGAATGAGGCGGTACATTTCAGTTCTTCACCGGATCCTCATAGTTTATTCTTGACGCCAGTAAATTAGTAAATTAAAAAGTATTAACGTTTACCTCTCAACTAACAAAAAAAAAATGTTATGACTTCCAAAGCATTGTTTCTTTGGAAAGACTGTCGGAAGTATGTCTTGTCATGTTAGCACATTCTGAGAAATTATACTTGTTATACCTTTACGGTTCCATTTCTTTACTTTGAAACCATTATACTGTTGATTTATTGCTCTGGTTATGTGGGAGTTCACGAGAGTGAATGAGCAGATGCGCTGCCTCAAAGGCATCAGTTACAGAAGCTGTAAACGTACATATGGTAACATACTGACAAGTCTATAGCCATTAGTCTGAAAACATGAGCTCGTAATGAGCGAAGGAACATACAAGTGAAGAAGTTTGATCCATTTCACAACTAATGTGCTATGGAAGTCATCATAATGCGCCACTTTCGTTGTTTACAAGATGGATCGATTTGATTTGCTAATACGCATTAACATCAATTGTTTATCAGAACCAATCAATCAATATTTTCAATCAATCAATCAATCAATATTTTCATTCAATCAATCAATATTTTTTATCTCGCGTTCACCGGAAGGCTACAGAGACATGAATAATCATCCATAAAAGCACGGTAAATGGGCGCACATGCTTTAAGTTGTTGTTTCCAGCTACATTTTGATATTTTCCGCTTTCGGCCCTATACATCCGACATCAGCACATCTTTTTTGAATACCGAGTTGTCTTCCCTATTCGATCCCTACTCGTTTGACCAAAATGGAAAATCTTTTTTTACTTTTTTAACTTAATTTAATTTAGTTGACAGGTAATCCTCATTGCACATCGAACAAGTCAATAAGTGCTCAGATCTCCTCCGAATAGTATCCATCAACTTGTAGTTATTAAAGAAACCAGTGTAGTGTGGGTTGAAAAGTCTTCTATTTTTGCACATCGAACAAGTCAATAAGTGCTCAGATCTCCTCCGAATAGTATCCATCAACTTGTAGTTATTAAAGAACCCACTGTAGTGTGGGTTGAAAAGTCTTCTTTTAATTCCTGCTTAGCGCTCCCACCTAGCATCTCCCACCTTGACATGATATTCGTGAAGTCTTTTCATGGGTACAGATTCAGTGTCATTTCGTGAGTTGTTTTTTCGTCCAGCGTCCCTGAGGACATTCAGAATGTCGGGGCTGTCCATTACTCTCTCCAACTCAACATCAGTCAAACTGGCAATTCTGTCAGCACTTTCATTACGTCTTACACCCGCGTTCCCTGGCACGAAACGAAGCAGTGTTTTGTTAGAATTGACCTCCCCTGAGACTCTAACCACTGTCCTGAAGCACAGACAAGTGCGACCTTCGTATGCATACTCATTGAGTCACTGAGAAAACACAGATATATACTAGGCTATGTCTCAAGCTATGCCAATATTTCTGTAACTGCCCTAATTTCCATAGTCAAAATACTTGTAGTCAATGCGAAAGTAGAAACTGTTATCAGAAGCTCTTGTCTTGATCAAGTCTGTTGTTCGTCAACCTTCTCGCAAGCAGATAGTTGCTGGTCTTTCTCAGCTCAGTTCCTGGATGGATCACTTCGTACCCAATGAATGAATGAATGAATCAATCAATGAATCAATCAATAATAGCAGTGGTAACCTCCGTCAGTCATAGTTGACTATGGATTTTGCAGTGCCCCTATAAAATGTTATTTTTTCTTTTTTTTTGTCGCGTTGTATTGTCTTTTTCTATGAATCTGCTTCTTGCTTGAGTTGAAGCTTCAGAGTGTTCCAGAGATTGCAATCTGGGGCTGTGACTCCTCATGCTGCAAGTTTTATGTTCAGAGTCTAAATATTCAATAAAAATCAGTAATTTAATTATTCAATCAAAGAATGAATTGATTTTTCTAATACTTCAGGAGGTTGTGATATCGTATCATACATAGAGTTGAGCTGTAATTTGTGTAGAAAAAAAAAAGGCAGTGATAAATCCCTGCATTTGCAAGTAAGACGGACAGATAACTCTTAATTAATTTCTTTAAAATTTTCATTTGTACACATTTTAAAAAGAAGGAAATAGGCTTCATGACAATACCGGTCAGATTTTAAAAATAAATAACAATTTTGAATCAATTTGTTTCAAATTTATTTTTGATAGAAAAACGTATGACTTATATTAGAGAAAGATAAAGGGCCCACACTGAAACATGCACGGGCTATATAGTTATAGCTATTCGAAGGCCCGGTAACACAGCAAACGAATGAAACTCCATAAGTACTCAATCTTCTGTGATAGTGGAATCATCCAAATTAATATCTCATCGAATATCCAAACAAAGAAAGGCAGCTGCAGTCCCCATCATAGCAAACACAGCACACGTCAAAAGGCCTAAGGCGTATCAGCACCGAAAGTGAACGCATCTGAACACATCTTCGTCAAACGATATCATCATTCATTGTAAGCGATCTGAATATAGAAACACTATCCGGATGAAAAGCATAGATCACGGTGTGCACAGAGCACTAAAGTAAAGAAAAAGGGGTATATGTAGAGATAGCAAATACAATTATATACTGAGTTTGATGACAATGTTTTGTGGTGCCATTCAGGTCGAATACAAAAAAATAGGAGTAGGGCGCAGAGTTCAAGCTATCTATTGACCTTTCGAGCCGTGCCCATAGGGCGTCAAGATACAATATGAATACTGCTAATTTACACAATCATACGGTTTTTACGATAGGGATCAACGGTTCAATCGGAGTGGAATCAACCATCAGATAAATATACAAAACAAAAGAAACTCTTTAGAGGAATCAATTTAGTATTGTAGAATCTAATAGTTGAGCGAGAGATAAAACTGTAATTCCTTCCACGACTAAATGGGGTACCATCATCATCTTCATCAAGTACCATGCCTGCTGGCGTAGATGATCATGTCTCTCCCCAACTTTCGATCTCGACAGTTGTTTATCATTTCTGTTGTTGACCTTCTGCCAATCCATCCTCTTAAGCTGTCTGCTATCTTTTCTCTTTGCTTCCATCTATTTCTTCGTCTTATACCGTCAAATGGGGTATAACAGGAGAAAAATAGTTTCCTATCTTTCCCTTTCTTTCTCTGCCACCCCCCCCCCCCTTCTATGTCTCTCTGTTTATCTGTTAAACTATTCATCAACATATTAATTAATCCATTCATCCATCCATCCACATATCCATCTACCTATCAATGCATTTAAGGACAAAAGGTCGGGTTCAATCCTGTTCGACGGCTTCCGGATTCACCCAGCCTTAAATGGGTATCGGATTTTTTTCTGGGAGAGTAAAGTGGCACGGGCGTAATACCAACTACATTACCCCAAAAATCATGTGCCGAAGGTCTGTAAACATTATGATCACTAACACCATATTTCCTAAACACCACTTGGCGTGACGGGCACTTTACTTTACTACTTTACTTATCAATGCATTTGTTTCTCATCCATACTTTTATTGATTCACCAACCTATCCCCCAACTTATCGATTCATTTATTAATTTGCCAACCCACCCATCCACCCAATCACCACCCATCCATCCACTCACCCATCAAATCCACCCACCAATTCATCCATCCACCCACCCACCCACCCACCCATCCATCCATCCACCCATCCACCCACCTACCCATCCACCCACCGATTCATCCATCCATCCGTCGATTCATTATTCATTCACACATCAATCCACCCATTTATCAATCATCTACTAATTCACCCATCCACTCATCTATCCATCAATTCATCTATCCATCAATTCATCCATCCACCCATCCACCCACCTACTCACCCATCCACCCATCCATCCATCCACCCATCCATCCATCTATCCATCCATCCATCCATCCATCCACCCATCCATCCATCATTTCATCCATCCATCCGTCGATTCATTATTCATTCACACATCAATCCACCCATTTATCGATTCATCCACTAATTCACCCATCCACTCATCTATCCATCAATTCAGTTTCTCCAGACATCAACTTATCTATTCATTCTCTCATGCACTCATCCGCCATGCCCACCATTCATCTCCGCCCATTCACCGCTCTATTTATTCATTAATTCTTTAATTTTACCATTGATCAATTAATTAATTCACCCGTTCATCGGTACATTCATGCTCCATTCATTTATATATACAACATTGCGCTCTTTCAATAATTCACCTGTTCGAAACAATCATCCTACAATTTATCAATTCGTATATATGATTTGTTTCCCCTTTCTAAAATACATACACATACAGAACCACACGCGAGGTCACTAATCCTCTACACTTTAACACTGATCTGCGCCCCTGATACTAATATAAATCGATTTTCACTATACGGGTACTGAATCGATTAGAAGGTTGTCCAAGCCAATATCGATATCAGGAAAAAAGAAGCTTTAAATAAGGGACTGAAGCAGAAGTAATGAAGAAACTAATTTTAAGAATGACAGTTTTAAATAGTTTTCGCGCGCCCGGTGTTAAACCATCTGGGTATGATTTAGGAACGAGGGGTGGGATTTGGGAGAGAGAAGGAAGAGAGGGAAATATTTCGCTAAATTATATGGGAAGATAAAAGAGTGGCCCCCATTCCTAATTTGGATTTGGAAATCGAATTTAGCACTTTGAAATGTGTTCCCTTCTTCTCCCAGAGCTCAATTCCACGTGGAAGAAGATAGTCCTGAGCAAGTTTCAGCGACCCCGCACCGTTCTGGAATGGTGCAAATTGTTGTTAATTTATCCGTTCTGGGATGCGGGCGCCGTCTGCCTCATAAATCTCTGGCATGTTTCACAACATACAACATTCGTCTTGGCCTTTCTGTTGTTTTATTTTCCTGGGTACACGTCGCATGTTATTTCTGCTGTAGTTTTCCATGTATTTTTAGGAAATTCTTTGAATCGTTAAAAAAAAAATGTAGTTTATATTTAATGTGTAATTTATCAACCAATTTGATATAATTAAAGTAATAATTATTATATTTTCTGCTACCAAAACAGTCTGGTGTGTGTGTGTATATGTATATACATATATATATATATAATATATGTGTGTGTGTGTGTGTATATATGTATATACATATGTATAATATATATGTGAGAGAGAGCGTATGTTTGTACGTTTGTTTAAATGTGTAAAAGTAAAACATATGCAAGCTGGTTTATGATTTACCTCACTTGTTTTTCTGTTTGCATCAGAGTGTAGGGAGAGAGGTAGAAATCGAAAGAGGTTTGTGGTGCATAGTGAGTAGATGGGGATATATATATATATATATATATATATATATAAACTGAGTTAGAGTTAGGATAAGCTAGAGAAAGGGAAAGAGGAAGTGAAACATTGGTTGCTTGCTTGCGTTCGCTCGATGACTAAAGGAGTGTACCTCTTCATCATCCGTCCTTAAAAAGACGTTAAGTGGACGTGTCTATGTTGTGTTGCGGTTTGCAGTATAACTGTGATATCAGCGCCTTTCGGTCCAACACTTCCGATTTCAGCACGACGTGTTTGAGTACCGGGCTGTCTTCCCTATTCGATCCCTACTCGCTTGGCCAGACTATACAGGTTAGTCTGTCACTGGAGGTACCACGGAGAGGTGGAGCAGGGTCTGGATGGTTCTGGTTCACCGATCCTGGGATAAGCCATCAGCTGTGGGTCGCTGACAACTTCCAGCTGTGGTGCTGTGAGGCGCGCCGTCACCTCTGAAGCGAAACATTAAGTTGGAGAGAGATATAGAAGGATGGAGATAGTAGGTTAGAGAGGTAAAGAGAGATATAGAAGGTGGAGAGAGTAGGTTAGAGAGGTAGAGAGAGATATAGAAGGTGGAGAGAGTAGGTTAGAGAGGTAGAGAGAGATATAGAAGGTGGAGAGAGTAGGTTAGAGAGGTAGAGAGAGAGTTAGAAAGAGGATACGCGAAAGAGAAAAAGGGAGAAGGTCGCAGAAAACGATAGAGTGCGAGAGAGACGAAAGATGGAGAGAAAGAGAGAAGGGTCGGGAGAAAGAGAAAAAAAGGAGAGAAAGTTAAAGGGAAAACATTATTTCTTTTTTTTTAGATTTGGGGGATGGTGGGAAGCATTATTCCCCTTCTGTTTTTCTTATCTTTATTTACTTTAACCCTCTTATTCCTGAAAGGGGATAAAAAGGCCCACCCAGCAACTGAGCTGAGCACGGTCAGAAACTACAGCTGACTGCATATGTTAGGATCGGCGAACAGCAGAGCCCACTCCACCACTCCACCCACCAGCGGTGCTCATAGAAATTGGCTATACAGTTGACCAGGCGAGCAGAGATCTAAGAGGAAAGGCATATTGGTACTTTAGAATGCCGTGCTGAAGTCGGATCTGTTGGGTCGAATAGCGCAAACATCAGGCAAACTACAAACCATAACACAACTTATCTGCGTCTACTTTACATACTTTTAAGGGCGGATGACGACGATGGCTTTTCATTCCTTTAGTAGTCGTTGAGTGAACAATAGAAAGAAAGAACACCGTAATTTATTGGTAGCTTTAAGCAGATTTAGGTAGGGGACATTAAAAAAACTGAATCCCGCAAATCTTCAAGATATTTGAGATTAGAAAACTCAAATCTTCGCGTTTTCTTTACCATTCGAATCTTTCGAACCTTAACCTAAACAAGAAACTTAAAACTTTTGAAAGATTAATATTTTAACTCATTTGACTTTTAAAAAAAAGCGTTAATTTACAAAATAGAAGAGCGATTGCTGCAAATTAGCAATACCGGAATCTGACGTCACTGAGCACCAAACTGTTTTCAGCGTGCCACCATGCGGTATTTAGCAGAACTTTCTAATTATCATTATTCCTTTTCCTGCATATATACTCATAACTCAAGTTTTCTATCAACTGAGCTACTAAGCGCTACTCAGTATACAGGTCAGCGTTTCTAGTTCTGCACAAATCTCCGCAACATCTCCCTTGTACACGCAGTCAGTCTACATTCGGCGTTACCTGACCACATCTGATCCTCATAATGAACCTCAAGAAATTTAATTTGTGATTATATTATGTGAGAGAAAAGAATTTACTCAATGAAACAAAATTTGATATTTGTGTTTAATGAAAACAGGTTAAATGATACACTAAAACAATATCTGAGATCAGTAACAATATCAGATGGCAAATGCACTGAGAAATTAGAAGCAGAATAGGACAATCAAAGACCGAATATCATGAAATGAAAAGCATCCTATGTAACAAATCATGGTCAATTAATGTTAGAAAACGTGTCCTAAAGTGCTACATCGAATCAGTTCTATTATTTGAAAGTGAGCCATGGAAGATAAGTAATACAACACAGAGAACATTAAGGAAGCTGAGATGCAGTTTATGAGAGGAATGCTACGAATTTTATGGATAGAAAAAATCACTAATGAAAAATGTTTTAAAGAGAGATGGAGAAAGCAGAAATACCATCAGAATCATACGGTAAAGACAATCTATTGGGCATGTGATAAAAAATAAGACATTGCAAATACTATAACAACGAGCAGAAGGATGGAAAGAGGAGCAGAGGAAAGCCAACAGAAAAAAAAAATATTGTACAGCTTATTCAAATGGCATAACAAAATATCCTCGACTGAAATTACATGAGGGACTGAGAGATGTTGTGAGAGATGTGGTGAGAGTGTGTGGTGAGAGGTGTGGTGAGAGGTGTGGTGAGAGATGTGGTGAGAGATGTGGTGAGAGATGTGGTGAGAGATGTGGTGAAAGATGTGGTGAGAGATGTGGTGAGAGATGTTGTGAGAGATGTGGTGAGAGATGTGGTGAGAGATGTGGTGAGAGTGTGTGGTGAGAGATGTGGTGAGAGATGTGGTGAGAGATGTGGTGAGAGGTGTGGTGAGAGATGTGGTGAGAGATGTGGTGAGAGGTGTGGTGAGAGATGTGGTGAGAGATGTGGTGAGAGATGTGGTGAAAGATGTGGTGAGAGATGTGGTGAGAGATGTGGTGAGAGATGTGGTGAGAGGTGTGGTGAGAGTGTGTGGTGAGAGATGTGGTGAGAGATGTGGTGAGAGGTGTGGTGAGAGTGTGTGGTGAGAGATGTGGTGAGAGATGTGGTGAGAGATGTGGTGAGAGATGTGGTGAGAGGTGTGGTGAGAGATGTGGTGAGAGATGTGGTGAGAGGTGTGGTGAGAGATGTGGTGAGAGATGTGGTGAGAGATGTGGTGAAAGATGTGGTAGGAGATGTGGTGAGAGATGTGGTGAGAGATGTGGTGAGAGGTGTGGTGAGAGTGTGTGGTGAGAGATGTGGTGAGAGATGTGGTGAGAGTGTGTGGTGAGAGATGTGGTGAAAGATGTGGTGAGAGATGTGGTGAGAGATGTGATGAGAGATGTGGTGAGAGATGTGGTGAGAGATGTGATGAGAGATGTGGTGAGAGATGTGGTGAGAGTGTGTGGTGAGAGATGTGGTGAGAGATGTGGTGAAAGATGTGGTGAGAGATGTGGTGAGAGATGTGGTGAGAGATGTGATGAGAGATGTGGTGAGAGATGTGGTGAGAGTGTGTGGTGAGAGATGTGGTGAGAGATGTGGTGAGAGGTGTGGTGAGAGATGTGGTGAGAGATGTGGTGAGAGATGTGGTGACAGATGTGGTGAGAGATGTGGTGAGAGATGTGGTGAGAGATGTGGTGAGAGATGTGGTGAGAGGTGTGGTGAGAGATGTGGTGACAGATGTGGTGAGAGATGTGGTGAGAGATGTGGTGAGAGATGTGGTGAGAGATGTGGTGACAGATGTGGTGAGAGATGTGGTGACAGATGTGGTGAGAGATGTGGTGAGAGATGTGGTGAGAGATGTGGTGAGAGATGTGGTGACAGATGTGGTGAGAGATGTGGTGACAGATGTGGTGAGAGATGTGGTGAGAGATGTGGTGAGAGATGTGGTGAGAGATGTGGTGAGAGGTGTGGTGAGAGATGTGGTGAGAGATGTGGTGACAGATGTGGTGAGAGATGTGGTGAGAGGTGTGGTGAGAGATGTGGTGAGAGATGTGGTGAGAGATGTGGTGAGAGATGTGGTGACAGATGTGGTGAGAGATGTGGTGAGAGATGTGGTGACAGATGTGGTGAGAGATGTGGTGAGAGGTGTGGTGAGAGATGTGGTGAGAGATGTGGTGACAGATGTGGTGAGAGATGTGGTGAGAGGTGTGGTGAGAGATGTGGTGAGAGATGTGGTGAGAGTGTGTGGTGAGAGATGTGGTGAGAGTGTGTGGTGAGAGATGTTGTGAGAGATGTGGTGAGAGTGTGTGGTAAGAGATGTGGTGAGAGATGTGATGAGAGATGTGGTGAGAGATGATCACCTTTTCCATCTGGCAGAGCATCTAATGATGATGTTTGGTTGCCGTCGCCAACATTATTTCCAGTGAAGTCCCGAAGGACTACAATTTTGCGTGAGTATAACTTTTTCCTATTTCAGGTTTTCCCCGCCATACAGGCACATATTCTCCAACTTCAGAGGTAGTCTCATGTTTTTATCGTCGACAGTTTTAACATGTTGGGTTGATTTTTTTCTTATTAAATTTGCCCGGGTAGCAGCTATTGTTTTTTTGTCTACTCTTTTCTTTTTAACATTACCAGTGGTTCTTTAACGTGCACACAATGAACACTTGATCTTGTTTTCCGCCGTTTTCAGAGAGAGCTACACATCGGAACTCACTACCCAGAGAGAGCTACACATCGGAACTCACTACCCAGAGAGAGCTACACATCGGAACTCACTACCCAGAGAGAACTACACATCGGAACTCACTACCCAGAGAGAACTACACATCGGAACTCACTACCCAGAGAGAACTACACATCGGAACTCACTACCCAGAGAGAACTACACATCGGAACTCACTACTCAGAGAGAGCTACACATCGGAACTCACTACCCAGAGAGAGCTACACATCGGAACTCACTACCTAGAGAGAGCTACACATCGGAACTCACTACCCAGAGAGAGCTACACATCGGAACTCACTACCTAGAGAGAGCTACACATCGGAACTCACTACCCAGATAGAGCTACACATCGGAACTCACTACCTAGAGAGAGCTACACATCGGAACTCACTACCTAGAGAGAGCTACACATCGGAACTCACTACCTAGAGAGAGCTACACATCAGAACTCACTACCTAGAGAGAGCTACACATCGGAACTCACTACCTAGAGAGAGAGCTACACATCAGAACTCACTACCTAGAGAGAGCTACACATCGGAACTCACTACCCAGAGAGAGCTACACATCGGAACTCACTACCTAGAGAGAGCTACACATCGGAACTCACTACCCAGAGAGAGCTACACATCGGAACTCACTACCTAGAGAGAGCTACACATCGGAACTCACTACCTAGAGAGAGCTACACATCGGAATTCACTACCTAGAGAGAGCTACACATCAGAACTCACTACCTAGAGAGAGCTACACATCGGAACTCACTACCTAGAGAGAGCTACACATCAGAACTCACTACCTAAAGAGAGCTACACATCGGAACTCACTACCCAGAGAGAGCTACACATCGGAACTCACTACCTAGAGAGAGCTACACATCGGAACTCACAACCCAGAGCGAGATACACATCGGAACTCACTACCCAGAGAGAGCTACACATCGGAACTCACAACCCAGAGCGAGATACTCATCGGAACTCACTACCCAGAGAGAGAACTACACATCGGAACTCACTACCCAGAGAGAGCTACACATCGGAACTCACTACCCAGAGAGAGCTACACATCGGAACTCACTACCTAGAGAGAGCTACACATCGGAACTCACTACCCAGAGAGAGCTACACATCGGAACTCACTACCCAGAGAGAGCTACACATCGGAACTCACAACTTAGAGCGAGATAAACATCGGAACTCACTACCTAGAGAGAGCTACACATCGGAACTCACTACCCCGAGAGAGAGCTACACATCGGAACTCACTACCCAGAGAGAGCTACACATCGGAACTCACTACCCAGAGAGAGAACTACAAATCGGAACTCACTACCCAGAGAGAACTACACATCGGAACTCACTACCCAGAGAGAGCTACACATCGGAACTTACAATCCAGAGAGAGCTACACATCGGAACTCACTACACAGAGAGAGCTACACATCGGAACTCACTACCCAGAGAGAGCTACACATCGGAACTCACTACCCAGAGAGAGCTACACATCGGAACTCACTACCCAGAGAGAGCTACACATCGGAACTCACTACCCAGAGAGAGCTACACATCGGAACTCACTACCTAGAGAGAGCTACACATCGGAACTCACTACCCAGAGAGAGTTACACATCAGAACTCACTACCAAGAGAGAGCTACACATCGGAACTCACTACCCAGAGAGAGCTACACATCGGAACTCACTACCCAGAGAGAGCTACACATCGGAACTCACTACCCAGAGAGAGCTACACATCGGAACTCACTACCCAGAGAGAGCTACACATCGGAACTCACTACCCAGAGAGAGCTACACATCGGAACTCACTACCCAGAGAGAGTTACACATCAGAACTCACTACCCAGAGAGAGCTACACATCGGAACTCACTACCAGAGAGAGCTACACATCGGAACTCACTACCCAGAGAGAGCTACACATCGGAACTCACTACCCAGAGAGAGCTACACATCGGAACTCACTACCCAGAGAGAGCTACACATCGGAACTCACTACCCAGAGAGAGCTACACATCGGAACTCACTACCCAGAGAGAACTACACATCGGAACTCACTACCCAGAGAGAGCTACACATCGGAACTCACTACCCAGAGAGAACTACACATCGGAACTCACTACCCAGAGATAACTACACATCGGAACTCACTACCCAGAGAGAACTACACATCGGAACTCACTACCCAGAGAGAACTACACATCGGAACTCACTACCCAGAGAGAACTACACATCGGAACTCACTACCCAGAGAGAACTACACATCGGAACTCACTACCCAGAGACCAGGGAAGGGCAAAGCCACGGGTTCGATTAAACAAAATCCTCCACCACCTGTGGTGGAAAAAGAACCCTGGAACCTTCATGTCCCCGAGTCGATGACTTATTTCTAGACCACTCAGCCCCCCCCCCCCCCTACTCCCCCCAATATTGATGATGATGACTACAAAAATACCATCTTTATTAGGAAGATATTGGGGGATAGTGCGACTGGGTATAGCACTATTTTCCTATTCCGTGCCCAGACAGAGTAGGCAAAGTGTGTTGATGCTCAGATGTCGAAGACTAAGATGGCTGGGGCACGTCCAGCGAATGGAAGAAAAGAGCATCCCCAGGCATATACTATATGGTGAACTAACACACGGAAAAAGACAAATCGACAGACCTAAACTACAATATAGAGATATCTGTAAATCATCTCTGAATGGCATGACTGGGAACATCAGGCAAGTGATCGCACATCATGGAAAGCATGTATAAGGAATGATATAACATCATTTGAGACTGTGCTAAGGCAAAACTTAGAAGAGAAACGACTCATGAAAAAGGATTAAAAACCCTGTGGATCAGTGGGCCTGACTTGTTCATTCTGTGGCCGTGTGTGTTTGTCAAACATTGGTAGAATTAGCCACGAGAGAAGCTGTTCGACAAAAACAAAACCGAAAAAAAAACACAATAGCCTCCACTAGACCGTCTGACAAGACGAAAAGGGCCATATATATTAGGAAGATATGAAATGTATTTACATTTAAACAACATAAAAACTTTTAATTGTAAAGTAGAAGTATATTTCACCCTTTTTCTTATTTTTTAAAAATTCTTATATTAAGTAACTGCAACGGCAAAAAAAAAAAAAAAAAAAAAAACAGAACCAACAACAATATCGACATTATCAATATTATCAACAATAACATCAACAACAGCAGCAGCCACAACACATGTATTGTGTATTTTTTTTCCCCAATTAACCAGCTTATGTCATTGTCCAAATATTTGACTGTGAAATGTGATCAACGTTTTCAATCCCAGCTTTAGTACCGAAGGTTTACTGTAATTTTCTTGTAGCTAAGAAAATTATTGGAAACTCGCTATAGACGAGGGCAAAGCCACACTAAGAGTATTTGTGGTATTTTCTCCATCTCACTGATCCTCTTAACGACTAATGAGGAAAAGAAGGAAAATTGTTTGTAAAGAAGAAAACTTAAGAACTTCGCCATCGGCATGTCCCAGTCAATTAATATTACTGGATTGAGTTCTGGGTTTTTCATACAGTGCCGGCTTTCCCACAGAATCTGCTTTTCGTTAACACTAATGTATTATTGCACAGATTTATCCATATCTTTTTCTTCTACTTCGCTCTCTATTTTTGAGGATTTTGTAAAAAAAAAAATGTAAAGTACCGCCGTCACGCCAAGTGGCGTATAGGTAATATGGTGTTAGTGACCAGAAATTTTACAGACCTTCGGCACATGATTTTTGGGGTAATGTGGTCGGTATTACGCCCGTGCCGCTTTACTTTCCCAGAAAAATCCGGTACCCATTAAAGGCTGGGTGAACCCCGAAGCCGTCGGTTGGGATCTAACCCTATCTCTTGTCCTTTGTAGTCCAGTTCACTGACCACTGAGCTATCGCGGCTCCCTCTGAGGATTTTAGACATTGATAAAGATTTCAATGATAAACTTATCAATGGTCGACAGCTTGCGCCATTGGAAGCTGCATCAAACGGACAGACTTTGTCACCGATTAGACTGCAGATTGAAGTGATCACATACATATGCAACGATATATACCATATAAGATACATACCAAATGTACTAAAAATATAAACTTTAATTGCACTGCATAAAAAGAATGGAGCAGTTGAATGCAGTGATTTTAGAACAATATACTTAATGAGCCTTGTAACAAAAATCTTGCTAAAAGTTATACAAGGAAGGATTCAGAATAAAAGTAATATGGAATTAGAAGAACATGAATATTATGAATTTTACGAAAAACAGTTAAACAAAAGAAACCATATTCTGCATGATAACATTAATCGAAAAGTACATAGAAGTAAACAATATACCTGCTTCATAATCTACACCAAAGCTTTTCAAAGAATACACCATACACAACTTATAGACTGCCTGAAAGCTATATATCTAGATGACATGGACATACGACTAATATGTAATTTGTACTGGGAGCAAACAGCAAAAATAAAATTTAACAACGAGAATTCTACACCGATTAATAAGAAAAAGAGGAGTAAGACAGGGATGAATCTTCACACCAAGCTAGTTCAATCTATACACTGAGTAAATCTTTAAAAAAAATCACAGGGATTTCCAGGCCTAAACATTAATGGAAAAATAATCAATAACCTAAAATATGTTGATGATACTGTACTACTAGCAGAAAATCCTAAAGATCTACAACAATTACTTAATGAAATAAACATGACAAGCAAAAGATAAAGATTATATACAATATTTTTAAAAAAACTAAAAATATGATCTTAAAGATTCCTCAAAATTCCAATAACACTACAAGTTGATATAAAAATTTAAGGAATAGACCTGGAGACAGTTCAAAACTACAACTACCTTGGACATACTATAACCAGTGATGGAAAATGTATAACTGAAATAAACAAAAGAATGGGAATGGCAATAAGTAATGTTAATGCAATGTAAAATATACTAACATCAAAACAAATAACACAAGGGCTAAAACTAAGAATAGCAAAATGTTATATCTTCTCAACATTCCTGCATGGAGAAACATGTACATTAGACAAGAAAACAGAACAGAAAATTAAAAACTTTGAAATGTGGATTCATAGAAAAATAGGAAGAATTGGATGGAAAGAAAAGAAAACAAATGATGAAGTTTTACAACTAAACATGAGAAGAGAACAACTAAACACAATTCAAACAAGACAAATGAGAATTATTATTATTTTTTTGGCGGGGGGGGGGGGGGGCATTTTAAAAGACACAACAGCCTACTAAAATTAATTCTGGAGGGGAAAAAACAAGGTAAAAGAGGCAGAGGCAGACCAAGAGTAACATCAAATGATGGACAAATCAACATATGACAACCTGCACCATCAAAGCAAGAGATAACGAAATGGCGCTGCGTGGTAGCCAACCTTCGATGCGGAGACGGCACTCAGTGATGATGATTGATGATACTGTAGAAGATGAAATACTGTAGAGTCTTCTGCATTTTGGAGCCGCGATAACTCAGTGGTTAGTTAACTGGACTACAAAGGACAAGGGGTAGGGTTCTATCCCAACGGACGGCTTCCTGGTTCACCAAGCCTTTAATGGGTATCGGATTTTTTTCTGGGAAAGTGAAGCGGCACGGGCGTAATACAGACCACATTACCCCAAAAATCACGTGCTGTAGGTCTGTAAAATATATGGTCACTAACACCATATTCCCTATACGCCACCTGGCGTGACGGGGGTACTTTACTTTTTTTTTTTTTTTTACTTCTGCATTTTCTCATCTGGATTAACCATGCCAGCCAGCCAGCCAGCACATAGCGCCGATTCTTAATCAATCGTACATTGGAGCATTTGATCCCATGTTTTGGGGTCTATCCGTGAGAATGTATGACTAAGTAATAACGGTCGCATGACCAGGTGCAGTCTCCTCAAGGTGTTCGGGACATTTTTAACCATTTAGTTCCAGGAATATATGTGAAATTTAAAGTATAAAGAATATTTAAATTCCTAAGGATTTAAGCGCTATCATGACTATTTGTAATGTTATGATATTTTTTTTCATTTACTTTTCCTATCTTCGCGTGTCTTTGTTTCTACCGAGTGAAGCTTATAGTTTATAAAACCGTTCGAGTGTGGTTACTTTCTAGTAATAATAATAATAATCGAATAGTAGTCGTATTAATAGTAATAGTTGTATCAGTAGTAGTTGTAGTAGTAGTACCAGTAGTAGTAGTAGTAGTAGTAGTGGCAATAGCAGTAGTTGCAGTAGCAGCAATAGTATATGTATTAGTAGTAGTAATTGTAGTAGTAGCAACAGTAGTAACAGTAGTAGTGGTGATAATAAAAGTAATAGTAATAGTACATTAGGTAGTAGTAGTATAAGTAATAGTAATAATAGTAGTAGTGATAATTGTATTAATAGTGGTAGTGGTAGTAGTAATAGTAGTAGTGATAATAATAGTAATAGTACAAATAGTAGAAGTAGCATAAATAGTAGTTGTAATAGTAGTAAAATGTAAAGTAAAGTACCCCCGTCACGCCAAGTGGCGTATAGGGAAATATGGTGTTAGTGACCCTATATTTTACTGACCTTCAGCACATGATTTTTGGGGTAATGTGGTCGATATTACGCCCGTGTTGCTTCACTTTCCCAGAAAAAAATTCGGTACCCATTTTAGGCTCGGTGAACACGGAGGACCGTCGTTTGGAATCGAACCCTACCCCTTGTCCTTTGTAGTCCAGTTCATTAACCACTGAGTTATTGCGCTCCCAGTAAAACTAGTAGTGATAATAATAGTAATAGTAATAGTACAAATAGTAGTAGTATAAGTAGTGGTAGTAATAGTAGTAGTGATAATAATAGTAGTAGTGGTAGTAGTATAAGTCGTGGTACTAGTAGTAATAGTACTGGTAGTGATAGTAGTAGTAGCAATAGTAGTAGTGTAGGTGGCAGTAGTAGTAACAATTGCATTAACTGTTGTAGTGGTGATAAAATAGTAAAAGTACTAATAGCTTTAGTAGTGCTAGTAGTAGTACTTGTAGACAAACAAATGAAAAGACGGTTAGGGGACACAGAGATGGAATTTCTCAGAAGAATATTGAAAGTTCTCTGGACAACTAAAAAGACCAAAGAGGAAATTCTCAAAGAGGCCAACACAAAAAGGGAGCTCATAAAAAATATCACAAAGAAACAATCAACATTTTTCGAGCACATCATGAGAAGAGGAAAGTTGGAATACTTGGTTACAACTGGCAAAATAAAAGGAAAAAGAGATCGCGGACGACTAAGAGAGAAAATACTGGATAGCTTGGTGTCATGGCATGAAAAACAGTCAACAACAGAACTGCTACGATGCACTGTAGATAGAAGATTGTGGAGGGACATGATCACCTACGCCAACTGGTATGGCCCATGATGATGGTGATATTGAGAATAAAACATCTGGAATATATTGTAGCAACAGAAACATTTTTTTTTAGAGAAGTTAAGATATAGGAGGATTTGAACAAAGAATATACTCAAAACCCACAAGTGGATATCAAAATAGAAGGAATAGACCTGGAGACAGTTCAGAACTTCAACTACCTTGGACATACTATAACCAGTGATGGAAAATGTACAATTGAAATAAACCAAGGTATAGGAATGGCAAAGAGCAATGTTAATGCAATGAAGAACATACTAACATCAAAACAAATAACACCAAGGCAAAAACTAAGAATAGCAAAATGTTACATCTTCTCAATATTCCTATATGGTGCAGAAACATGGACATTAGACAAGAAAACAGAACAGAGAATTGAAACCTTTGAAATGTGGATATATAGAAGAATAGGTAGAGTTGGATTGAAGGAAAGGAAAACAAACGACGAAGTCTTGAAACAGCTAAAAATAAAAAGAGAACTACTAAGCTCAATACAAACAAGAGAAATGCGATTTTTGGGCCATGTTAAAAGACACAACAACCCACTAACAGTAATTCTGGAGGGGAAAATACAAGGTAAAAGAGGCAGAGGCAGACCAAGATTAACATGGACGAGTAACATCAAGAGATGGACAAATCAGTCTATGACAACCTGCCCCATCAAAGCAAGAGACAGAGCAGAATGGCGCTCCATGGTAGCCAACCTTCGTTGCGGAGACAGCACTCTATGATGATGAAGATAGAGGAAAACTGATCAAAAAGAGATTCCAGGCAGTTTAAATGAATGACATGGAAGGGAATCAAGAACAGAAATGATAAAGAATAGTAAATATAGAAAATTATGAACATACATATTCAGATGCTACAGCAGGCACCGAAGTTGATGCTTATACATATATATTATACTTTTACTGATGATACTAATATGTGATATATGTATTACTTGACTTGTATTAATTAACAATAATCAGTTTAAAGTTCCTATCCTTATTTGACCAAATTGCTCCTTTACAACTTGTAATTGTCGCTATCATTATCCACTTCTTGAGAGCCGCGATAGCTCAGTGGTTAGTGAACTGGACTACAAAGGACAAGGGTAGGTTAGATCCCAACCGACGGCTTCCGGGTTCACCCAGCCTTAAATGGGTACCGGATTTTTTTCTGGGAACGTAAAGCAGCACGGGCTTAATACCGACCACATTGCCCCAAACATCATGTGCTGAAGGTCTGTAAAATATAGGGTCACTAACACCATTTCCCTATACGCCACTTGGCGTGACGGGGGTACTTTACTTTTTTTTTTTATTATCCACTTCTTGTACCACGCACAGTTTCAAGTTCAATGAGCTTCTTTCTTTGTTCGCCGTCAATTAAAAAAACTATGCTCTTTCTTTACACTCATCTCTCTTTCTTTGTAAACAACTCCTCTATTTTTTTTTATAATTCTTATATTTCTTAAATACATTTTGTTCTAAGTATATATTCTTCTTTCATTGGTCACACGCAGACAAAACAGTCAGTGGCGAGCACTCATTTTGGTGTCTTGTTGGGCAGGGGTGAACTACCTTTTATAAACTAACGACCAGATTGGAAATAATTATGACGATGCTGACCGTCGGGTACTGTTTACCTATTGAAGTCTTTCTATAAGTTACAATTGACAATCTCAAAAACGGCATGGGAGAAAAGCGAATCAGTTGAAACAAAAAGCTGGAGAAAAATAATTAAGATACGTTGCATAATGCAACAGCAATGAAGACATAAAAAAACTGAAACATTAAAATGAACTAGCTCATAAACACCATTCTACAGAAGAAATTAAATTACTATGACCAAGTCAATAGACATAGCAGGCGACAAAGAACAATAATGGAAGACATGGTTCCTGAACGATACATCAGGGGCAGAGCAAGAAGAAGGTGCTTTCAAGACATCAAGGAGACCTTGAACATGACAACATAAGAAGTGGGAGATCTTGCTAGACACGGATTCTTCCAGACGGTCTGTGGTGAATGCAACGTTCTGTGGGAAATCTGGCTAGAGACGGATTCTTTCAGACGGTCTGTGGTGAATGCAACGTTCTGTGGGAAATCTGGCTAGAGACGGATTCTTTCAGACGGTCTGTGGTGAATGCAACGTTCTGTGGGAGATCTGGCTAGAGACGGCTCCTTCAGAAGGTCTGTGGTGAATGCAACGTTCTGTGGGAGATCTGGCTAGAGACGGGTTCTTTCAGACGGGCTGTGATTAATGCAACGTTCTGTGGAAGATCTGGCTAGAGACGGCTCCTTCAGAAGGTCTGTAGTGAATGCAACGTTCTGTGGGAAATCTGGCTAGAGACGGCTCCTTCAGAAGGTCTGTGGTGAATGCAACATTCTGTGGGAAATCTGGCTAGAGACGGCTCCTTCAGAAGGTCTGTGATTAATGCAACGTTCTGTGGAAGATCTGGCTAGATATTGATTCTTTCAGACGGTCTGTGGTGAATCCAAGGTTCTGTGGGAGATCTGGCTAGAGAAGGATTCTTTCAGACGGTCTGTGGTTAATGCAACGTTCTGTGGGAGATCCGGCTAGCGAAGGATTCTTTCAGACGGTCTGTGGTTAATGCAACGTTCTGTGGGAGATCTGGCTTGAAACGGGTTCTTTCAGACGGGCTGTGGTTAATGCCACGTTGTACAATGGAAATGTGTCCAGATGACGATATTAATTACTTATTATGCATACGCAAGCTACTGTAAAATGGAAATCACATTATTGATGTAAAACATAAGAAAGGAAGGAGAATGGAATGAGAGAGTGCGAGGTAGTGCGGGGAAAGAGAAAGGAAGAAAGAGGAAAAAAGTAACAACAAATTATAAATGTTAAATTAGATGCATACCAGTTTAATGCGAGGTTGTGAACCGTTACTGTTGAACAACACAGGATTAATGTGACGCAGTAAAAAAAAAGTAAAGTACCCCCGTCACGCCAAGTGGCGTATAGGGAAATATGGTGTTAGTGACCCTATATTATACAGACCTTCAGCACATGATTTTTGGGGTAATGTGGTCAGTATTACGCCCATGCTGCTTTACTTTCTCAGAAAAAAATCCGGTACCCATTTAAGGCTGGGTGAACCCGAAAGCCGTCGGTTGGGATCGAACCCTACCCCTTGTCCTTTGTAGTCCAGTTCACTAACCACTGAGCTATCGCGGCTCCCTATGTGACGCAGTGTTAAAAAAATAATCCAAGTCCATCTTTCCTGGAAAATACGAACATTATTAATTCACTGTTCTTTGTTTGATATTACCATCAGTGGCGCACCGTCTTTGCGTGCTACGTGTGCAGCGCACGCTCAAATGAACAAACTACAGTTTATTTGTAATAGTCTGTTATTAGCTGTGGAACATTTTTAATACAACATTGGTAATATTGTATAATTACTGATGTTTGACTGTTGATTTAAGTAAGTGTTAAAGCCTTCTCTACAAGGAATCAGATGATCTTCTGCTTCATTGTTAACACAAGTCATAATTACGTCCCTTTCTATTTGACGTGCTGCATTAAATCTAGCACTAAATAGTTCTATAGTGAGGCTTGATATTGAGTCGAATGTAGTTGCTATATTTATAAAAATCTTATGGGACGTTTTGAGTGCGACAACGAGATAGTACACAGCTCTTAAAAAGAAGCAAGCATGGACTAGTACTAGTATTACTATTACCCAGTGTGGGCGAATCCATTAATACATATATATATATATATATATATATATATATATATATATACGATATAGTGTTGTGGATTTGTTTGTCTTCATTCAAGTTGAAATTAATTTTCTTTTATTTGATGTAATTATGGAAGCACACATAGCTTGTTTATTAGAAGATCTCTAAGAAGGAAATTTTGACGACTACAAAGAAACCTTTTCTGATTTACTCTTTTATAAATGAAGTTAGTCTTAAGGAACCACAGTTTAATCTCACATCCATATTAAAATAGAACTAACTGTAATTTATGTAAGTCCTGAATGCAAAGGTTGCCCATTTAAAAAAAAAATCTTTTCAGTTAATGAAAGATTATTATTTAGAAGCTGGACTGAAAGAAATGTACAAATTAAGGAAACTTTTTTGACTATTCCTTGTACTACAGGGTCGCTCATTTTCTGCTTTGAAGCGGATACACAGTTACTGTAGGTGCACTCAAAGTCAAGATCGTGTGAGTGGCTGGAGTCTTATTTCTATAGAAAAGGAAATGTTACAAGACTTAAGATTGAAAGACTCGTTTTTTCGTGATTAAGAAGTTTATAAGTAAAGAAAGGAGTCTGGAATTAATATAAAAATGAAAAAAAGGAACACAGTTTTAAGATTGGGAAATATACCAACATTAGATAAATTTCTTGTTTAGGACGGATGTATTTTTCCTTACAATGAACCATTTTATAATAAAACAAATTGTAACAGAATGTGTATAAAATTTATCAGCAATGTGCATTCACTGTGGGAGCCGCGATAGCTCAGTGGTTAGTGAACTGGACTACAAAGGACAAGAGGTAGGGTTCGATCCCTAACCGATGGCTTCCGTGTTCACCTAGCCTTAAATAGGTACCGGATTTTTTATGGGAAAGTAAAGCGGCACGGGCGTAATACCGACCACATTACCAAAAAAATCATGTGCCGAAGGTCAGTAAAATGTATGGTCACTAACACCATATTCCCTATACGCCACTTGGCGTGACGGGGGCTCTTGATTGGTTTTTGATGTGCATTCATTGTAATAATATTACTACGTTAAAATGAACATATACCGTGGAAAGTTATTCTAATAAATTGACTTTGTTTTAGAATTAAACGCTCCCACTGTAGTACACTTAGCATCAGGATCATGATACGCCACTGATTACTACCGTGAAACTATGTCGTGACAACTGAAATAAGTTCAGTTGTAACTTGTAATGCCTTTCTTGTTAAATTGCGCATACAATTTACCTACAACACCACGATACCTTCTTTTTACCCACTTTTATATTAAAGACAAAGCTGCATTATCCTTTTGATTTCGTAGAATCTTCAAAATTATTAAAGATTGATATCGCCTAAGAAATGTATTATCTAACTATTAATGTTTTCCTTATTAAAAGGTATACCATCCATTCTAAAGAGAGTTCATCAATGATATATAGAACCGATTCTGACCTATGGAAGCGAATCATGGACAATAGACAAACAAATGAAAAGACGATTAGATGCCACAGAGATGGGATTTCTCAGAAGAATGTTGAAAGTTCCCTGGACAGCTAAAAAGACCAATGAGAAAGAGAGTTCATCAATGCTATATAGAACCAATTCTGACCTATGGAATCGAATCATGGACAATAGACAAACAAATGAAAAGACGATTAGGGGTCACAGAGATGGGATTTCTCAGAAGAATGTTGAAAGTTCCCTGGACAGCTAAAAAGACCAATGAGAAAGTTCTCAAAGAGACCAACAAGAAAAGGGAGCTCTTAAAAAACATCAGAAAGAAGCAATCAACATTTTTCGGGCACATCATGAGAAGAGGAAAGTTGGAATACTTCATTACGACTGGCGAAATAAAAGGAAAGAGAGATCGCGGACGACAAAGAGAGAAAATACTGGATAGCTTGGCGTCATGGCATGGAAAACAGTCAACAACAGAGCTCATACGATGCACTGTGGATTGAAGATTGTGGAAAGACATGATCGCCAACGCCAACAGGTACTGCACATGATGATGATGACCATCCATTCTGACTATCACGATCCTGTAACCATCTCGACACTAAAAGCTAAACTACATCACCCTTTTCAGCTTGCAGACACATGTAAATTATGACTGCTGTTGCTAAGTCTTTCAGTATCAAAGACATTGATCTTCGCAGTATTGTACAAAATATAATATTTTACTCAATCAATTCTACTTTTGCTACATCATAAAAGCAAGTAATTATGTTTAATGCTGATTAAAGAAACAATAGCGTGCACACGTGTGTTACTTTGTGCTTTCCTTCAGCCAGGAACTTGAGTATAAAATAATTTTAAGTCAACCTTGCAGGCCGGTCAAAATTGATTAACACTGCCGGTTCTGTTCCGCGGACTGTTAAGTTCCTCATTCCTGTTGTATGGTAACAATATAATCTCTCCACTTCGTGCTGTCGGTGGACATAATTCGAAGTGTTCCCATATCTGGCCCACGCTATTTATCACTATTTCTACTACTGTCATCCACTTGACTACTCAAGAACAGTCACAAAAATTGCTATTTAGTGGAAGTAAATGTGTAGTTGAAGGTGTTTCGTAAACGTTGAATCCACATATTTCTGTATTTGCTATCTTTGCTATCTTTGCTATCTTTTTCATTGTAAACATTAAAATTGCATCTGTTTTAATACTTCCTTAGTAAATATTATTTCCGTTTCTTTTCTTACTTTCTCCTTTTTTCGTTATAACGGTTATGTTAATCTATTTGAGTATTCCTCCATCTTTTTTAGTTTTTTCTTGATACATTTTGCTTACCTCTTTATGCATAATTCATCCTTCTGTTTATTTATTGTATAGTTTTGTTTACATCCCGCGTGTATATTTGTGGTTATTTGTGGGAATAAACGGCTATTATCATTCTACGGGAGGGAGTAAATATATTCTGCTCGCGAGTTCTTTACGCTGGCCATGTCTAGTAGTAGTTGATTGGCTCAGATCTCGTCGATGTTTTTTGTTTCGTTTCTATCGTTCCAACCTTCGTTGCGGAGACGGCACTCGATGATGATGATGATGATTCTGTCGTTCATGTATGTTCACACGCGCCGGGAAGTGTAATAATCCTACAAGTAAACATTTCAAATAAGTTATTTTTCTTTCTTACTTTTTACTTTCTTTCTTTCGTTCTTTATTCCTTTCTTTCCTTCTTCTTTCTTTCTTTTCTTTTCTATCTCTACTTTTGCTTTCTTTTTACTTTATTTAAAAAAAATACTTATGTATTCTTTCTTTTTGTTTTTCTTTCATGTTTGTCTTCATTTTTTTTTTTTTTACTTTCAAAAATAAAGTATGAGTGTTTATTTCTATTTATCTATCACATTTTCATTCTTCTTTCTAATTTCTTGTTTGTTTTTTTTACCTTATTTTTTCTTCTTTCCTTCTTTCTTTCTGTTATTTAAAAATCTAATACTTTTAAAATCTCGCAAAAATCTGTCTTTCTGTACTTTCTCTCATTTAAAAACTATTGTATATGAGCTGTATATGTGCTTTCATTCTTTAGTATTTTCCTTTAGTGGTTTGCTGTTTTTTCCCATTGTTTCTTTCATCTCTCTCCCCCCACCTTTCAAGTTTTGTCCCTATAGCATTTTTTTACTTATTTATGTTTCTTTTAAAATGTCTAATTTATTGCATGTTCTTCATTACTGTCTGTAGTTCTGTCATTAGTTATTTCTTCATTACTGTATGTAGTTCTGTCATTAGTTATTTCTTCATTACTGTATGTAGTTCTGTCATAAGTTATTTCTTCATTAATGTCTGTAGTTTTGTCATTAGTTATTTCTTCATTAATGTCTGTAGTTCTGTCATTAGTTACTTCTTCATTAATGTCTGTAGTTCGGTCAGTAGTTATTTCTTCATTAAAGTTTGTAGTTCTGGCATTATTTATTTCTTCATTACTGTCTGTTGTTCTGTCATAAGTTATTTCTTCATTACTATCTGTTTTCTGTTATTAGTTATTTCTTCATTAATGTCTAGTGTTCTGTCATTAGTTATTTCCTCACTAATGTCTGCAGTTCTGTCATTAGTTATTTCCTCACTAATGTCTGCAGTTCTGTCATTAGTTATTTCCTCACTAATGTCTGCAGTTCTGTCATTAGTTATTTCCTCACTAATGTCTGCAGTTCTGTCATTAGTTATTTCCTCACTAATGTCTGCAGTTCTGTCATTAGTTATTTCCTCACTAATGTCTGCAGTTCTGTCATTAGTTATTTCCTCACTAATGTCTGCAGTTCTGTCATTAGTTAGTTCTTCATTTTTAAAAAAAAATCGTCATCCTTTCTTCTTATTGTCAGTTCTTTTTTCAGTCTCCTTCTTCAATCTTTTTTTCACCCCCACTCCTCTCTTTTTTTGTGTGACCCATTTTCCCATGAATCCTTGCATTCTGTTTTCGATTTCACGCTCACGGTACTTTCTTTGTCCCGAGAAAACGCGAAAATCACCACGAGCCCTCACCCTACCCGCCGGGAAATCAGATCAGTCCCGAAGATTCGACCAGTCCTCGTAATCTCACAGTTCACGCTGTGCATGCGTCTCGTTTTTTTCCTCGTAGGGTGTCGAGATCCACGAGATGAATCGTTGGTTAGTGAGATGCTCGGATGATAGGACATGTTCATTAGCCGAGGAATCTGCGAGGGTTTTGTTCGACGTGAATTTTACTCGTTATTCATTTAAACGTCATAAAAACACCATTTGATATCTGTGCTGATATGCACGTGCACAAATCCGTTAATGGAAGCACTGGCAATGTAAACGATATCACAGGAAGAGCAATTTAATAGCTTAAACATACCACAACATTTGTTATTGGAATAAAAGTCAATGAGGCAATAACATACAAGTTCTGATATTGTTGTACTTGAATGTGTGTTCTTGCGCTGTTATTCTTCATAACTGTACACGAAGCGTAGACGAGTGCCACGAACACTTGTTTGGTTACACAGAAGTATAACAGCATTAAGCATGAGCATTGTAGCATCAATGAAAATCATTCGTTAGATGGTTGGTTGGCTGTGGCTGGCCTGTTGGTTAACTGGTTGACCTGTTAGTTGACTAATTGCTTTGTTGTTTGACTGGCTGTCTTGTTGATTGTTTAGCTGACTAGATGGTTGGTTGGCTGTGGCTGGCCTGTTGGTTGACTGGTTGACTTGTTAGTTGGCTAATTGCTTTGTTGTTTGGCTGGCTGTCTTGTTGGTTGTATAGCTGATTGGATGGTTGGTTGGCTGTGGCTGGCCTGTAGGTTGACTGCTTGACTTGTTAGTTGGCTAATTGCTTTGTTGTTTGACTGGCTGTCTTGTTGGTTGTTTAGCTGATTGGATGGTTGGTTGGCTGTGGCTGGCCTGTTGGTTGACTGGTTGACTTATTAGTTGACTAATTGCTTTGCTGTTAGACTGGCTGTCTTGTTGGTTGTTTAGCTGACTGGATAGTAGGTTGGCTAGCTTGTTGACTGGCTAACTGGATGGTTGGTTGGTTGGTTGGTTTGTTGGTTATTTGTCTGGCTGGACGGTCGGTTGTCTGGTTGACTTGTTAGTTGGCTAATTCCCTTGTTGGTTTACTGGTTGACTTGTAAGGGACAACAGTAGTTGTTTAGGCTCGACATGTATAGATTTTTAATTGCTGAACAGTTTTATTCTTGCAGTGGATGTTTGGTCTGGTCTTTTCGATTTTTACCTATCAATGGTTCGTTAACGTGCGCAGAATGCACACGAGGCCTTTTGTGTTTTGCCTTTAACCGAAAAGGCTAGACATAGAATCTCACAACTCAGAGCCATGGAAGAGCAAAGCCATAAAGAAACAACAGATTCGAAGAGAAAACAGTTTCCACCGCCTGTAGTGGGATTTGAATCCAGGATCATTTCGTCTAGAGGCCTAAGTCTTACCTCTAAAGCACTCGATATCCCGATCTCTGCCCTATTTTAGTTATGAGAATTGGGCAAAAAAATCTAGTGTTCTTGGTAGATGTTTTGATTGGCAACAGGCAAAGAGGATTGTTTCACGGCTCATGTTGGAGACAACTGGGATGGAAAACAGTAGAGCATTGACTACAAGCAGTTTGAGGAAGACGCGATAGCTCAATGGTTAGTGAATTGGACTACAAAGGACAAGAGGTAGGGTTCGATCCCAACCGAATGCTTCCGGTTGACCCAGCCTTTAATGGGTACAGGATTTTTTTCTGGGAAAGTAAAGCGATACGGGCGTAATACCGACCACATTACCCCAAAAATCATGTGCCGAAGGTCTGTACAATTTATGGTCTTCTTCTTCTTCTTCTTCTTTCCTTCCTCATCTGCCTTTCAGCGTCGAGGGGAGATATAATTTGCGGTCTTTTGCTCTTATGTTCGCCTCTGCTGCTGTTATGTTTCTAGTAATTTATGGTCACTAACACCATATTCCCTATACGCCTCTTGGCGTGACGAGGGTACTTTACTTTTACAAGTAGTTTGACCATATAAATTATGACAGTTACAAAAGTGTTAGCATGGCTTGAAACACAGCCTTATACACACGTGTGTTTGCTCAGTGACTCAATGATTATGCTCACAAAGGTGGCTATTGGCTCTGCTCTAGGACAGTGGTTAGAGTATCAGGAGAGGTCTATTCTAACAAATGTCTGCTTCGTTTTCGTGCCACGGCAGGCGGGTATAAGAGGCATTGAACATGCTGACAGACTTACCAGTTTGGGTGATATTGACTACGGAAGGACAATGGACCGCTTTGACATTCTGAATGCCATCAGAGGCAGTGGACAAAGAAACAACTACAAAAATGTGACCATGAATCCGCAGCCATAAACAGACATCACGAACATCATGTCAGGGTAGGAGATGACAGAGGGAGCGCTACGTGGGAATGCAACGAGAACTTGTCAACCAACAGAACACCGGTGTCGTTTGTCACTACACGGTAACGTTTATTCTACGTAAGAGATATAAGTACTTATCCGATGCGCAATGAGAATGACCAGTCTACTGAACTAAATTAACTTAACTATGTAGATTTGTTTGGCTCCAGGTATTTCGTTTGCCCATCTTTGCTTGTGAGGTCTTCCTCTACCTTTTTTGTTGTTACATGTGGTTACTTGTTATTGGATACTTTTTCACTATTTGACGATAACGCGCTTTATATCAAGTCTGGAGGTGAAGGCGCGCCTACCAGCACCAGCGATGGAAGTTGTCAGCGACCCACAGCTGATTGCTTGCGCCAGGATCGGTGAACCAAAACCATCCAGACCCTGCTCTACCTCTCCGAGGTGCCTCCAGTAACAGACTAACCTGTCTAGTCTGGCCAAGCGTGCAGGGATCGAAGAGGGAACACAACCCGGTACTCAAAAATGTCGTGCTGAAGTCGGATGTGTTGGGCCGAAAGGCGCAAATATAACAGTTATACTGCAAACCACAACACAACGTAGACACGTCCAAGACGTGCTTGTAAGGGCGGATGATGAAGAGGAATATTCTAGTCTACTACGATACTCTAGAATACTTTAGTCATCGGGCGAACGCAAGCAACCAACCAACCATATCAAGTCTGCTAAATTGTTGTCTCTTCATGAAGCTAAGAACTGGCGTTACTCCCATTCATTACTTGATTTCTTCATCTCTAATTGTGTCTTTTATTATCACAAACATTCTTCAAAGCCATCTCATTTAGTAGTTATTATCGTCATGTTTTCCTTTGCTGTTAATGCTCATGTTTAATATGGTTGGCAGAAATACCAAAATTGCTTGCTTTTATCTATCGTAAAAATGTTTGTTATTTTTATTACGAGTGTTATCTACATAATCATTTTTTTTTCACCTGTTTTCAATTTATGTCTAAATGTTTCTTGTTGTTGGGCCACACAACTTCCTATTATAGCAGCCTGCAAACTTTGCTTACTTCGTCCCCATCACATCTGACAGATCACGACACATGTGGTCGGAACCAAATATGTCATCCCTCTTCGATTCCTGCCTTCTGAATTACCTGAGATAACAAAGACTCTACACCGCCACCTCCACAGAAACCCAGAGCTGGTCAAGTTGGTAGATATTAAATAAAATAAGTTAGACAATCCAAGTTAAAAAAAAAAATTCCGTAATTAAATTGAATGTGTAGAAAGAGATTAAGTTATATACAATAATAGCAATTGTCAACTTTATTGTTAGATGAGTACTATTATATGACTGTAAAACATAGAAAACAACAAAAACGACAGTGATGAAAATTAAGACTTTCATTAATAGATTAGATGTTTGTGATTAAGAGAAGGATGGAAATGGCAGAATAAAATTAATAACTTTGAACTATTAGAAGGTACCATACCAGTGGACAAAGAGTTACGACAAACACCTTGGCGCTGGATAGGACAGGCTCTGTGGAAGCCAAGTGCGAGCATTACACAACGATGCCTTTCTCATCAAGAGAGGGGACAAAGGAAAGACAAAAATATATTTGGTAGACACGGAAATGAAGAAAAGTGGGAAGGTATGGAACGATCGTACTAAAATGGTACAAACCAGGACGGCTTGGAAAATGCTTGTTGAAGACTTGTATTCCACAGGGAGTTGAGCGGCAAAAGAAGAAATTGAATGAATAGGGCCGCTAAGCACAAATAACACAACCTACAGCAAACTGCGACACAAAGCAAAAAATACACTTTCTGAGACGAGAGAATGATAATAATAATTAGTAATATATATATATATTATTAGTAGTAGTGGTTGTAATAGTAGTAGTGGTAGTAGTAATAGCAGTAGCAATAATAGAAGCAGTAGTAATAAACGTTTTAGTATCTGTATTAGTAGCATCTGGTGTCAGCTCGGGTAATTTTACCTGCTACTGTATGCAATAAACAGTACATCCGGCGGCTGCTCTGCTGCCTTGCAGGTATGCTCGGGAGAGTAAAAGGCTGAGGGAGGGTACCCTGAAATAAAACAACACCACTACCTTGTGGGTGAGACTTTAGTCAAAGGCTAACGGAGTCAACCGTAAACAAACCGACGGAAGTCAACAGAAAACCACCGTCGTAACTTCTTTGTACAATCATGAATCACCACGATAATAGATATCAAGACAAAAAACGTTAAGGGGGAATCCAATGGAAAACCCTCGTTCGGTAGGGGACATCATGTGCTACAGGTGATACCCGATCGTCATCAAGCTACTCTAAGCAAAATAAAGATAAAATAGACCCCAAAGATAAGTACTTGGAACGTGAGAACACTAATGCAGAAGGGTAAACTGGAAAACATCAAACAGGAAATGAAAAGAATTGGTTTACATTTATTGAGACTTTGCGAAATGAGATACACTGGATCAGGGGATATATATTCTGATGAACATAAAATAATCTTTGATGGAGGTACTGAACACCAAAGAGGAGTAGGCATCATCTTAGATGCAGAAAGAGCAAGAACAGTGAAAGACTTTTACCAAAGATCTGACAGAGTCCTTTTAGTGAAATTGAATGGAAAGCCAATATATATATAAATCTCACAAGTTTAAGCACCAACAGCAGACATTCTAGAGAAAACAGTTGATACATTTTACGACGAGTTAAATAAGGCACTTCGCGATTGAAAACCACATGAAAACACCATAGTTCTAGGGGATCTCAACGCGAAAGTAGGATAGGAAAGAGCTGAGGAAGTTGTTGGTAATTATGGCTTAGGCGAGTGGAACGATAAGAGGTGAGAAACTTATTGACTGGGTAAGAACACACAACATGATGATAGGAAACACCTGGTTTAAGCAACATCCAAGACGTCTGTGGACATGGAAAAGCCCAGGAGACGATGCACGCAATCAAATTGATTACATAATGATAAGCAATAGATTTAGAAATAGTCGGGTGTGTTTGAAAACTAGACCAAGGACAGATTGCAATAGTGATCATGTACCAGTTGTGGGAAAGCTTAGAGTAAAATTAAAAGCAGCAAAACGAGCCTCAGTTAACATCGTGTTAAATTTAGATTTACTCAAATCAGACAAGAAGTTGCAAGACAAATATAACATCACAATTCAGAACCGGTACAATGCAATAGAGAAGATACAAAGCCTTTGATGAATAGTGGGAAATATTAAAAGAATCAATGCAACAAACATCAAAAGAGTTCATAACCACAGTTGGGACAAATTCAAGAAAAAAAATGGATGACAGATGCCATTTTGCAGCTAATAGATACAAGAAGAAGAAATAAAGAAAATAAAGATGAGTATAAGAGAGTAGTGGTAATAGTGGGTTAGAAGAAGAAGAAAAAGAGAACGAAGTAGAAGAAGTACGAAACAACGGAAACGTCTGGAATGGAAATCTATTTTTTTTTAAAAGTAAACAAGATTACGGACAACCCAAACTAAATTATAATTAAGGAAAGAAAATGTTAAGAATTGCAATTTTCTTGACATGCCGCCGGTCGCCATCAGCACTGTGTTTTTGGATTATTATACTCAGTCATTGCCCTTTTCTTTATCCACCTTCATTATTGTTAATTTTGAACCTTTCACCTACTTTGTTGTCAGGATTTTATTCTGAAATGTTAAAGTTCTTGATCAACTGATATATTAGTCAGAATTGCAGCATTGTTTTGTTAATAATTACAAGCAGAACTTTTTCAGTCGAAAATGTGCTGAATGCAATCCCCTAAACGTGAAAGATTTTACATGAAACGAACCCCAGCGAGATATATATTTTATAAGTAAATTGAAAACTTGAATTGCCTCCAGTTTATATGTTCATGTTATGCTCCTTGACAACGATAGATACGAATGTAATTACACCAGATTTTCAAAGTTTGCTTGCTAGTATATCACAATTTCATCGTTTAATGTGATAGGATTATAGAGTAAATTTAATTAATTTTTTTTTAAGAATAAAAAAAACCCATTAATAATGTTTTGATATTCATTCTTGAAACATAAGTACACTAGAACTTCAGAGGCCTGTGGTATATTTCAATTTACGGTGTTTTTTTTTTTCACGTTTATTGTGACGGACGTTTATTGTGATGGAATCAGAAGTTGCTTTACATTTTATTTATTTATTTTTTTAAAGTACTGGTTACAAATATCACTGTGTGATTAGGCAGACAAGGGAGTCTGTGTCTGACCTGTAATGAGGCCTGTCTCATTCGATCCCGGTTTAATTCAGAACAGTTGCAGAACGTTTGTAAAGTGCTCGACACTCTGTGCGGTTTATTTCTTTGTCACCCGTCCTTTTCATTTCCATTTTTTCCCTTCATTTTTCACACCCTCCTTTCTTTGGCATCGCACTTCATCCCTTATGACGTCACTGCGGTTGTCTGTCCACAGAAAGAGAAAGACTGCGAGGGGACCAAAAAATGCAGCTTTTTACAGAAAGTGGTCACCGCCTGAAGAATCTTTTTCTTGCCTTTCAAAATCACACACGGACTCATGTAACACGGTCATGCTCTCCCTCTCTCTTTTATTTCTCTCTCTCTTTCTCTCACTCTCTCTAACTCTTTTGTCTGTCTACTTGTGCTGCATATCGTCGAGGACAAATATAGTTTTTTTGACATATCTCTACGAGTTTGCTTCTCACATATCAGTTTGTATAATTCGATATTTTCTTGATATTTCTTCTATCTATCTATTGACCTTTCGAGCCGTAACCGGCCCATAGGGCGTAGACCAAGATACACCTTCTCCTATATGAATTTTTTTGTTCTAGCAGTTTTCTTTTAAAGATATTTTATCAAATCTCGCCATCTGTCTCTGTCCTGTGCAAGCAGTTCTAGCTCATTGAGGGAGCCGATTCCTGCTGCTCTTGACTCTCTCATCAATGTTCTTCTCAGTGTCTCCCTGGGTCTTCCTCTTTTTCTTTTATTTCTTCTGATATTTTTTCTGATATTTCTTGCGGAGAGAATAAGCAGTTTCCAGCTGCATCTGGTTGGTAGTGCTTGTTGTGGATTGTTGTTTGTTTGTAACCATGACTACAGCGCACACCATTCAGTTTGTTCTTTCTCAATGTGTAACTCATCACTAACACTACACGTATTAGTTTCTAACACCACATTGTGTTACATCTTATCACATTAGCGGAAATTAGCGGTAGAGCTTTATCTATTGACCTCACTTATCAGAAACACGAGGTCGGGTTCGATTGCTCTCATCGAAGGGATTTCTAGCTTCATCATCATCATCATCATCATCATCATCATCATCATCATCATCATCATCATCATCTTCATCATCTTCATCATCGTCATCATTATCATTGAGTGCCGTTTCCGCATGCTGCTATCATGGAGCACCATCACACACTGTCTCTAACTTTGATAGTGCAGGCTGTTATAGCCTGATTTGTCCACCTTTTGATGTTACTCGTCCATGTTAATCTTGGTCTCCTCTGCCTCTTTTACCTTGTATTTTCTCTTCTAAGATTACTTTTAGTGGTCTGCTGTGTGTTTTAACATTCACCCCCCCCCCCCCAATCGCATTTGTCTTGTTTGAATTGTGTTTAATAGTTCTCTTTTCATTTTTAGTTGTTCTAAGTCTTCATCGTTTGTTTTCTTTTCTTTCCATCAAATTCTTCATAATCTTCTATAAATCCACATTTCAAAGGCTTCCATTTTCTGTTCTGTTTTCTTGTTTAATGTCAAATGTTTCTGCACCATACAGGAATATTGAGAAGATATAACATTTTGCTATTTTTATTCTCAGCACTGGTGTTATTTGTTTTGATGTTAGTTTATTTTCATGACATTAACATTACTTTTTGCCATTCCTATTCTTTTGTTTATTTCAGTTTTACATTTTCTATCACTGAATATAGTATGTCTAAGGTAGTTGTAGCTCTAAACCAGGGGTGGCCAAATGGCGACCCGCCAGCCTAGTTTTCTTGGCCCGCGAAGCTCCACGGACTTACTTCATTTTTTACCCCTAATAGCGGATTTCTCCTGGTTTTAATCCGTGTCGGAGTTAACTCTTCTATCGTTCAAGAATACACAATTTGAAAATCTCTGTCAATTTCTCGCAACAGCTAGATTGGCAACATAATTTCAAATAAAACACACACACACACACACACACACGCACGCACGCACGCACGCACGCACGCACGCACGCACGCACGCACGCACACACACACACACACACACACACACACACACACACTGCACAACTAATGGTGCCGACAATATTCAAAGTCTTTGCTTCGAGTTGGTACCGCAAAGTTGCTTTATTGTCAGTGCGGTGATAGCGTCAGATCTTTGGCTCAACATTTGTCGTCTGGACTTGTGGTGGCTCTTTCATTTCGCGGTAAGGGGTTAATGAGGTTGGGAGGGACAGGGGTGAGGGGACTTCGTAGCTCTAATTCTGTCTTTGAAGTTACATTCAAAATGTTTCACTGTTCGCCTTCATTCCCTTTGATCCCATCGTCTTGTCTTGTCCATAAAATGACTGCAACGTGTTTATTTGGTCACAATCTTTTGATTTCATTGTCAAACACAAGTCTGTGTATAACTGTCAAATCTGGACTTATTTTCGATAGTGGACCAACATTCTGTGACTTTTAACTTTGATGTGAGATTTTGTATTAAATCATGTTAAAACGTAGAAAAGTTGATTGTGAAAATCGCATATTTAAACCTGAATGGGAATTAGATTATTTGTTCATCTTCAATAAGGATAGTAAACCTCAGTGCTTAATTTGCGTTCAAGTGTTAGCCGTTTTGAAGGAATATAATTTAAAACGGCACTATGCCACACATCATCAAAACATGTATGAGAAACATAGCATTGAAGCTAGGAAGCTTTTGGTTGAACAGCTGAAGACAAAGTTGAATCAACAGCAAAGTATGTATACAAAGGGCAATAAAATTAAAGAGTCATCGATCATTGCATCATATACAGTTACCTATGAGCTTGCAAAATCTAAAAAACCCTTTACTGACGGAAATTTTGTGAAGAAATGTGCGATTCAAATGGCAAAGGCATTCGGTCAAGAAAAAATAGCCAAAGAATTTGAATCTGTGCCTCTTTCAAAACAAACTGTAGCCAGAAGAACAGAAGACATCAGTCTGCAACTGTCTCAAAGTTTAAAATCTTGTATTGAAAACTGCTCATATTTTTCGCTCGCGATTGATGAAAGTACTGACATCACTGACACTTGCCAGCTTCTTATTTTTGTTAAAGTTATCCAGGAGGATTTTACTGTTATTGAAGAATTGTTGAAAGTTTGCTCTTTGCATGACACTTGTAGAGGGACAGACATATTTTCTGCAGTTCATAGTGCCGTAGATGAAGTAGGTGGTTTTGGAAAGTTGTCTGCAGTGTGTACTGATGGTTGCAAAGCTTTTATTGGTTCAAATACTGGTTTTGTTGGACTTCTAAAGCAAAACAAAATTAACGTACCTACATTGCATTGCATAATTCATCAAGAGGCCCTTTGTGCAAAGTCCATAAATCTAAAAGACACCATGGCTACTGTTGTGAAAATAACAAATTTGATAAGAGGAGGACACCAGTCTTTAAATCACAGGAAGTTTTTATCATTTTTAGAGGAAGTAGATTCTAGCTACGGTGATCTCCTGCTTTATACAGAAGTAAGATGGCTTAGTCGAGGGAAATGTTTAATAATATTTTTTGAACTGAAGAATGACATTTATGACTTCCTGCGAGAGAACTTACCATGCTCCATTGATCTTCAACATGCACTCAAAGACATTAATTTCCTTCATAATCTGGCATATCTCACAGACATCACACAACATTTGAACATATTGAATTTGCAGCTACAAGGGGAAAAGCAAACCATTTTTCAATTGATGGGATATGTTGATGGTTTTAAAAAGAAGCTGAATCTATTTAGACTTTCTTTGCAAAAAATGATCTGTTCCATTTTTCAAGTTGTAAGCAGTTGTTGTCAGAGATAGAAAGTGCAAACTTCAGTAAGTACGCAGCTGACATTGAACATTTGATTTGTGAATTTGATCGACGATTTCAAGATTTTGAAATGTTTCGTCCGCAAACGGAACTTTTTAATAACCCAATTAAGTGCACAGTGGAGTGCCAGCCATCAGATCTTCAACTAGAGTTGTGTGACCTTCAGTGTGACCCCTTCCTCAGTACTGTAAAGGCATTAGGAGCTGACTTCTGGAAATTGCTACCAAATGAACGTTACCCGTGTCTGAGAAAATGGGCACTAAAGATGTGCTCTATATTCGGCAGCACATATCTCTGCGAGACAACATTCTCTTCCATGAAGTTAATTAAATCTAAGACCAGGAACAGAATGACCGATTCGACATTGTCCCATACTCTCCGAATCGCCACGTCAAAAATGGAAGTGGACTTCAAATCTCTGGTGGAAAGCTGTGACAAGTCACAATCGTCGCACTGAGACATTAAAGGTAATTTTAAAATGAATAATTAATAGATTTGTTACAAATCAAATATGTAGTCAAATTGCAAGCATTATTTATATATTACTATATCGCATAGGTCCCTACTGTCATTTTTGACGATATTCTTAAGTGTGGCCCGCGGGTCTTGGCCTTGGCTTTAATCCGGCCCTCGGGCAACCTCAAGTTGGCCACCACTGCTCTAAACTGTCTACAAAACTGAAATCATTCAGCAGTAAATTGACACCGGATATATTTTCTGAGATGAGATACGATCTAGCGTAGTGCTGACCACTCTAACCAAAAAATATGCCATTTAAAATTGGCAATAGCATGTTTATATTCTTAAAACGACAAGTTATCTAAAGTGCAGTCAACACGATTCAATTAATGCAACAGTTTACTATATATATTACAGAATTTATTTGTTCTTTGATTGAGCTTCCCTAGTAATTATTCTGCGTAGCGTTTCTCTTGGTCTTCCTTGCTTTCTTTTACCAGATGGTTTTCAGATGATGACGAGGGAGGTTTTCTTCACCTATTCCCAGCACGTGATCGATGCATTTCCAACGCCTTCTCATAAAGCTTGACCCGTATTCTTGTGTAGACTCGTCTCTCTGCACGTGATGTATCTCCAACGCCTTCTCAAAAAGCTCCACACGTATTCTTGTGTAGACTCGTCTCTCAGCACGTGATGTATCTCCAACGCCTTCTGATAAAGCTCCACACGTATTCTTGTGTAGACTCGACTCTCAGCACGTGATGTACCTCCAACGCCTTCTCATAAAGCTCGACACGTATTCTTGTGTAGACTCGTCTCTCAGCACGTGATGTATCTCCAACGCCTTCTCATAAAGCTCCACACGTATTCTTGTGTAGACTCGACTCTCAGCACGTGATGTACCTCCAACGCCTTCTCATAAAGCTCGACACGTATTCTTGTGTAGACTCGTCTCTCAGCACGTGATGTATCTCCAACGCCTTCTCATAAAGCTCCAGACGTATTCTTGTGTAGACTCGTCTCTCAGCACGTGATGTATCCCCAACGCCTTCTCATAAAGCTCCAGACGTATTCTTGTGTAGACTCGACTCTCAGCACGTGATGTATCTCCAACGCCTTCTCATAAAACTCCACACGTATTCTTGTGTAGACTCGTCTCTCAGCACGTGATGTATCTCCAACGCCTTCTCATAAAGCTCCAGACGTATTCTTGTGTAGACTCGTCTCTCAGCACGTGATGTATCCCCAACGCCTTCTCATAAAGCTCCAGACGTATTCTTGTGTAGACTCGACTCTCAGCAGTTCGTTTCAAAGGTATTCTTTCCAACTTATGTTTGAGACTCTTCCGAGACATTTGTTTTCAAAGATATTTAATTTCCTATCTAAAGTCTGGTAGAATGTCCAGCATTCACATCCATATGTTAGCACTGCTTTCACACAGGAGTTGAGCAATCTATGGTTTGTTCGGTTGCTGAGTACTTCGGATCTCCAGATGTTCGTCAGTTTGTTGATAGCATTTGATGCTAGTGCGATATACGTCTTGATTTCTGGTGTTATGTCTCCATCTCAGTACATTTTTCTGCCTAGGTAGGTAAACTTGTCACTTTTTGTACAATTTCATTGTTAATTGTTATATCAGAGGATTTATTGCTAATATCCAAGACGTTTATTTCTGTCTAGAGACCCATTTCACCAAAAATGTTTCTTTTTTTTTTTCCTCGACCATCTAAGTGTGTTGGCTCAAGAATTATCAAGTCGTCTGCATAATTGAGATCTTCCAAGATTTTATTATCAATCCATTTAATGTTTAAGTGTCTGTCTTCCATAGGTTTTTGCACAACACGATCAAATGAAATCAAAATAAAAGTGGTGAAATGACACATCCTTAGACTTTCCGTTTTAGCAACAGATGATTTTTTTTTAATGATGGCAGCTTTCTGGGCGGACGATACCCATCCATAGTAAGAAAGAAGAAAAGCGAATACACAGCGATATTTTTGTTAATAGTTATGAATCTCTACTTTTGGATCACATTATAAATACATAGATGTGCTGCAGTTACGTAGACCAGATGTCTATGTGTGTCCATTGACGTTTTGGATGATGGTTTGTAGCAAATAGCCACTGAATACAAATTGACACGAATGATTCTTTTTCTTCCCTGCGAGCAAACATTTCTTTTTATCTGCCATGCTTGGCAGAATATATGTATCTAGTGCGGTGCCCACGTGGCACTAGCCCTCCACTTGACTTCTCTTAGAAGCACATCTAATGAAGGAGGGACCTGAAAGAAATCCATAAGTTGCCACAAGAAATCACTTGTAATTGTTTCCACAATGAAGACAAAGTGAAACAGCAAAGTAAACTTGGTGGGAATCAATGCGGGTAACAATTCACGGACTGGGCAAGACTTTGGGCACCAACGAGAAATGATTACAGACTGAACAAATGTTCCTACCCTAGAAGATACCGCAATATGTCTCGACCAATGATCGCTGTCAGTAAGTACCAACGACAAGAAGTATAGGTGATGCTCACCAAGAGATATACCATACAATTAAACATATTGTTTAATACAAATATCAATCGATCTTAATGTATGAATCCGAAAGATGGACAATGACAACCAGGGATATAAGTTAGCTGCAGGTGTTTATTAACACCTGCTCGTGCAGAATAATTTAGATCAGATAGGTTACATATTCTTTGTACAATGTTGCACCCATCACAGTCCGTCTGAAAGAATATCTGTTCTCTAGCCAGCTCTCCCACAGAATGTTGTACCCATCACAGCACGTCTGAGGAATATCTGTGTCTAGCCAGCTCTCTCACAGAATGTTGTACCCATCACAGTCCGTCTGAAAGAATATCTGTCTCTAGCCAGCTCTCCCACAAAATGTTGTACCCATCACAGTCCGTCTGAAAGAATATCTGTCTCTAGCCAGCTCTCCCACAAAATGTTGTACCCATCACAGTCCGTCTGAAAGAATTTCTGTATCTAGCCAGCTCTCCCACAGAACATTGCACCTACCACAGCACGTCTGAGGAATATCTGTGTCTAGCCAGATCTCCCACAGAACATTGCACCTACCACAACACGTCTGAGGAATATCTGTGTCTAGCCAGCTCTCCCACAGAATGTTGCGCCTACCACAGCACGTCAGAAAGAATATCTATCTCTAGCTAGATCTCCCACAGAACGTTACACCTACTACAGCCCGTCAGAAAGAATATCTATCTCTAGCCAGATCTCCCACAGAACTAATACATCCCGTCTGAAAGATTATCTGTCTCTAACCTCATCTCCCACAGAGCGTTGCGTCAATCACAGACCATCTTAAAGATAGAATCTCTGTCTTTAACCAGATCTCACACGACTTCTGTTGTCATGTTGAAGCCTCCTTGATATCTTGAAACAACATTCTTCTTGGTCCACCCCTGATGCGTCGACCAGGAACCATGTCTCCCATTATTGTTCTTTCCAGCCTACTGTGACTTTTTGAAGTGGCCGTAGTATTTTAATTTCCTCTGTAAATTGTAGTTTATAAGACAGTTCTTTCCAATGTTTATATATTTTGTCTTTATTGCTCTTTTACATTTTTCAACATATCTTACAGATTTTTCTGTCTCATGTTTCGAATTAATTATATTAATAGGTTTTAATGATTTGGCCAGCACTGCGATGTCTTAACAAGAATGAAATAAAGAAAGCTAAGACGACCATAGTGCACGTTACCTTGGGATTACAGCAGAGAACACTGGAGTAAAATAGTTGCGTCCCTTGATGGTCGGTTCAGGGTTCACCAAGTCTCATTATCATAATCGTCATCAAGTATCGCTTCTGATGACGTAGATGATCATGTCTCTGCACGACTTTATGTGTTATATCGCCGTTTCCGATAGAACTAGACAATCGATCTTATTTACCTTTGGATTAGAGGTTTAGAAAAAAAAACCAAAACAAAAGAAAGTGTTATATTGACGAACATGTGATTCGAATCAAGCACATTTGAATGTGAAGCGACCACGTTTTACACCTGCAGCGAACGTGTTCACATTAATACTAAAAATGACGCGATTTTTTGCATATTCTAACATCCAGTAATTCATGTGCTATGAATATATCTGCATGTCATGCCTAAGTGACTTTTCCATTGGCGAAGAAGACACTGAGACAAACAATATGACAGAAGACGAGACACAGATATGAAATGGCACAACATTATTTTTTTTTTTTATGAAAAAATGCTAGCAGATAACGGACGAAAAAGAGAATAGATGAAGATTATATTTTGCTTGTTCAATCTGCTGCCAGATCGTTATTCCTATCATGACAGAATTGACATAAAACTGCTGAACAAAATGTCCGCAATTTACTGCACATCGTGGCCTGTGTGGTCTAGATGTAAGACATCGGCCATTAGACTAGAAGGCCCCTGGTTCAAATCCCACCAATGACGGCTGACATTTTTCTTTTTGTCTCCGTGATTTCTTTCTAGCTTTACCCTCATGGTTTCCCAGGTCTCTGGGTAGTGATGTCCTATGTCTAGCCTGTTACGGAAACCGGGAGAAACCAGTAGGTATCGTGTTCATTTCGCTCACGTTAAACAACCCTTGCCAATTGGAAATCTGAAGGAGAAGGCACACAATTGCCGCTGTGGCAAAATTGATAAGAAAAACCTAACCAAACATTCTCGACGATAAATAAACGAGAGTACTTCACAAGTCGATGAACATCTGTTTACATGGCGAGGGACAGCTGAGCTCACGGATGCCAGTATGAAAATAAGGGAAGACAGGTGACATTCACGCAAAATTCAATAAGATATAGAGAGCAAACAAACAACAGATCAGTCTGCTTTATATATACATCATGTCGATGGTCATATGTCGAAGACTAAGATGGCTGGGGCACGTCTAGCGAATGGAAGAAAAACGCATCCTCAAGCAAATACTATATGGTGAACTAACACACGAAAAAAGACAAATCGACAGACCTAAACTACGGTATAGAGATATCTGTAAATCATCTCTGAATGGCTTCTCCGTCTGTCAAAATGGTTGGGAACACCTGACAAGTGATCGCACATCATGGAGAGCATGTATAAGGAATGGTATAACATCATTTGAGACTGTGCTAATGCAAAACTTATAAGAGAAAAGACTCATGAAAAAGGATGGAAAACCCTGTGGATCAGTGGGCCTGACTTGTTCATTCTGTGACAGTGTGTGTTTGTCAAACATTGGTAGAATTAGCCACGAGAGAAGCTGCTCAACAAAAACAAAACCTAAAAAAAAAAATAAAATACACAATAGCCTCCACTACACCGTCTGACAAGAGGAAGAGGGCCATATATATATATATATATATATATATATATATATATATATATATATATATATATATAAAGTAATATCATTTATAAAAAGTAGACGATATACCCTTTCAGTCCTTCTATAGTTAACATATTGAAGTGCAACAACGGTTTCTCTGGTTTCATTAAAGCACGTCTACCCTTGAATTTACAACGAATTCAAAGACAAAGAACAACTCACGCAGAAACGGGAAAGCAGTTAATCTTATCCAGAGAAGCTCTACCCCAGAGAATGTCATACGAGACCTCATGTTTAAAGACGTGTTTATTTAAGCACCCCCATTCATGTTTTTGTCCCGTTCTCAGATTTCAACGCGTAAGAATAAAGCGACACATACGGGAAGGGAATGAATCTAGCAAACATCTAATGTCATTTTTGATGTTATGAATATTTGCGTGCTCTCAGCGGGTGTTTTCACATGCCCACACTTTAACATGACTACCTTAAGCTCTTGATTCCTTCCTACCAGATAATTGTTTGTTTTATTAATTTACATAGGAGGTTTTCAAACTGGACGTGACAAAACTTAAGCTTCTTTTAAGAAAGGAACTTAGTCCGAAACTTTATTTTTTATAAAATATAATCATCATCATCATAAAAAAATATGTAAGCTAAATCTGTAAAATAAACATATGACTGAATAAATAAGTGATCATCATCATCATCATCATCATCAAGCACCATGCCTGCTGGCGTTGGTGATCATGTCTCTCCATGACTTTTTTTATCTCTACAGTTATTCATCATTTCTGTTGTTGATCTACTGCCAAGTATTTTTCTTAAGTTGTCTCGTATCTTTTCTCTTTGCTCCCCTCTATCTCTTCGTCCCTTAATTTTCTCAGTTGTTACAATAAATTTCAGCTGTACTCCTCTCATTACATGGCCAAAACATGATGATTGTTTCTTTAGCTCTCTTTTTGCTTTGATCTCTTTCAGAACATTTTCATTACTCTTCTTAGCTGTCCATGGTAATCTCAACATTCTTCTGTAAAACGACATTTCTACAGACTCCAGTGATTTTCTTGCCTGTTGTCCTATTGTCCATGATTCACATCCATATGTTAAGACTGGCTCTACATAACATTTAAGAACTCTTTATATACAATAAGGATACAAAAATATAAAATGGCTACACAAGTCAAAAGGTTGACAAAAAATAAAATACCACACCAAATAAAATAAGACATAAGATAAAATAACAAAACAAAGCAGATCTTTCTGTTAAAAAAAAGACTCCTTGAATACATAAGAGACATATGCAGTGCACGAAAGACAAATGTGGCTGACCACTGTGAAAGAGATTTGAAACTCTTTACGTACTACTTCAAAGAAAACCAGTAACATCAAAAGGTGGACAAGTCAGCCTATGATAACCTGCACCATCAAAGCAAGAGACAGAGCGGAATGGCGCTCCATGGTAGCCAACCTTCCATGCGGAGACGGAACACATTGTCAATTAAGCTTGAAATGATACAATTATTTATTGAAATTAACCATAAAAACATTCTGCTTCCACGCACACAAAAAGACAATATTAAAGTATAAAAGAATACGAAATTAAAAAATAATTCGAGTAGGGAAAACAGAGTGCGCTGCAATCAATTTGTTAATGTTCGAATTCAGTTTTGTCAGATACAACGTAAAATCGCTCCGATTAGCTATATGCAGTCGGTTTAGCAGGTTTAACGTATATTTTTAGTTAACAGATTTGCTGCCGCACTGAATTCACGTTTCACTAAATTTGATGAAGATAAAGCGCAACAAATAACTTTTAGCCAAAGTTAGCCAAACCATCAGAGGAGAACAACGAGCTTCTTTTCGCAGACGGTCAGACACTAATACATGGGAAAATAGAAAACCTACAAGAACACATAAATATACTCAGCAGCATAGGAATATGAAAATCAAGACCAACATCAACAAAACAGAAGTCATGAATATCGCAAAAGAGAAACAGAACATCAACCTAACTATGAAGCCTGACAGCAGGCAACTAAAACAAGAGAAGGAATTTAAATACCTAGGAAGTCTAGTGACCTACGACAATTCACAAACAGCAGTCATAGACTAAAGATGTACCAAAGCCTGTCAAATAATTGGACAGCTATCACCACTATTTTCCAACAAAGAAATAGCTCTATATTCAAAGCGGGAATTCTACAATGCAATCTTTATCCTAACATTGTGCTAGCAATGCCAGACCTGGACCCTAGATGCAAGAACAATAAGTAAAAATAACCTCTACTGAGATGAAATGTGTTAGACGAATGACAGGAAACAGTCTGACAGATAAGATAAAAAAAAAAGAACTGAGAAAAAGAAAGCTGGCAATAACTCTCGTCATAGAATATATAAAGAAACAACAGATAAAATGGATTGGTCATATGATAAGACCGAAAAATCAAAATAACACAACGAGCCTTTAACACAAATTATATTCCCCCTAGATGTTGAAAGCTACATGAGGAATGAAAGGAGAACAACAACTTGTGTACTGTAGTCTGTCATCCAGAATAAAGTTATGTTAGCTGTTTTTGTAGCCAGACCTGTTGGTAACCTTGTTTGAATGGAAATTGAAATTTCTCGTTTATTTCTTCGCGTGTCTGTTCTTCGTGTAATTTTAGAGATACTTCTGTGTGTGTCCTTGTAGATTGGTCTAAAATCCAACCATGTATGTTCATTGAAAGAATATCTCCAAATCGTTGATTAAAATCAGTATGGCGCAAAGCGTTGACAATGGGCAAGAATGTGATCATCGTGTATTTCAACTGTTGATAAATTTAGAAAATCGCTGAATTCCCCTGGTCCTAAATTACGCTTGTGCAGAATTTTTGCCACAAACTGAGAAATATCCTTTTTTGTCTTGATTAAATTTAACTCCTTACCTTGAAACTGTAGATTTCTTTGATTAAATTTAGCTCATCACCTTGAAACTGTAGATTTCTTTGATTAAATTTAGCTCATCACCTTGAAACTGTAGATTTCTTTGATTAAATTTAGCTCATCACCTTGAAGCTGTAGATTGCTTTGATTAAATTTAGCTCATCACCTTGAAGCTGTAGATTTCTTTGATTAAATTGATGAAACAAGTCAGTCAATGAAGCTAAGTTTTTTTTTTATTAATCAATCAAGTTGGCTCATCAAGCAACATCTTCATTTTCATGGAACTCTGGCACCGTTTTGTTAATAAAAACGGATCTAAACAGGCACCTTTTGATAGCCAATGAAAGTTATGTATGAAGCAGCAAGCGCTTGAATTCTTCATCGTTTTCAATACAAAGTTGTCCAGGCAGTTTTTTCATGATTTTGTTGATTGCTTTAATGATATAAATGTTTTCTTAGCAAAAGCAGCTTTCACAAAAAAAAAAAAAAAAAAAAAAAAAAAAAAACAGAGGAAGATACTGTGCAATTCCTTTTTGACAATCATCATCATCAAGTACCGGGACTATTAGCGTAGGTGATCATGTCTCTCCACAACTTTCGATCTCGGCAGCTATTTATCATTTCTGTTGTTGACCTTCTTCCAAGCCATTCTCTTAAGCTGTCTGTTATTTTTTTTTTCTTTGCTTCCCTCTATCTCTTCGTCCCTCAATTTTTCCAGTTGTTACAATATATTCCAGTTGTTCTCTTCTCATTACATGGCCAAAAAATGATGATTGTTTTTCTTCCTAATATTTTTGACAATAGAAACAAGGAAAAGAGTTTTTAAATGTTATGTAGAGCCAATGTTAACATACAGATGTGAATCATGGACAATAGCACAACAAACAAGAAAATCGTTGGAGATTGTAGAAATGTGGTTTTAACATGAGAATACCGTGGACAGCTAAGAAGAGCAATGAAAACGTTCTGAAGGAGGCCACATAAAATGAGAACTAATATTCAGTGTGTTCTTGTAGGTTTTCTATTTTCCCACGTATTAGTGCCTGATCGTCTGCAAATAGAACCTAGATACACGTTCACTCAGATTTTTACTAACTGTTGATGATGAATGACACAAAGGGCAAGATGATGCACAGAAAATACTTTTGAAAGCATTAAAAAAAATGAATATGCAAGAAAACGCCCGCAGTGCTCTACCATCCCTGGAGCACCATTAGCAATGACAATTAGAATTATGTGTTACGTGTGGATATTATTTTCTTAAGAAAAATTCTTCCAAAACATGAGATATTAACTCTCCTTTAGTACCAACAATTTATTGTTTGTACCAAAAAGAAATTCTGGGCAAATTTGTCTTCTTTTATGAATAGCATTTATGCTACAAGTAGTAAACCTTTATTTCCTGGCAAAGTTGATTCATCAAGCTGGACAGAGAACTGGTGAAATACTCACATAATGAATATTGAACATTTTGAACTATTTAATTAATTCCTTTCTAGGCTGTATTATTACTGAGAAAATTGTCTTAGTCAAATTATACATTGGCTTGTGTAGCATAGCGCATATTACCTCACTTATAGCAGACAGCCATTGGCTTGTGTAGCATAGCGCATATTACCTCACTTATAGCAGACAGACATTGGCTTGTGTAGCATAGCGCATATTACCTCACTTATAGCAGACAGACATTGGCTTGTGTAGCATAGCGCATATTACCTCACTTATAGCAGACATACATTGGCTTGTGTAGCATAGCGCATATTGTCTGGACTTAAAAGTTTGCCAAAACGCGTTCCAAATCGTTCAGGCTGAAATGTCCCCTGTAATATGTGAATAAATGATACATCACTTAAAAAATGTATACACCATTTACTCAAACTTTCTTTGTTAATAAAATTATCAACCATCAACCTGAGATGCAGAATGGCTCTGGCAAAAGCAGCTTTCAAAAAAAAATAATAAAATAAACGAGGAAGATACTATGCAATCCATTTTTGACAATAGAAACAAGAAAAAGAGTTCTTAAATGTTATGTAGAGCCAGTGTTAAAATATAGATGTGAATCATGGACTATAGCATAACAGACAAGAGAATCACTGGAGATTGTAGAAATATGGTTTTAACAGAAGAATATTGAGAAAACCACGGACATCTAAGAAGAGCAATGAAAACGTTCTGAAGGAGGCCAAAGAAAAAGAGAACTAATATCCAATATTAGGAAAAAACAGTTACCATCAGGTAATGAGAAGGGAACAGTTGAAATATATTGTGACAACTGAGAAAATTGAGGGACGAAGAGATAGAGGGAAGCAAAGAGAAAAGATAGCAGACAGCTTAAGAGAATGGCTTGGCATAAGGTCAACAACAGAAATGATAAATAACTGTCGAGATCGAAAGTTGTGGAGAGACATGATCACCTACCTCAGCATGCATGCTACTTGATAACTAAACACAATTATAAATGTAGAAAAGAGAATGCAAAAAAAAACAACGGAGAAATTGTAAAAGAAAAAATTCGATAAAGTACAGACATGACCTACTTGAAAGATTTGTAATGGCAGTGAATTTCCATTGAAAATACTCATCGTTCTTCAGGCAAAGACATTACCGCCGTTTTATGTAGACAATGAAGAATTGATGATATGTTTCGTGTATATTTTCTTTTATTCACGATGTATTTTGTAAATGGAGAGCTCACGTAGTAGGCTTTCGGTAGCGGAGGTCTATCATCCTAGTCGTTTATCACATTTACGGGACTTGTGTAGCAGTGTAGAGCATTCAAAATTGTTTATGAAGATACATTAGGAGTCTGTTGTTTGTTGTTTTAACCCGCTGTATCGTGCTCGCGTGGGTTCATAATATTGGGAAAGTTTCGGTTATTTCTTTAAGATAGAAGATTCATGAAAATGTCAAGGTGAAGTTTAATGCGACCTCATAGTCGCAATTCATGAATTTACAGCAGTCAGCGGTTCATAATCACCAAACAGAAGTCATGAATATCGGAAAAGAGAAACAGAATATTAACATGCAACTAAAACAAGTAGAGGAATTTAAATACTTAGGTAGCATAGTGACCTACGACAATTCACAAACAGCAGACATAGACTAAAGATGCAACAAAGTTTGTCAATTCATTGGATTGGCACAATGATCCAACAAGGAAATAACTAGGCAAAAGAGGCACTCTGTAACACAATCTTCATCACAACGTTGTGCTACTAAAAATAACCTCTGCTGAGATTCAGTGTGTTAGACGAATGACTAAAAAACAGCCTGAGAGACAAGATCAGGAAGGAAGAACTGAGAAAAAAGCTAGGAATAACACTTGCCATAGAATATATAAAGAAACAAAAGATAAAATGATTTATCCACGTGACAAGGCAGAAAGATCAAAGCACAACACAATGAGCCTTCAATAAACGTTGCGAGAACATCAGACCCAAGGACCGACCACGAAAAAGATGGATTGACGGACTATTAGAAGAACTAGGAAACATAACAGCAGCATAGGCGAAGTGAAGAGTAAAAGACCGCAAATTATATCTCCCCTCAACGATGAAAGGCAAATGAGAAAGGAAAGAGGAAGCGATTCATAATCAGCTGCTGGTAGCAAGGCTAGGGAATATAGCTGACCAACACGCGTCTTCATCTCTCCGTTGAGGTTCTAGAATAGGCTGCTCAAATTCGTCAAGTAAATAGTTACATAAAACCAGAAGACAAACTGAGTTCCAAAAGTATGCAGTATTGGAATTGGGATCTAACATGGGTTGCTACGGCCAGTGGCAAAGGAAGCATGTGGGTTTTCAGCGCTTAAGACCCTGCACATTTTGCTTCTCATAATCTTCTATCTTGTACATTTCTTAACGAGGTGAGTATCACAGCAGAACTTGTGAAAGGGTGAGGTCTGTTGATATAGAAGACCTAGTATTGTTGGAGTCCATTTAGTTGTGAGGATAAGGTTATGGAAGACTCCGGTATCACTGCAAACGAATCAAAATCCATAATTGCTCAACCGTACGTGCCAGTGGAATCATCCGAATTAATATCTCATCTCCCAAACAAATAGAGGTAGCTGCAGTCAACATCATAGCAGTCTCAGCACACACCATAAGATATAAGGCGAAACCGCACAGAAAGTGAACACGTAACCATATGTTCCCCGTCACACGGTATCATCACTCATCGTAAGCAATCAGAATATCGAAACACGAACCGGATGAAACACATACACTATACCTACCCACGGGACTCTTGGTCCCACATATACGCAGATGGCTCTGCTACAAATGCCACCAGAAATGGAGAGCAACCCCATTCGAATGCTTCTAATCTCCCTCATCGTTAAGTGGTTACAGGATTATAATTTTGGATAGAAAAAACGGTACTGGCGTAATACAGATCACGTTGCCAATGCATATGAAAGGTTAAAATATAAAGTATAAACACTTGAAACAGAAAAAAAGTATACGAAAAGGATGTAAAGGCATTTTTCCCCTTCTTTTCAATACTTGGAATGTGTATATTTGTGACGGTTAGTATTTTCTTCCTCTTCTTTTTTCCCCTTTCATTTCAAAAGTGCTTATCAGTGTTTTTGAACTTACAGTCCCGGGGGTACTTACGGTTCCCATTCGCGGTTTCTTCGCCGGTTTACTCTCTTTTGAATAACAGCGAGAAACAAAAAGTACCTAGTGCGCTCTGCGCACGTTAAAGGACTTTTGAATAACAGCGAGAAGCAAAAGTACCGAGTGCACTTTGCGCACATTAAAGAAGTTTTGAATAACAGCGAGAAACAGAAAGTACCTAGTGCACTCTGCGCCCGTTAAAGAAGTTTTGAATAACAGCGAGAAACAAAAAGTACCGAGTGCACTCTGCGTGCGTTAAAGAAGTTTTGAATAACAGCAAGAAACAGAAAGTACCTAGTGCACTCTGCGCACGTTAAAGAAGTTTTGAATAACAGCGAGAAACAAAAAGTACCTAGTGCACTCTGCGCACGTTAAAGAAGTTTTGAATAACAGCAAGAAACAGAAAGTACCTAGTGCACTCTGCGCACGTTAAAGAAGTTTTGAACAACTGCGAGAAACAAAAAGTACCTAGTGCACTCTGCGCACGTTTAAGAACTCTATGCAGCAGAAAATCGACAAGAGTAGGCCCAAATGGCCCGGTGCTCGGGCAAAATTGATCGGAAACAAACTGTCGAGGACCTCAAAACTCTCGAAGATGAATTGTTAAAAAAAAAAAAATTAGAGAATATTGCTCAGTATATGGCGAACAGAAATAGCTCTTGTGACCATCATCAATACCATACCGGTACAAGCTCTATGGAAATGTTACCAGTTTTGAGCTAAAAAACTCTATCTTTGAAATTATTAATTTTGACGTCTACATGTGTACAGAGAAAACAAAAGAATCATAGTATCTCTGAAGTAGGAGAATATTTGCCTGCAGAGCGAGGAACACCCAACACACGGCTGCCGTTGTGAAAAAGAGGGAAAAACTATATTTATGTAAAATTCAATTCTACGTTACTTTGTTAGAAATATTTTTAAAAAGCATTCGTTTAAAACAAAAACAAACAAACAAACAAACACACAAACAGCTTAACGTTTCAAAATTACCAAAACCTTAACATTGGAAAAGTCGCTGACTTGACCTACTTTCGTTATTCATAACTGGACATGTTTGCATCACATGTTTAGTTGTCACGAGATCTCTTCCCCGGGTGCATGTGTCTGGTTCCTGAATTTGTTCTACAAAGGGAAGTAGATTCTGCGTCCTGTGCACATCTGGGAGACGACGATTTCATCGTCGCCTTTAGACAATTGCTTATTGAAGTCTTTTATAATTATATTATGTCGTTATATCATATATATATATATATATATATATATATATATATATATATATATATATATATATATATATGAGAAAGAGAGTTCATCGATGCTATATAGAACCAACTATGACCTATGGAAGCGAATCAAGGACAGTAGACAAACAAATGAAAAGACGATTAGAGGCCACAGAGATGGGATTTCTCAGAAGAATGTTGAAAGTTCCCTGGACAGCTAAAATGATCAATGAGGAAGTTCTCAAAGAGGCCAACACAAAAAGGCAGCTCCTAAAAAACATCAGAAAGAAACAATCAACATTTTTCGGGCACATCATGAGAAGAGGAAAGTTGGAATACTTGGTTACAACTGGCAAAATACAAGGAAAGAGAGATCGCGGACAACAAAGAGAGAAAATACTAGATGGCTTGGTGTCATGGCAGGGAAAGCAGTCAACTGCTGAGTGCTGTCACCTTACCTAGAACTGACACGATGCACTGTAGATAGAAGATTGGGGAAGGACTTGATCGCCTATGCCAACCGGTATGGCACATGACGATGATAATGATGATATATATATATATATATATATATATATATATATATATATGTCTATCTATCTTATCTGTCTGCCTGCATGCCTGTCGTCAGATCGTGATAGTGAATAAAAACATAAGAAAAACAAAACAAAACAAAAAGCGGTGCAGCAACATTCGAGGACGTGAAGGTATAAAAAATCAAACTACAAAATACGCAAGAGAAAGGAAATGAGGCCAGTCACCAGAAATAAAATCTCATTTTCTGTCGAATCTATTCTGGTTAGGATCCATCTCCCTCGCTCCGTCCATGAACACTTGGGCACGATCTCCTGTGGACGTGACTGTATTACCTGTTCTAATGTGCTCCGCATTAACTCTGTCTTATTCCCTAACGGACGGTTCGAGACCAAGGATGGTTTCACATGTGTGTCGTGCAACATGTTTTATGCCATCATACGCTGACGATACCACGTGACTTAAATTGGTAAGTCTGGGAGACGTTTTGTGAAAATCTTCGAGATGTTCAAGAGAATTCTGGCACTTCAATGACGTCCCATTTCACTTCCTCATACCACACGGGCAAACACAGCATCCGTATCACTGGTATTGTCTATTGCCACTCTGGCGACCGCAGCCGATTCGCCTTGGCGAATAATAGTCAAAGTAGGTTCGCTGACCCCACGAGGCATGAATGTATCACACTCCTACACATAGTTTCCCTGTGGTTGCCCCTTCCCTATTGAAGATTCTACTCTGCTGCCCATGTTTTAGCACATATGCACTATGCTGCGCTATTCACAGCTCTACTCTACTAGACCACACTGCGATTCTTCGGTGGTCTCCTATATCTCTTTTGTCTGGGCTGCTTACTGTTGTGCAAGGCTTTACTCTTTCCACCGGCGCTACACGGTACCTTGCCTTCCACATGTATGTCCTTAGTGTACCCCATTCTGAGATATATATGTATATTCAACATATATACATTATATATATATATATATATATATATATATATATATATATATATACATATATATATATATGCGTGTGTGTTTGTATATATGTGTTTGTATATGTATATATATGTGTATATATGCATGTATGTGTCTATATAAGTGTGTATATATGTGTGTTTATGTGTGCAGGTGCGTTTAGACATTGCCGGTGGCGTCCGCGTTGTAGTCGAGGTAACCTAGACAGTGTACCCCCCCCCCCCCCCCCCCCCCACTCCTCAGATATTTTTAGAACCCGTTACATATTGTTGACCTTCCCATCGCTGGGCAATTACAGCGCGTATCCACCAATCGTTCTTTGTCTCTCGCACTTGTTTTAAATAATATTTTTTTGTGTGATGCTTCATTATTAGTAACCCATGTAGGGTTAGTTTTATTTTCTTAGATATATGTTTGTTTCCTTGTTCCTGCTGAAGGCCTAGTGAGCCGAAACGTCGTTCAAATTTGTGTTGTCCATCAATTACATAAAGCTTTAACCACACCGATTTTTCTTTTTTCCTTTTCAATTCTCCTCCTACTTAATATTGGCACATTCAGACACATGAGAAGTTGTTAGGCAAAACATAATCCAGGGTAAAACACTAATATATTAATTTTTCTGAGACATCCAGTGTAAATCGTTTATGCCTGTAGCTTTTATATCTGAAATGTTTTCTTTTTCATATGAAGCAGGTTTTTTTATGTTTGCTTATATGTTTTTGTTGATGACGTTCATACTTAAGAGGGTTTAGTGTTAACAGTTCTATGAGTCGTTGTCTTTCTGGAAAATTTAGAGATTGCGATATTTCTATTTGAGGCTTATGTCAGGGACATTTATGTTTTGGATATTTATTGCTTGACCATGTGTATCTTGAATTATATACTCGACCTTTTCAAAGACTTTCAAAATGTCAAACTTGTTTCTCTCTAAACATTGACATTGTGTTTAAACATTCTCTGAATATTCCCACTCATTTTCTTCTTGGTGGCCATGACGCCTGTCAAACATCTGAGCTGAGTAATGTTACCTTACCTACAGCTGAGTGTTGTCACCTTACCCACAGCTGAGTGTGGTCACCTTACCAACAGCTGAGTGCTGTCACCTTACCAACAGCTGAGTGTGGTCACCTTACCGACAATTGAGTGTGGTCACCTTACCAACAGCTGAGTGTGGTCAACTTACCAACAGCTGAGTGTGGTCACCTTACCAACAGCTGAGTGTGGTCACCTTACCAACAGCTAAGTGTTGTCACCTTACCAACAGTAAAGTGTGGTCACCTTACCCACAGCTGAGTGTTGTCACCTTACCAACAGCTGAGTGCTGTCACCTTACCAACAGCTAAGTGTGGTCACCTTACCAACAGCTGAGTGCTGTTACCTTACCAACAGCTAAGTGTTTGTACCTTACCCACAGCTAAGTGTTGTCACCTTACCCACAGCTGAGTGCTGTCACCTTACCCACAGCTAAGTGCTGTCACCTTACCCACAGCTGAGTGCTGTCACCTTACCCACAGCTAAGTGCTGTCACCTTACCCACAGCTAAGTGCTGTCACCTTACCCACAGCTAAGTGCTGTCACCTTACCCACAGCTAAGTGCTGTCACCTTACCCACAGCTAAGTGCTGTCACCTTACCCACAGCTAAGTGTTGTCACCTTACCCACAGCTAAGTGCTGTCACCTTACCCACAGCTAAGTGTTGTCACCTTACCCACAGGTAAGTGCTGTCACCTTACCCACAGCTAAGTGTTGTCACCTTACCCACAGCTAAGTGCTGTCACCTTACCCACAGCTAAGTGTTGTCACCTTACCCACAGCTAAGTGTTGTCACCTTACCCACAGGTAAGTGCTGTCACCTTACCCACAGCTGTGTTCGATCACCTTACCCACAGCTGAGTGATGTCACCTTACCCACAGCTAAGTGCTGTTGCCTTACCCACAGCCGAGTGCGATCACCTTACCCACAGCTAAGTGGTGTCACCTTACTAACAGCTGAGTGCTGTCACCTTACCAACAGCTGATTTCGGTCACCTTATCCACAGCTGATTGCTGTCACCTTACACACAGCTGAGTGCGAATCCCTTAAACACAGATGTGTGCGATCACTTTACGCACAACTGAGTGCTGTCACCTTACCTACAGCTGAGTGCAATCACCTTAAACACAGCTGAATCCAATCATCTTACCCACGGCTGAGTGATGTCACCTTACCTACAGCTGAGTGCTGTCACCTTACCTACAGCTGAGTGCATGCATCAGGATAGGAGAACAACAAAGCTGAGCAAGAACCTGCCTCACGTCCCAGCGGTGCTTCAAGAAACATACTCTCCAGTCTGGCAAGTATGAATCGATGACGGAAGGCAACTCGGTACTCAAAAATGAAGTGCTGAAGTCGAATGCGTTGGACCGAAAGATGCAAATAAATATTTAAAAATAGCGCATCTACGCGCACTCAACGTTCTTCTGAGAACGGATAGCGAAGAGGATAATTATAGCCTTTAGTAGCCATTGACTGATCGCTAAACAGAAAGAAAGATAATTTCCTATTTTATCGTTGCACTTTTGATCTATTCCTTCTGTCATTAATTCACTCTTTTACTCATTGTTCTTCACTGCCCCTCCTTTTACATTTGTCTTTTTTTTCTTCCTCTTTCATTTCATGGACGGTTTAAAATCTGTGTTCTTTGTAGTCGTCTTAATCACAATATATATTGCCACAATGTTTGTGGTTTCCAATGATGGGCATTAAAAATGAAGGCACAACATTGAATAGAATCAGTTGAGATGAGGGGTTTTTTTATTGTAAGGATCACGCTAAAGGTACAGCCACAGACATTTTAAATGAGTACATAATAAAGGAGTAGTAGTGAGAAAGAAAGTTGTAAAACAAATTAAGAAAATGAAATCCAGATTTGTTGGTCATGTATAGAGAATATACGGTTTTGAATACTTAATAAGAAAAGGCAAAATAGAAGGAAGATGTAGGAACAATTATATCTAACGTGGTTATGGAGAGCAATGATATCTAACGTGGTTATGAAGAACAATGATATATAACGTTGAGGTGGACAGGAACACACTTTGGCAAACTCTTGAAACCTACGGTGTAGCAGGACAACTATTAGATAATATAATGGTATTATATAAAAACAGTCAATGTGCCGTTAGAACATCGGAAGGTCTGTCAGAATGGTTTCAGGTTACAAAAGGTGTAAGACAAGGATGCGTCCTCTCACCACTCCTCTTCATCCTTATGGACAAAATAAATCAGGAAACAACCAACAATAAGGAAAAATCAAATAATAACATAGAGGTAGAAAACTCCAACATCAACGAGCTATTCTTCGCAGATGACCAATGCCTAATATATATGGATGAGAACCTACTACAACAGCATTTAACATCTCTAGATAAAAGCTGTGGACATACTATAACCAGTGATGGAAAATGTACAACTGAAATAAATAAAAGAATAGGTATGGCAAAAAGTAATTTCAATGCCATGAACAATATACTAACATCAAAACAAATAACACCAGGGCTAAAACTAAGAATAGCAAAATGTTACATCTTCTCAATATTCCTGTATGGTGCAGAAACATGGACATTAGACCAGAAAACATAACAGAAAATTTAAGCCTTTGAAATGTGGATTTTTAGAAGAATAGGCAGAATCGGATGGAAAGAAAAGAAAACAAACGAGGAAGTTTTAAAACAACTAAAAATGAAAAAAGAACTACTAAACACAATTAGAGCAAGACAAATGAAATTTTTTGGTCATGTTAAAAGACACAACAGTCTAATAAAAGTAATATTAGAAAGGAAAATACAAGGTAAAAGAGGCAGAGGCAAACCAAGACTAACATGGACGAGTAACATCAAAAGATGGACAAGTCAGCCTATGACAATCTGTACAATCAAAGCAAGACACATAGTGGAATGGCGCTCCATGGTAGCCAACCTTCGATGCGGAGACCGCAGTCAATGTTGATGAGATAAAAGCTGCACAAACTACAGTATGAAAATTAACACAGCAAAAAGTGAGGCTATAAGAATAAGCAAATTAAGACACACATTAAACATTAAGATCAAAGATAAAGAAATAAAACAAGTAGAGGAATTCAAGTATTTAGGCACAATGCTCACAGAAGATGGAAAACTAGACAGAGAAATTGACATGTGAATACAAAAAGCAAATGCTGCCACATACCAGCTTTTACCATTGCTAAGACATACAAACATTTCTATGCCAGCTAAACAACAAATAATAAATAGCATTTTCATACCAACTTTGTGCTATGAAAGTCAAACATGGACCCTTTCTAAATCCCATTTAAGAAAGATCAATACATGTGAAATGCGATGCTTGAGAGAAGTAACAAACAACACAAGAAGAGATAGAATACCGAATGAAACCATAAGAAAAATGGTAGGAACTAAACCCTGCCAAGAATATATAGAACAACAACAACAACTTAAATGGTTTGGCCACCTGGTCAGAATGTATCCTCACCAATCACCATCAAGGGCGTTCATCTCGAGAATGCATGGAAAAAGACCAAGAGGAAGACCCAGAAGAAGATGGATAGATGCAGTGACAGAGACATGTAACAACAAAAGAAAGTCACTAATTCAGACAATTCGAGCAGCTCAAGAACGAAAAATGATATAAACCACGACACCTTTTAGGTATCAGTGAAAAGAGAAAAAAAGAAGAGGAAGAAGAAGAGAAAATGGAGAACAATGATATCTAACGTGGTTATTGAGAACAATGGTATCTAACGTGGTTATTGAGAACAATGATATCTAACGTAGTTATGGAGAACAATGATATCTAACGTGGTTATTGAGAACAATGGTATCTAACGTGGTTATTGAGAACAATGATATCTAACGTGGTTATTGAGAACAATGATATCTAACGTGGTTATTGAGAACAATGATATCTAACGTGGTTATTGAGAACAATGATATCTAACGTAGCTATGGAGAACAATGATATCTAACGTGGTTATTGAGAACAATGATATCTAACGTTTCTCGGCATTGGCCATGAATGAATGTACTTCATGTTCGTATTTAATCTCCGACACTCCCCCCCCCCCTCCCTCGCGCGCTTGCTCTCACTTTCCCACAAAAGAAAGAAATAGGGAATTATAATTAGACAGAGAAAAATAGACGTGGGCAGACTCCCCGACCTCAGCATCCTGTTACATGCTGGACACATATTGTGCGAGTGTGTGGACTCAGGAGGGAGCCTCTCTGGGGATACCTGGCTCAGTAATTATTTTGAAAGGTAGAGCCATTGGTTTCCCTATACGGCTTAGTGGTACTTTTATTTTTTAAGTGACGGGTCGAGTCAGTCAGTACATAAATACATTAAATAAAAGAGTGTTTTTTTTTTACCAAATATTTGTTCTATAATAATTAAATGAAGATACTATGCAATCCATTTTTGACATTAGAAACAAGGAAAAGAGTTCTTAAATGTTATGTAGAGCCAGTCTTAACATACGGATGTGAATCATGGACAATGGGACAACAGACAAGAAAATCACTTGAGTCTGTAGAAATGTGGTTTTTGACAGAGTAATGTTGAGAATACCATGAACAGCTAAGAAGAGTAATGAAAACATTCTGAAAGAGGTCAAAGCAAAAAGAGAGCTAATCTCCAATATTATGATATTATGAAGAAACAATCATAATTTTTTGGCCATGTAATGAGAAGAGAACAGCTGGAAAATATTGTAACAACTGGGAAAATTGAGGGACGAAGAGATAGAGGGAAGCAAAGAGAAAATATAGCAGACAGCTTAAGAGAATGGCTTGTCAGAAGGTCAGCAACAGAAATTATAAATAACCGTCGTAATCGAAAGTTGTGGAGAGACATGATCACCTTCGCCAGCAGGCCCGGTACTTGATGATGATGATGATGATGATGATGAATATTTAAATTCTTGATATCATAGTTATCTTAATATCATGACCTGTTGGGCCATTGTGGCATCACTGACAGTCAACCTTCTCCATTTCTCTCTATCTTCAGTCATTATTTAGAACTATGCCTAGTCGAAGTACGTAAATTCTTTGATGTTATCTGCCCATCTCTTTCTCTGTATATATATCTCCTTCTCGTTCCTTTCATAGATGTGTACAAAATGGTGTTTGCTAGGCCAGAGGATCAAGATACATTGCCTAACCATTAGTTCTTTACCTGGTAGGGCGTAGAAAGTAAATCTTTGGGAACATAGAAAAGAAAAAAATTGTGTCCATTTTGCAACAACTTAATAACCCAGAGGATGGATTGCTAAGAAATATAACAAGGAGAATAACAAATAAATGTTTGATCTCACGAGGACATGGTACCAAGTTAAGAAAAGATAGAAAAACCAAAAAGCAGATGCTAGATATCGCAGTTAAAAAAAAAAAGTAAAGTACCTCTGTCACGCCAAGTGGCGTATAGGGAATATGGTGTTAGTGACCATAAAAAAACATGTGAGATGCGATGCTTGTGAAAAGTAACAAACAACACAAGAAGAGATAGAATACCAAATGAAACCATAAGAAAAATATTAGGAACAAAACCCTGCCAAGAATATATAGAACAACAATAACTTAAATGGTTTGGCCACCTGGTCAGAATGAATCCTTATCAATCACCATCAAGAGCGTTCTTCTCGAGAATGCATGGAAAAAAACCAAGAGGAAGACCCAGAAGAAGATGGATAGATGCAGTGACAGAGACATGTAACAACAAAGGAAAATCACTAATTCAGACAATTCGAGCAGCTCAAGAACGACAAATGATATAAACCACGACACCTTTTAGGTATCAGTGAAAGAGAAAAGGAGAAGAATAAGAACAAAAATTTTACAGACCTTCGGCACATGATTTTTGGGGTAATGTGGTATTACGCCCGTGCCGCTTTACTTCACCAGAAAAAATCCAGTACCCATTTAAGCCTGAAAGCCGTCGGTTGGGATCGAATCCTACCTCATATCCTTTGTAGTCCAGTTCACTAACCACTGAGTTATCGCGGCTCCCTAAGATATCGCAGGTGAACTACGAATGACGGCAGCAAACGCGGACATCGGCGCAGGCTAGAACAAATATGTAATGGTAGCCAATTCCAACAAGAACAAGCCAGATATCATGAGGAAGTCTTTGTAACTAAACATAAGATATCAGTCTAAAAATAAGGCAAATGGTCAATCAATTTGCTGAAAGCTATCACCGTCGCGATTCACAGCTGACTGTTACCTTCATTGTCACTGAACCAAAACTGATCAAGACTTCGTTTGCTCTCAGAAGCTCTGAATATAAATTTATCAGGCCAGCCATTCTATTTTGTATTGGATAATTTAAGGGGAAGAGGTATGTTTACAACAGAAAAAAGCACAAATAATCAACGACAGCAAAAAACAAGGAACAATAGACGGTCTGAATCAAGATCAAACCCGTACTCCTCGCCTTGCCACGAGAACCAAACGTTAGAGCACACGGCCAACTCAGTTACCTAATGAAGTAGCTATCATTGGTGATGTCATTCACGCATGTGTACTCATAACTATAGCATAGTTACGTACACAATTTGGGAATAAATGGTATATCTGTATTTTCCTGTTAAATCAGGTATCTCCCGTAGGACTGAATACTTGTGTTGCAGACAAACAGTAATAGAACAAAATAGCACGTATAGTAGTTTCCATTAAAAAAAAAAATATACACCTTTAACATGTAAAACAAACACAGCAATGCAAATTTTTTTAAGCGATGGACTAGCCTCTGGAAAAAAAAAATCAATGATATGTCCCGTCATTGTGACGTTTTCGCTTGATACTGTTAGCAAAGCCGAACTCTGTGCAAGACATATCCGGTTGTATAGACGACAATTTCAAACGACGTCACTATGAAAGAAATGCGCAGTCGTTTTTCCTACTATAATTAATTGGAATAAATCCACACTCACACAGACACACATACAGACACACACACCATAAACTATCAAAACAGCACACACACGTAAAAAACGGTTCTAGCATTGCTACTAAACAAGATGTTTAAGACCCAATTTTCTGGATTAAAAAAAAAAAATTATCAAGAACATCTGAGAATCGTTGCAGGAACTCCTTAATACCTGCGAGGTGTGTGTGTGTGAAGAAGAATCATAGACGCTGGAAACTAGTTAGTGTTATTTATGTTTATTTGTTAACATTTAATTTGTCAAAGCGTTTCCCCTTTTTCTGCGTTTACTCGACGACTACTCCTCTTTAAGAACGATGAAGTCTTAAAACAACTAAAAATGAAAAGAGAACTACTAAGCACAATTCAAACAAATCAAATGCGATTTTTGGGCCATGTTAAAAGACACAACAGCCTACTAAAAGTAATCCTGGATGGGGAAATACAAGGTAAAAGAGGCAGAGGCAGACCAAGACTAACATGGACGAGTAACATCAAAAGATGGACAAATCAGCCAATGACAACCTGCATCATCAAAGCAAGAGACAGAGCAGAATGGCGCTCCATGGTAGCCAACCTTCGTTGCGGGGAAGACACTTGATGATGATGATGACTCCTCTTTATTACCCGCGCTAAAAAGGACGTTAAGTGATTGTACATAGCTTATTTTGGGTGACAGTATACATCAATATTTTTTTCTCCAACATATCCTACTCTAGCCAGTCATTTTTTGTGTCCCGGTGGTGCCTTTCCTCTTCGCCCGATACATGTTTGTCTAGATTGGTTAGTCTGTATCTAGTGTCCCAGCTTTTAGGTGGACAATGTTGTTGCTGGGATCCTAACTAAAAAAGTCAGTTATGAGTCGCTAACCATTTTCAACTGAGGTGCTAGCCAAGGTAATGCGAAGTTAAAGATGTTTGATCGCCAAGGATGTCTGGCATACTAAGAGAGATCGAGAATTTCACAGATAATGTACCGCCTCACCCAGATGTGGGAATATCCCACCTGCAATGACCCCAATCCGTTGTAAAGTCTTAAGTCTACTTTAGTCTGTGTCTACCTCGGCTTCCTTTAACTTGTACTTTCCTTTCCATTTTGACTTTCACTATATTGTTGTGACTGTTTGTGCGTTCACAATACTTAGTATTTTTGTAATTCCGTTGTAAAGATGGTGGATCTAGGTCACGTTCTCTCGATCGCCGCAGAAAGTGCGTTCGGGGTCTGATTAATTTCGGTTTTCCATTGCACTTTTCTGCATTAAAGTAAAAATGTTGATTATTTATTACTTCTGCGCCTCTAAAGCGAAGTCGTACGCCGGGAACAGTCCCTTTTTGGCAAATCAAGTGTTGTGAATGCGACCTTCCACCAGTCTAGACTTGATCTGCGCTTTACGTCACATTGGTGCTGTTCATGGCCGTTGTTGGAATTCCTTGACGCAAGTTATTTCCATGTTACTTATTAATGTAAACTACTTCGTCAGCCGCAATTTTATCTCTTTAGGAATTTGCACAGTGTTTTGTTAGTCGAAGGCTGCTTTCACTAGAGTAATCAGAAATCGAAAGGGAACGAAATTGTTGTGAGTACGACACATTTGTGTGCTACGTCATCGTAATGGTTCATCGTACATCCCTAGACCGGCCGTACGCTAATCTTACAGTCTGTTGTTTGATGTGCGACGGGGATTATCTTACGATGAACTGTGTGTCTATGTGTTCGGAATTGGAGTCAACAACGATGGCCTAACATCATCAAGCGCTTTACAATATTTTTTTTAAAATACGACGACCATCATTTTCAAGATGACGTGAACTTCCATGGTATATGGTGGATAGGCGGCGGGAACAATTGAAGGCTATGCATGAAAAGTGTTCCTTGTTGCAGTTTCGTCATATTCCAAGTCCGGCTTGTTGCAGGAGCTACTGAGTTAAGTGCTCTGTGCACACCGTGAGCTGTGTGTCTCATCCGTTTTGATTATGTTTCGATATTCCAGTTGTTTACGATGAATGATATCGTATGATAGGGAACAGTTGGCTGTGTTCACTTTCTGCGTTGTTTCGCCTTATGTCTTTTGGCGTGTGCTGAGACTGCTAGGATGGGGACTACAGTTACCTTCTTTGTTTGGGAGGTGAGATATTAATTCGGATGATTACGTAATATATAAGCGATATCATCACTCACCGTGGCACGGGCGGTTGAGCAATTATGGATTTTAATTTGCGATACGGGGCCTTCCATAACCAAATAACCAAATTTTATTTGACTTGCCCCATAAATGTTTAACATTTGTAACTGTTTCAAAGAACCACCTTTTAGTTTGATATCCTCACATCTAGTTCCTACAACTATTCAATGAATCCACCTTTCAAATGCTTTTAATTTTCTTTTCTGATCTCCTATTTAATGTCCTTGTTTAATGTTCTCAATTTCTGTCCTAATGTTATTTGCTGTCAAGTCGGTGCATTTGTGTCTTTAAAATGCTTGTTGCTGTTTCTTTCTATTTCTATTAATTGTTTTTTCTTATTTCTGTTACACACTTTTTGCCACACGTTATGATATGTCAAAAAGTAATTTTCTTGAACTCTCCTTTTCATCGACCATTTCTATCTACCTTGATATCGACGTGTAGACACTGTCTCTATTTATTATCACGATTTTGTGTTTATTAACCTATATCTTGATGAGAGATGCCGAAGTCTGTATCATGCAAGTCTCTGAAAAAAGAACGGTATTATATTATGTTGTTCTTTGAAGTTTAATTAGGTCTTAGCCAATATATAAAGTCGTTTAATCTCAGGAAATACATAATACCCCACTCCTCACCTTTATCATAGATGGGACGAGATTGCTTGAAACTTCAGATATTGCACTTCGCTAGAAAACGCAAGATGCTTGCAGACAGTGTTGATGGACACGACAGCCGGCAAATTAAAATGATTATTATACTGAACTTGTGTTGATGGATACGACAGCCGGCAAATTAAAATGATTATTATACTGAACTTGTATAGAGTCGTGAATGCACATCTGTACATTATGTGAATTGGTCATAGAGAGGAGCCCAGTATAAGGTTCCCGCAATTTTTTTGTTAGGTCTGCAGCTATTGAGAACCCTATGGCTAGCAAAGATTGCGCCAATTGTGAAAAACGTCTCTCTCTTCTACGTAAACCAGTCAAAAACGTCTTTCTCTTCTACGTAAACCAGTCAAAAACGTCTTTCTCTTCTACGTAAACCAGTCAAAAACGTCTTTCTCTTCTACGTAAACCAGTCAAAAACGTCTTTCTCTTCTACGTAAACCAGTCAAAAACGTCTTTCTCTTCTACGTAAACCAGTCAAAAACGTCTTTCTCTTCTACGTAGACCAGTCAAAAACGTCTTTCTCTTCTACGTAAACCAGTCAAAAACGTCTTTCTCTTCTACGTAGACCAGTCAAAAACGTCTTTCTCTTCTACGTAGACCAGTCGAAAACGTCTCTCTCTTCTACGTAAACCAGTCGAAAACGTCTCTCTCTTCTACGTAAACCAGTCGAAAACGTCTCTCTCTTCTACGTAAACCAGTCGAAAACGTCTCTCTCTTCTACGTAAATCAATCAAAAACGTCTTTCTCTTCTACGTAAACCAATCAAAAACGTCTCTCTCTTCTACGTAAACCAATCAAAAACGTCTCTCTCTTCTACGTAGACCAATCAAAAACGTCTCTCTCTTCTACGTAAACCATTGAAAAATGTCTCTCTCTTCTACGTAAACCGGTCAAAAACGTTTCTCTCGTCTACGTAGACCAATCAAAAACGTCTCTCTCTTCTACGTAGACCAATCAAAAACGTTTCTCTCTTCTACGTAAACCATTCAAAAATGTCTCTCTCTTCCACGTACACCAATCAAAAACGTTTCTCTCTTCTACGTAGACCAATCAAAAACGTCTCTATCTTCTACGTAAACCAGTCAAAAACGTCTCTATCTTCTACGTAAACCAGTCAAAAACGTCTCTCTCTTCTACGTAAACCAGTCAAAAACGTCTTTCTCTTCTACGTAAACCAGTCAAAAACGTCTTTCTCTTCTACGTAAACCAGTCAAAAACGTCTCTCTCTTCTACGTAAACCAGTCGAAAACGTCTCTCTCTTCTACGTAAACCAGTCGAAAACGTCTCTCTCTTCTACGTAAACCAGTCGAAAACGTCTCTCTCTTCTACGTAAACCAGTCGAAAACGTCTCTCTCTTCTACGTAAACCAATCAAAAACGTCTTTCTCTTCTACGTAAACCAATCAAAAACGTCTCTCTCTTCTACGTAAACCAATCAAAAACGTCTCTCTCTTCTACGTAAACCAATCAAAAACGTCTCTCTCTTCTACGTAAACCATTCAAAAATGTCTCTCTCTTCTACGTAAACCGGTCAAAAACGTTTCTCTCTTCTACGTAGACCAATCAAAAACGTCTCTCTCTTCTACGTAGACCAATCAAAAACGTTTCTCTCTTCTACGTAAACCATTCAAAAATGTCTCTCTCTTCCACGTAGACCAATCAAAAACGTTTCTCTCTTCTACGTAGACCAATCAAAAACGTTTCTCTCTTCTACGTAGACCAATCTAAAACGTTTCTCTCTTCTACGTAGATCAATCAATAACGTCTCTCTCTTCTACGTAAACCAGTCAAAAACGTTTCTCTCTTTTCTACGTAAACCAGTCAAAAACGTCTCTCTCTTCTACGTAGACCAATCAAAAACGTCTCTATCTTCTACGTAAACCAGTCAAAAACGTCTTTCTCTTCTACGTAAACCAGTCAAAAACGTCTCTCTCTTCTACGTAAACCAGTCAAAAACGTCTTTCTCTTCTACGTAAACCAGTCAAAAACGTCTTTCTCTTCTACGTAAACCAGTCAAAAACGTCTTTCTCTTCTACGTAGACCAGTCGAAAACGTCTCTCTCTTCTACGTAAACCAGTCGAAAACGTCTCTCTCTTCTACGTAAACCAGTCGAAAACGTCTCTCTCTTCTACGTAAACCAGTCGAAAACGTCTCTCTCTTCTACGTAAACCAGTCGAAAACGTCTCTCTCTTCTACGTAAACCAATTTAAAACGTCTTTCTCTTCTACGTAAACCAATCAAAAACGTCTCTCTCTTCTACGTAGACCAATCAAAAACGTCTCTCTCTTCTACGTAGACCAATCAAAAACGTCTCTCTCTTCTACGTAGACCAATCAAAAACGTTTTTCTCTTCTACGTAAATCATTCAAAAATGTCTCTCTCTTCCACGTAGACCAATCAAAAACGTTTCTCTCTTCTACGTAGACCAATCAAAAACGTCTCTCTCTTCTACGTAGACCAACCAAAAACGTTTCTCTCTTCTACGTAGATCAATCAAAAACGTCTCTCTCTTCTACGTAAACCAGTCAAAAACGTTTCTCTCTTTTCTACGTAAACCAGTTAAAAACGTCTCTCTCTTCTACGTAGACCAATCAAAAACGTCTCTCTCTTCTACGTAAACCAATCAAAAGCGTTTCTCTCTTCTATGTAGACCAATCAAAAACGTCTCTCTCTTCTACGTAAACCAGTCAAAAACGTCTCTCTCCTCTACGTATACCAATTAAAAACGTTTCTCTCTTCTATGTAGACCAATCAAAAACGTCTCTCTCTTCTACGTAAACCAATCAAAAACGTTTCTCTCTTCTACGTAAACCAATCAAAAACGTCTCTCTCTTCTACGTAAACCAATCAAAAACGTTTCTCTCTTCTACGTAGACCAATCAAAAACGTCTCTCTCTTCTACGCAAACCAATCAAAAACGTTTCTCTCTTCTACGTAGACCAATCAAAAACGTTTCTCTCTTTTACGTAGACCAATCAAAAACGTTTCTCTCTTCTACGTAGACCAATCAAAAACGTTTCTCTCTTCTACGTAGACCAATCAAAAACGTCTCTCTCTTCTACGTAAACCAGTCAAAAACGTCTCACTCTTCTACGTAAACCAATCAAAAACGTTTATTTCTTCTACGTAAACCAATCAAAAACGTTTCTCTCTTCTACGTAGACCAATCAAAAACGTTTCTCTCTTCTACGTAAACCAATCAAAAACGTCTCTTTCTTCTACGTAAACCAATCAAAAACTTTTCTCTCTTTTCTTCGTAGGCCAATCAAAAACGTTTCTCTCTTATACGTAGACCAATCAAAAACGTCTCTCTTTTCTACGCAAACAAATCAAAAACGTTTCTCTCTTCTACGTAGACCAATCAAAAACGTTTCTCTCTTATACGTAGACCAATCAAAAACGTTTCTCTCTTCTACGTAGACCAATCAAAAACGTTTCTCTCTTCTACGTAGACCAATCAAAAACGTCTCTCTCTTCTACGTAGTCCAGTATCATTCTGGAAAGCACACGTCTGTTTTAATAAAGGTGACCAGACGTCCCGAATTTTCTGGGACAGTCTCGATTTTTTTTTTTCAACCTTTGTCCCGAATTTGTCCCGATTTTGACCGATTTTTTTAGGTTTTGTCCCGGATTTTTAAAAATACACTAGGGTCACAAATGTTTACAAATTTTGCCACATTATTCTGTTGTTGTGTAAAAAATGATTAAAAAGTTGAACTGGCTGTTCATTTGGCGAAACATTAACAGTAGATTGCATCGCCTGCTTTCGTCCTAAAGGCGCCGTGTTGCACCATTCCTCTGACATGTATGTTATCATGCACTTCGTTGTCATTTTTCTGTGAGAGCTAGTCTCTAACAGCCGTCGCAATGTCAGTTTTGTGCATTTTTAACGCCCCTTGCTGAATAGCACTCTCTGCTGTCTTGTCATCCACATCGTTGCCACTAATTCCTGCATGTCCTGAATAATAAATCCACATTGGGATATTGAAGTGAACAATCAAGAAGGTACACCCATTAATTCTCTTCGAAGAACATCAGTTGCGAAGTGCACAGCGCAAGATTTGGCCATGAATTAAAAGTTTGTTCAATCCCTACCCAATGCTGTCTAGTCCACCAAACTGAAAATCAATTGGTAATTGACTCATGGAGTTTTGGAACTCAATAACAGAGAGGGGAGCAATTGTATTTTCACCGTCAGATGCTGTTGGCGCATTCATTATCGTGAACTATAGTCCTTCAGTCTATTACAGTATAATATGTTATTAGACATTCCTTAACGTAATATTCATTAAAATACAATATACAAAAAATAATAAACTTGTAATAAACTTCATGCCACTCTAGCGTTGCAGTTAAGTGAATGGCTCTACGTTGAAAAGTACCTATTTTGAACCCCATAAAGCTTGAGTTAGGATAAATGTGGAAACTGAAGCTAAGCAGGTAAGTAGGATCCCAGGAAGGAAAGCAAAGCGAATTTTAAAAACGCTGAGATGGCAACGGATGTGCCTGGCTGAGAGATGTAAAAATCTCAGCTCGGTGTAAACAACAACACAAAATATATAGTACAGTTAGCGTTGAAGAAATATGTTTAAAGGTGTCTATTTAACGCTGAAGTTACCTTGAGTGCACTAAATTTAATTTTCCTGTGAATCTTAAAGGGGCGTTGAATGTCTGTATAATTAAGATGGCACTTTCTTCTGAAACTCTCTAAACAAGGAAAGACAACACCAGTTCCATCTAGTACCTCTTTTGAAAGGATGCCCGAGGTCAGGTGAAAGGATTAGAAACACTACGAAGTGTAGCGACAACGAAACCCGCCGTCTGCAAATAATAAACGCGCCTGCATGCCACCACGCGAGGGTTTGTTGCTCCTACTTGGTGAACATGTGTTCAAATGAGTATGCCCAGTAGGAAGCCATGTTGTTTTGTTATTTTTATGTGGGAAAAGGGGGGCGGTGTCTTTATTTGAATGCATCAATTTGAGTTGGGACGGTTTGAAGATGTCTGTGGAAGAGTCCTTTGTGAAGCGGTTTAGAGCAATGATTCTCAAACTGGTGGTGCACAATTCTGTAAAGACTTTCATCGAGTTCTCAGAATACGTTTTAGAGTGTTCGTGGTGTTAAGAGGAAGATTGTTCACACATTAGTCTACTGAGGTCTTCTGCCGCATTCTTCTTTCTGGCGTTCACCCGACGGATACTAGAGAGAAAAGAATGGTCTTATTCGTCATCCGCTCTTATAAATTTGTTAAATGGCCGTAGACAGCATTGAGGTTTCCAGCCATTTTGTGATTATTGCACCTTTCGGCCCGACACATTGAACTTCAGCACTGCAATTTTGATAAGGGACTTCTTTCCCTGTTTTTTTTTTCTTTTTTTTTTTTCGTTCGCCAGCCTTTACCTCTGACGAAGTCCCTAGAGACTAGGAACTAAATTTTGCGTGTTAATCCATTTTTCCCTGACAGCCGTGTGCATAGGGGTCCCTCGCCGCACAGGCAGATAACTTCGTTTTAGGAGGTACTCATATTTTTTCCGTCGATGAGTACCTGACGTTTCAAGCAGAGCCTCTATGCTGAGACCAGGGGTGGTTGCCGCAGAGAGAAATCATAGATACAAAATCCTAACTGGTGCAGCCAGGATTTGAACCCACTACCTTTCTGTCTCGAGGCCGGCGTCTTGCCTCGAGACCAACCAGTCCCTTTTCCCTCTTTGATCCCTACTTGCTGAAATAGGTCCTTGACCAGGCTAATTCGTCTTTTTTTTCAGTAGCATCGTTGGAAAGTGGAGCAGGTTCTGTTGTTGGCCGAATCTGACACCAGCAATCAGTTTTAAGTCACTGACCAATCGGGGTCTAATTGTTGGTGGATGTCCTGGTTCCCCTCGCCCCGTGGGGGCGTAGCCCTTCTACTACTAACCCTTTTCATCTATCGTGTTTCAATGTCAATAAAATGACGTAAAAGCGTTGTGTTGTGGTTTACATTCAACTAGTCCTCTGCTTCTTGCGGCTCAATACATCGCATTCGACGTGACATTTTTTGGCACCAGTTCGGCTTCTCTCTTCCATGACCACTTGGCCCGACTGGTTAGTCTGCTTCCATGCCCAACTCGGGGAGGTGGCGTACAGTCTTCGTTCGTTTTTATTCACTTCCAATCCATATGGTGGGAAGAGCACAGGAAATCGACAAACACAGATCCACGTCACTTCTTCGGATGATGGAAATAAGAGTTAAGATGGGCACAGTCAGAAATGAGAACCTTAGTTGCCGTGTAAGAAGACTTATCAACCAATATAGCACTGGAGTCGTCAGTCGCTGGACACAGAGGGAATTGCTGAGGAGTGGATCTGAGCACATATGGACATGTTCGGGGTGCAATGATGATGACCCGCAAATAACTCAATGGCGAGTTTCGCTATATTTTCCTCTATAAGATTATCCCTAAAAGTTTTATTTCAAATTGTGTGTCCCAGAAGTCATGAATGACATCTAATAATGCCTGAAGATAGGCTAACTTGCGATATTGATAGCCTGAATTATATAAATTGTCTGGCAGTAGTGAAATAAGAGATACTAGATAGAGCTTTGCAGCCAGATTAGGATCGGCAATGTCCAACTTACTATTTTTATAAACTGTAACCTGTATCTTGTCATTGTTGTCTTATGAATGGACTTCACAGGTGTGTAAACCCTAAACTGAACATCCGTAGAGGAGACCCTAAGGTATTAGTTTTCAGTTTTAGATCCTTTTCGATATTTTCTACGGTCAGATTGGAGCCAAACGTTGCACAATCGTGTTCCTATGAGATGAACCAGCGAGATCGAAAGGCAGGGACCTGAGCAATACAGCATATTCATACACCTTGCCTCGATTTCTTTTCTCGACAGATAATCTCTTCTTGTGTTTCTTCTTGAGTAACCTACCACATCCATGTATCTCTGGGAATAGAAAGCTCATTATTATTAGTTACATTATATATAATTATCAAAAGGTCGTTTTCGTGTACATTTGGTTATTTAGTTATGGAAGGCCCCGGTATCACTGCAAAGGAATTAAAATCCATAATTGCTGAACCGCCCGTGCCAGTGGAATCATCCTAATTACTAACTCATCTCCCAAACAAAGAAAGGTAGCTGTAGTCCCCATCATAGCAATCTCAGCACACGCCAAAAGACATAAGCCGAAACTGCATAGAAAGTGAACACGGCCAACTGTTCCGTGTCATACGATATCAGCATTCATCGTAAACAATTGGAATATCGGAACATGATCAAAACGGATGAAGCAAACAGCTCACGGTGTGCACAGAGCACGTAACTCAGTAGCTCCTGCAACAAGCCGGACTTGGAATATGAGGAAACTGCAACAAGGAACACTTTTCAGACATAGCCTTCAATGGTTCCTGCCGCCTCTCCACCATATACCATGGAAGTTTACGTCCTCCTGAAAATGATGATCATCATAGTATTTAAATGTATAGCGCTTGATGATGTTAGGACTTCATGTTTGACTCCAGCTCCGAGCATACAAAACACAGTTCGTCGTCAAATTATCCCCGTTGCACACCAAACAACAGATCGCAAGCTTAGCGCATGGTCCGTCTTGGGACACACGATGAGCCATTATGATGATGTAGCACGCACAAAATGGCTGCGGAAGTCCTTTCGTGTACATTCTCACCTAAAGGTTATTCTAGAAAAAGAAAGACCTTTCTACTATTTTGCCTCCCTGATCATCTCCTCTTGAATCATCAGCTATGTATCCAAACTGAGGAGAGTCACCAATTAAAGGTTTACTCCAAGCACCAATCTGTCCAATCTGACTAAACGGCATGTTTTCATTCTCTTAGCTGCTTAGATTGGTAGTTTTGTAGGGGCTTTCCCGGAGCTACAGTCACAGGTAGCAGTCTCTGATCAAGCTATATGCAATTTATACTTTAGTTGATTTGTTTATTTGACTCTTTTTAGAAAAAAAAGAATGCATATGTTTGTACGCTGCACATGCACGTTGTTTAGAACAAGTTACATCTTAAATTTAAAATAAAATTTGTAGTTTAAAAAAATGAATAATAATAAAGTTTAAACTCGACAGTCTTTGGAATGAAATGATAGACATAATAGTAAACGAAAGGAACAAGAAAGGTCTCAGTCTCAACAGTACGAAAACAAACGTAATGGTCATATGGAAGAAACAATTATCCCCATCATGCAGCATACAAATAAACAGGACAAATCAGAATCAAATGCAGCGCGTAAAATACTAGCGCAAAATAATATAGCATCAGAGGGGAAAATGCACTACAGAAATAAAAAGCAGAATAGCCCAGGCCAAGATAGCATTTCAGAAAATAAAAACGTCTTATGCAACAAATCTATGTCAATAGAAGTGAGAAGGAGAGTTTATGGGTACTATATAGAGCCAATACTGACCTATGGAAGCGATTCATGGACAGTAGACAAACAAATGAAAAGATGAATAAAGACCACAGAGTTGGAATTTCTCAGAAGAATGTTGAAAGTTCCCTGGACAGCTAAAAAGACCCAACGAAGATATTCTCAAATAGGACAACACAAAAAGGGAGCTCCTAAAAAATATCAGAAAGAAACAATCAACATTTTTCGGGCACATCATGAGAAGAGGAAAGTTGGAATACTTGGTTACAAATGGCAAAATACGGGGAAAGGGAGATCGCGGACGACAAAGAGAGAAAAAAAAACTGGATAGCTTGGTGTCATGGCATGGAAAACAGTCAACAACATAATTGATTCGATGTACTGTATATAGAAGATTGTGGACGGACATAATCACCTATGTCAACCATAATAGTACATAATGATGATGATGAGTCTTTGAAAGAAAATGACAGTAACATCATTATTCTCATCATCATCATCAAGTACCGGGCCTACTGGCGTAGGTGATCATGTCTCTCCACAACTTTCGATTCGGCACCTATTTATCATTTCTGTTGTTGACCTTCAAGCCATTCTCTTAAGTTGTCTGTTATTTTTTTCTTTTTGCTTCCCTCCATCTCTTCGTTCCTCAGTTTTTCCAGTTGTTACAATATATTCCAGTTCTCTTCTCATTACATGGCCAAAAAATGATGTTTGTTTCTTCCTAATATTGGAAATTAGCTCTCTTTTTGTTTTGACCTCTCTCAGAACATCTTCATTACTCTTCTTAGCTGTCCATGGTATTCTCAACATTCTTCTGTAAAACCACATTTCTACAGACTCCATTGATTTTCTTGTCTGTTGTCCTATTGTCCATGATTCGCATCCATATGTTAAGACTGGCTCTACATAACATTTAAGAACTTTTTTTCTTGTTTCTATTGTCAAAAATGGATTGCATAGTATCTTCCTATTTTTTTTGGAAAGCTGTTTTTGCCTAAGCCATTCTTCTACTAAAATATTATTAAAACATAAATTAAGCTGGAAGTAACATTTGTGTGTGTGTGGTGTCATAAATTAACACCATTGCCTTAGAATATAAATTTAAGATGAATGGAATGTGGTCGACTCAGGTAATCTACACCTGTAAGTAAAAAAGTAAAGAGACCCGTCACGCCTTATGGCGTGTAGGGAATATGGTGTTAGTGACCATAATTTTTTACTGACCTTCGGAACATGATTTTTGGTGTAACGTGGTCGGTATTACGCCCGTGCCGCTTAACTGTCCCAGAAAAATCGGATACCCATTTAAGACTGGGTGAACCCGGAAGCCGTCGATCAGGACTGAACCCGACCTCTTGTCCTTTGTGGTCCAGTTCACTAACCACTGAGCTATCGCGGCGCCCAATCTACACCTGTAAATGCTGCAATAAATTTCAATATGTGAACTAAAATACAATTTTAAGGATAATACAAGCTGTTGTGAGGAGATCTGTTATTTTTTTTTTTTAAGGTGTGCTCTGGCTTCAATGTGCGACGTTCTCTGTAGATTTTGGTCTGCTAAATGTCGCTCATATTTCTCTATTCCCTTTTCATGGCTTATATTAAAGTTATTATTGGTCGTTTCAAATCTAAATGTTCATGATTAACATGAAATATCTCCTCTTTCCCTGCACTTACAAACTTGATTTTTTGCATCTGGTCTTGTTTTTCCAAGGTCCCACCGATTTCACAAAATTTAATGATGTAGGAAGTATGCTTCATCATGAAGCAGCACTTTCCTTTGATCTCAGTGAATTTACGGATCTTTTTGCTCCTGGAGAAAATAATTTACCGTACATTAATGGAAATCAGCTTCTCGGCATAGGCGTCTCTACACAACTTGAAAGTTGGAGGCGTTTATCAACTGTTTACTTTCTATTGTTTACTTTCTTTAAAATACTATGAGAATGTCAATGCTATAGCCTTTACAGACGGTGTAAAACAAATCAGCGTATAAACAGTTCCATTAATGAAAACTATTTAAACAATATACAACAAAGAATACATTTTAAAAAAATTAATTATCCGTTGCGAGCGATAACGAGCATGACATATCAAGCAAAGTTATTGTTTATGGGTACGCATGTGACTAAAGAGTCCGATGTAAGCACGGGATCCTCTTCACTGTAAAGAGCTACATTGTTCGTTTTATGTCTTTCCATGTGACTTTCATTATTTTACGTAAACAAGACATATGAAAGTGATTTAGTTTCTTTGCATGCCTGCAGTACACATATCAAGAATCTTTACATTTTCAAAACGTTATCAACTTTAGCTAAAGATTGATCATGCGGACATATAAAAACGTCCATTATTATTTCATTTATTCTGAATCAGAGGAGTCTAACATATTGATTACTAATCTGGGCTGAACGAACGATAGTCCATCTTTTTTCCAATAGTCATTTTCTTCTTTTAAGACATGATCTTCACATTTGCACCAAAAATCTTTGTCAATCTGTGATAGAGCAGCATATGTCAGTCCTTTTATATCGCATAGTTTAAAACTTGTATTCTCAGCTGCCACCTGCCCTTTAATTTTTGCCCAAACGAGTTCAATGGGGTTTAATTGTGGATGATAAGGGGGCAGTCTCAAGCACGTATGACCATGCTGTTGAATGATTTTGTCTATTTGGAATACTTTGGTCTTTTGCGATTTCTTAACAAGTGACAGTAATTCAATTATTTGATATAATTATTTTAAAATTATTTGCTGCTAAAGCAGCAATGTCTTTCAGAAGCCTTGAAAAGTTGTGGAAATCAAAACTCATTAGCACAAACACAAAACTTAGGCTATTCAAATCAAATGTACTATCAACCCTTACGTATGCGTGTGAAAGCTGGAAAACAACAAGAGATATAGAAACAAAGTTGAACGCATTCGAAAATAAATGTCTAAGGAAAATACTTGGTATAGAATGGAACGAATTCAAAACAAACGAGGAAATTAGAGAAATCGCCAATCAACCACTAATATCTTCAGTAATAAAGAAAAGACGATGGTCATACGTTGGACATGTGATGAGAAGAGATAATAATCGAATAGCAAAGCAAGCCCTCATATGGGAAACAACAGGTAAAAGAAAAAGAGGAAGACCCAGGGAGACACTGAGAAGAACATTGATGAGAGAGGCAAGAGCAGCAGGAATCGGCTCCCTCAATGAGATAGAACTGCTTGCACAGAACAGAGACAGATGGCGAGATTTAATAAAATATCTTTAAAAGAAAACTGCTAGAACAAAAATTCATATAGGAGAAGGTGTATCTTGGTCTACGCCCTATGGGCCGGTTACGGCTCGAAAGGTCAATAGATAGATAGATAGACAGTAATTCAGGTTTCAAAAATCCCTCGTTAAATGGAATTCCTTCCTTTCTTAGCCAAATCTTTATAACATCTTTTGTACTGGTAGATGTAGGAATTTTGTCTTCTTCTGCCACAGCGTTGTGGTACGACGCGTTGTCCATTACCAGACAGGATGGTCTGTCTAGAATTGGAAGAAGAGTATTTTCAATCCACTCTCTAAATATATGGCCATTCATCTCGGTGTGATAGTCCCTGTTGTCAGTATAATTAGAGGTGAATATAAGTTCTGCATTTTTCACCAACCCTTCTTTTCGGCTGCCTGCATGTGCCATTATAATACGCTGTCCTTTTCCAGTGGGTACACATCTTTTAATACTTCCATCTGATAACTGCCATTCCTTTGCACTTGTGTGGTGAGAATTTATCCAAGATTCATCTAGAAATACAATATCATAACCTTGGTTACGCATTTCCCGTACTTCACGTAAATATTTACTCCCCATAGAAACTAAGTGCGGCTTCTCGCAGATGACATTTCTACCACTATCGTACTTTCTAAACGTAAAACCGATGCTTCTAACAGTTCTCCATAATGTTGTTTTCGACACAACAATGTCATTTTCTGCTCTCAGTCGAATTTTCAGTTTTCTTAAAGTCACAGTTTCTTTGGAATCGAACATTTTACAAATTGCTCTTCTAATCACTTCCTTGTCAAAACTATCTACTACTTTCTTTCTTCCTAGCGTCCTAGTCTTGATTGAACTGGACACTCCGTTAGCTTGAAGCACTTGTTTGAAAAAGCGTTTGCTTATACCCAATGCGTGAATAGTTCTCTTTTCTGGCTTTGAGATGCTTCGATACAGTTTTCCACGCTTAGCTTCTATGCAAAAATATTTATACACCTTTATTGCCACTGATTGCAATGTAAGGAACTTTACTTTTATACCCATTGACTAACAGATCACAAATTTAACGAAATTACCCAATAATTAGGATACGCCGTTGCACATAAATCACAACAAAACGACAGGAAATGGGATGCACCGGATATAAAATTATAACTATGACGCGTTTTATGTGTTTTTTAGTGCTTAAAACAGGGAAATTGGCGCGCATTACGTTCAAGATGACAAGTCCGTGGGTGCTCACTCATATGAAGCGGTAATTCCTCCAAATATATGGTTTGACCAAAATGCCTTAAATTTGTATACTTCAAATAAAGAATATTTAAAACTATACGTTTGTTGGTGAGGAAATGAATGTACTTCTTGGGACCAAAAAATCACAAGACCATATGCAAAATTTCAGCATTATCAATCAATTGGTTGCAGAGATATGGAATTTTAAACACCTTCAAAATATTTTGAAACGACCAATACTTCTTTGAAGTTCAGGGTGTGGTAATTTTAATATTAGAGTGTTTCCCCTTGGCTTTGCAAGTTCATCATAACAAATCACTAGTCAAGGACGATTATCATAATTTCACATTTTATTGAGCAAATATATGAACGATGACATGTGTTAAAGCACATGTCATTAGTTTTGATCACATGTTTTTATTACAATCACATATGCTGAGGAGCTTATTTACAATACGAGATGGCAACATCTTGTTGCAATAAAAGAGGCTGTACACCTGGAACAGAGAATTAACCGATATTTTGTCTACTTTATTTTAAGTCACATCATGAGAAGAGGAAAGTTGGAATACTTGTCTACAACTGTCAAAATACAAGGGAAGAGGTATCTCCTACACCTTCCAGCATGGCACGTGATGACGATTATTTTATGTACTTTTCGATGTAAAGGTGATGTAAAATAAACATAACATTGTATCTAGCAGCTAAAGTAGAGAGTAGAGAGACGAGGCAAAAAACGACGTTTGGACAAAAAGCCTTCATCAGATACAAAACATAACATATACAAAGGTCAACGCTCAGCAGCTCTACTTGTGGCCCTGCATTTATATTTATAATGGGGGGTGGGGGTGGGGGGGGGCGGATTGTTCAGTGGCTAGTGAACTGGACTACAAAATACAAGAGGTCGGGTTCGATCGTGATCAACGGCTTCCAGGTTCATCATCATCATGATGTGCCATACCGGTTGGCGTAGGCGATCATGTCCGTCCACAATCTTCTATCTACAGTGCATCGTATCAGTTCTGTTGTTGACTGTTTTCCATACCATGCCACCAAGCTATTCAGTTTTTTTTTCTCTTTGTAGTCCACGATCTCTCTTTTCCCGTATTTTGCCAGTTGTAACCAAGTATTCCAAAATTTCTTTTCTCATGATTTGCCTCAAAAATGTTGATTGTTTCTTTCTGATGTTTTTTTAGTAGCTCTCATTTTGTGTTGGCCTCTTTGAAAATTTCCTCATTGGTCTGTTTTTAGTTGTCCAGGGAAATTTCAACATTCTTCTGAGAAATCCCACCTCTGTTGCCTCTATTCGTCTTTTCATTTGTTTGTCTACTGTCCATGATTCGCTTCAATAGATCAGAATTTGTTTTATATAGCACCGATGAATTCCATGTTCACCCAGCCTTAAATCTGTACCGGATTTTTTTATGGGAAAGTAAAGCGGCACGGGCGTAATATCGACCACATTAACCCAATAATCATGCGCCGAAGGTCTGTACAAATGATGGTCACTAACACCATATTCCCTATACGCCACGTGGCATTGCGGGACTCTAATTTTTTTTTACTTATATCTGTACTTATCTCGAGGTGGCATTTTTTCTTTCTTTCTTTTTTTTTTTAACTTTCTCGTATTCGCCTGCCGACTACGCCTCTTTATTGTCCTCGCTTAGAAAAGGGACGTTAAGTAGGGGCAGATGCGACGTTATGTGGTTTGCGGCACAACTGTGATAATAGCGCTTTTCGGCGCAACACATCCGACTTCAGCATGACATTTTTCTGTACCGAGTTGCCTTCCCTCATCGCTCGTCCAAACTGATTAATCTAAATCCAGGAGTGAAGACCCCTTGCATTAATTGAGACGAGTGCGGTCAGCGACCCACAGCTGACTGTATATTTCAGGATTGGCGAACAACAGCTGATCAAGACCCTACTCCACCGCCCAGCAGTGCTCATCTAAACGAGCTATTCAGCCTGGCCAAGCGAATAGGGATCGAAAAAGAAAGGCAACCCATTACTCAAAAACGCTGTGCTGAAGTCGGATGTGTTGGCCGAAAGACGTCAGTAAAACACTGCACAACGCATTTACTCCCACTTATCGTCCTTTGCAGTCCCGATGGTGAATAGGACTATTTATTCCCTTGTAGATATCGTGTGATTACCAAAAATAAAGAAAGAATATCCATGAGCACCACTTGAAGGTGGATACAGTTTTGAGCCGCTCTGTTGTTCGCCGATCGAGAAGCACGCAGTCAGTTGTTAGCTAAGAGTCGATGGCTGCTCTCAGACCAGTTGCTGACAAGACGCCGGCCTCGAGACAATGAGGTTGTTGGTTCAAATCCCTGCTGCACCAGTTGGGAATTTTATTTATGATTTCTCTCTGCGGCAACCACCACTGGTCTCAGCAGTAAGGCCCGGCTTGAAACGTCAATTACTCATCGATGGAAAATATATGAGTACCCCCTAAGACGGAGTTATCTGCCTGTGCGGCAAGGGATCCCTGTGCACACGGCTACCAGGGTGTCCGGTTAGCGCAATCGATAGGCGGTTGGCTTACCACGGCAACAGCCGGGGTTCGTACCCTGGCGAGGACACCTGGGTTTTACTAATTCCCTAAAAATTAGTACCTCTGAAGTCGGAGTAAATCTGCCTGCATGGCGAGGGGCATCCTGTAATGGGATAAAACAGACTTTACACGCAAAATTCAGTCCCACAAAATTGAGTGGGTGGGACTTCGTCAGAGGTCAAAGCTGACGAAAGCGAACGAACGAACGAACGGCTACCAGGGAAAAACAGATTAGCACGCAAAAAAAACCCAGTTACTGACGGGCGTCTGTGTTTATTTCGAATTAGTTCTTAAGTGCTATTAATCTCACAATTTCTCTTGTCGTGAGTTGATTGCTTGCTTGCATTCTCCCGATGACTGAAGGAGTACACCCCTTTGTCATCCGCCCTTAAAAGGACGTTAAGTTGGCGTGTCTGCCTTATGTTGTGGTTTGCAGTATAACTGTGATATTTGCGCCTTTCGACCCAAAACATCCGACTTTAGCACATATTTGGGCACTGGGCTGTCTTCCCTCTTCGATCCCTCCTCGCTTGGCCAGACTAGACAAGTCAGTCTTTTACTAGAGGCATCATGGAGAGGTAGAACAGGATCTTGTTGGTTCTGGTTTACCGATCCTGGGACAAACCATCAGCTGTGGGCTGCTGACAACTTCCAGCTCCGCTGCTGTGAGGCACGCCTTCGCCTCCAGTCCTCAGTTAACTACTCTGTGCTGTAAAACTGAAATTTGTTGGGTAGTCTAGTTTTGCTTTAATTTTGTTTACGCTTATAATTCAATTCCCTGACTTTGTGAATATGTATTTGTTCTGGAATTTGTGTCGAATGTGACTTGTCCATCCTCAATTGTGTAAGAATCACAATTCTTACGACTAGTAAGATACAATTAAGACACAATTTCATGTATCGAAAGTCCACGATTCCTCCTTTTAACAAATATTCACATGACATTCAAAGAAAACCTGACTCTGAGACTAACATCCCAGTATTTGAGAACCACTGGTTGCTTTCTCCTGACAATAACTCCAGCCTCTACAGGGGAGATAAATCTGGTAGATGGAGAAAACATTAGATTTATTATTAACTCAGACAGAAATGAACGGTTAATTTCTACACATTAGGGTTTGTTAGCATATGGCGAAGACACATATGTTCTCTTCGTAATTTAGAGCTGGTTTACATGGATATGTATATTGTAAACAGTAATTTGGTTTACATGGATATGCATAAAGTAAGCAGTAATTTGGTTTACATGGATGTGTATAAAGTAAGCAGTAATTTGGTTTACATGGATGTGTATAAAGTAAGCAGTAATTTGGTTTACATGGATATGTATATAGTAAACAGTAATTTGGTTTACATGGATATGCATAAAGTAAGCAGTAATTTGGTTTACATGGATGTGTATATAGTAAACAGTAATTTGGTTTACATGGATAAGCATAAAGTAAGCAGTAATTTTGTTAAGTCAGCTTGATATTTAGTAAAGAAAGCAACAGTTTGCCGACTCGTTGAAGGAAAGTAGAGCAGTTAGTATTTTTTATAGACAATAACAATGTAATTTGCGTGAAATTTTAACTAAATCTGAAATGGAATTACTATGCCGGTCTTGACATAATTAAATCTGTCTGAAATTGTGAATAACCAGATGTCGACGAGACAAAACTTTTGTTTATACATTTGGGAATTTATTATTTTTATTTCTGATTAAAATTTGTCAAAGTATAAATCGAATTAAATGTGTATTACGACCACGCTGTTGGTTACGCCGGACTTAATACTTTTATCGGACATTTGATAGAAATAAACGTTTCCAGCGCCCACGCCACGTTATGGGCGTGACTTTTACAGAGGAAATGTTTGATGTTGATACGAGTTACTAGTTACGCAGGAAACGAAAGACATGTGAACATATATGAACATCTTTCGGCGGTGAGATTATGCAAAGGTATAATAACTCGTAAGCTGCCCACCCAAATATTATTTAAACGTATCTTTAAAGTAAAACGTTTGCACCCGATTAGGGAAGGATGGCTGTTATCAATATTGTAATTGCTATTTAATGAGACGATGGTTAGCTTTTTTGAAGATGGACGCTTGTTTGCGTTCGAGCCATGATGTAAACAATGTTGACTTGCTTGTCTCCTTCGGTTTGTCTCATTCTATTAGAGAACATCACGCTATCTGTTATCACAGCGAGTTGGCGGATTTTTGGAAATGTAATCACGGGTTTGATAATAAATGTTTGTACACAGTTCGTTAACCATCGCTGTAGATCAAGTCTTTATTCTGCTGGCTTCGTACGCGGCCTTGGAAGCTAATGACCTAACTTGTGCAGACGGTTGGTTTGGGGCAAATTGTACGTTACAATGTCACTGCTATAATGACTCAGTTTATGACAAAACCACAGGGGCATGCCCAAACAATGACAGTTGTCAGCACGAATATTTCGGACCCCAGTGTCAGTACTTGGGTCTCGTGCATAAATACGCCCTAAAAATCTGAAACTACTTTCCTGTTTGATAACAACGACACCACATATAATCCGGAGACAAATTCTACATCAGTTGAGGCAACTCTCAATCAATCTTAGCCGTTCTCCTGGTTTAGGATTTATGTGAATGACTTAACAGTTCCGGGCAGTTTCACGGTAAAACTAAATGGTTCTGCCTCATGTAACAATGAATCAAGGTTTGTAGTTAGTCAGCATGAGATTGATGTCTTTTGCTCTGGGGGTGGTCTGATCAACAAGTTACGGATTGAAGGGGCGATAGTTGCAAATATCTGCTCCATCTGCATTGGTGGGGGTCGGAATGTGGCTCTCAAACAGAACACAAACCAGACCGACAGATTTAATGCTTGTTATACAGGAGACGGATGTGGACCAGTGGCCGCAGTTAATGGCAAAACAAAGACCAATCTCTATGACAATGACTGCACACACACAAAATTGAGAAGTGGAACCAATCCTGTTTACTGGTATCTGAACTTTGCCACGCCCCAGAAGATTCACGCTATTCGAATCTATCATCGAGCTAGCACTATGATTCTGGTAAAGAATGCCACTCTAAAGGCTTTCTCTGACAGTGGCGGCGTAGTGTTCCAGTATAATGATATATCATACCCTAATGTTTCTGTGAACACTATTGTAGTCACCACACAAACGCCAATGGCACACATTAAGATTGAGTTCTTACCGACCATTTCGCAGGCCGACAGTGCACTGACTATCACTGCAACTGTTCACATGGGATCTATGGACACGACTGCTCCAGGTCTTGTCTCAGTGAGTGTCCTTTATGCGAGAAAAAATCCGGAAAATGCCTACAATGTAAACATCCTGGCTATACCTGTAATGACACTTGTCCCGATGGTAATTTTGGGTTACAGTGCGAACAGACGTGTTCTGATGACTGCGACATCATATGTGACCAGGAAAGTGCAGACTGTACGTGCAAGGAAACGTTCTACGGGTCAGACTGCACTCTCAAATCTCCGGACAACTGTTTGAACGGAACCTGTGAACAGTTAACCGGGGCATGCGTCTCGTATGTCGATGATTCCCACGTTAAGAAGAGTCTGCCGACTACAACAAACCCAAGCATATGGATACCTTTCGCGATCGCTGCTCTTCTACCTCCTCTTCTGCTTCTCTTGAATTTGAGCCATGGCTCAATTCTCAGTGTATATCCGTGCTAGTCGCAGCTCATATCTTAGTGGGTGTCTGCGATAGCCATGGCTGATATCTTAGTGTGTGTGTGTGTGGTGGCCATGGCTCATATCTTAGTGTGTCTGGGCTGACCATGATTCATATCTTAGTGTATTTGTGCTGGCCATGGTTCATATCTTAGTGTATTTCCGTGCTAGCCATAGCTCATATCTTAATGTGTTTCTGTGCTAGACATGGTTCATAACTTGGTGTATTTCCGTGAAGCCATGGCTCATATCTTAATGTGTTTCTGTGCTAGCCATGGCTCATATCTTAGCTTGTGTGTGTGTGTGTGCTAGCCATGGCTCATATCTTGGTGTGTGTCATGTTAGTCAAATCTCATATCTTGTTGTGTCTGTGTTAATCATGTCTCATATCTTTATGTGTGTCTGTGTTTAGTCATATCTCATATCTTAGTGTGTATCTGTGTTAGTCATGTGTCATATCTTTGTGTGTGCATGTCTGGGTTAGTGATATCTCATATCTTTGTGTGCATGTTTATGTTAGTCATATCTCATATCTTTGTGTGTGCATATCTATGTTTGTCACATCTCATATCCTTGTGTGTGCATGTCTATGTTAGGCATGTGTCATATCTTTATGTGCGCATGTATATGTCAGTCATATCTCATATCTTTGTGTGCATGTCTATGTTAGTCATGTGTCATATCTTTGTGTGTGCATATCTATGTCAGTTATATCTCATATCTTTGTGTGCATGTCTATGTTAGGCACGTGTCATATCTTTGTGTGTGCATATCTATGTTAGTCATATCTCATATCTTTGTGTGCATGTCTGTGTTAGTCATATCTAATTTCTTGATGTGTGTCAGTGTTAGTCATGCCTCGTATCGCTGTGTGCATGTCTGTGTTAGTCACATCTCATAACGTTGTGTGTGCATGTCTGTGTTAGTCACCTCTAGTGACTTGGGCAGATGGTGCTCGTAAACCTGGGAGGGCCGACCATCTAAGGGCAGAATCCCCCTACAGAGAAGACAATCTGCTGCCTTGCAGGAAGATTGGGGACAATCAAAGGCTAAGGAAAGAAAACCTGAATAAAATGATGGCTGAAATCGGATTCACTGGGCCACTGGCGCAGAATACAGTGCAACGTTTTAACGGGTGTTCAATCAGAGTGGATCTGGCAGACTCTAATTTTGATGTTCTGTCTGTGGAGGCGATCAACACACTTAATCTGACAGCTGACTTCATGTGAAAGTCTGGAATCCTACTCTGACTGAGTCCTGATCGCAGAGAGAGAGAGAGAGAGAGAGAGAGCTTTTGGTGAGGAGATCTAAGGGGTGGCAGAAGGGAGGTATGACAGGGAGTTTACTTGGGATTCAAGATTTAGGGAAGCATTCAGTGATATTTTACTAATGGATTATGCCGAAGATTTATTTTAAGAGACGATGTTTAGCTATAGGTAAATATTTTTAGTTTCAAAATAGATCAGTCTTATTAAAGTAAACCAGGTTTGGAATATACAGATTGATACAGAAGTCATATTATTGTGTGTGTGATTTTATGCAAAGTACAAGAAGTTACGTGGATCTAATTATAGAAACTGTGAGAATGACATATAAAAACTGTGATAGTCAAGACACGAATACAGAATTTCTACTAACGGTATATTTTTTTCAGGAGATCATAGTAAATATTATAATGTAATGATTGCTTTTATATGCAAACAAGATATTTATCCAGGTGATTTGTTGTGTGTAACCAAAGAAGTGAGGGAATAACCTTTTGTACGAGATCTAGACAACGTCTTATGTCATCATATGAAATGTCAATACAAGTGTTGTTGCGAATATTTGGAGTTGCAGTTTCTGTGTTGTGAATTAATCATGTTGTGTCGAGCACGTGATCAAAGGTGAATTGCTATACCCGACCAGGATTGCTTGGACTTTATCCTTTTGTGCATAATTAATCACTTTGTGCTGTCACTGTTACTTCCGGTGAATATGGCGCCCTGTTCGCTGGCTTTTTCAGAGGACTCACAGATAAGTGCTAATTTCCAGTGAATTTTTCTGTTTATTTGTTTGTTTTTATTGATATTTGAAGGGATCATGTGATTGTACGCGCTTTCTATTTGATGTAAATCACTTTGCTTCTTTTGATTCATTGCATTTTATTACAATTTCCTTATTTAATAACTAATACTCATCCCTGTTGTTGATTGCGCTATTGAACGCGTCAAAAAATGACGGTTTGTTTTCGCCGGTCTGTCGTCAAGGACGCGTAATTCATTTAATTTGTAAAAGGCTCACGGTGTATCCGCGTGCTGTAGAGCTATTTACTGGAGTTGACCAGTTTATAACGTTGAAACGGGTTCTGGACCTAACGACTGAGTAAGTGCACGTGAGTCTAGACCATCCACAGCATCGACGTTCAGCGACAAAATCATCTATGATACTATGACGACGGTAAGTATTCAGATGCAGCCCAAACGACAACATCGAAGAAGGAAAACACGACAAGGCAAGCGTGGTGGCATTAAATTGTCGAAGTGTGAGAGGCTAGGCCTGAAGTATGTGCGCGTTACATACTGGAATTGTGGGTCCATAAATCAACGACGGCCCATTCTTGATAAGTTACTGTGCGGCGCCGATATAATGGTTTTACAAGAAACTCTTCCTGGTGACAGGACAGTAAGTACTCCTGGTTTTCATTGTTTCTACAATAGACGACACCTTGGGCAGGCCATCCTTGTGCGCAACAATATGGTGGCAGCTGGGGTTGATATGTCTGTGTGGAACAATGTAGAATTGCAGGTACATGCGGTTAGGGTGCAGACCCCAGTTCATTTCGTGATTGTAAATGTGTATGCCTGTAATGGGAAGGTGAACACACAACAATGGCAGAATCTCTTCGAGTTCGATGAAGAGAACGTCATTTTCTGCGGAGACTTTAATGCTAGAGGAAACCAGTGGGGTAACGTCATAACCAACAAGCAGGGAGAAGACCTAGAAAACGCACTAGTGTCAGTCGATTTAGTGTGCTTGAATGATGGAAGGGCAACAAGAATGGCCACTCGAACAGGGGACTCTGATAGTGTCATAGACCTGGCACTGGTGTCTTCCACCTTCGCACCGGTTTGCAGGTGGAGTGCACTGGGGTTCCACGGCGGTGATCACTTTCCATGTGTCCTCCTAATTGAGAAAAGCAGAAATAGAAGTCAGAAAAGAAAGCTCCACACATTCCACTACGAGAAAACAGACGAGGACGTCATTAGCAAAATCAGACATAGGAAACAGGGCGCCCCTAGTAGGAGGCAGGAGTGATGGACGCAGCCACCCTGATGGAATGTAGAAGTCGAGGAAGCTTGGCGGAGCAAGAGACAAACGGCCAAGACATGTCAGAAAGCCAGAAAGAATGGAAGAACACAACCTGAGCTCTTGAAGCGTCTGAAAGTAGAGGTCGACCAAAAAATTATGCATTTTAAACTATGTGCTAAGCAGGCTAATGATGCCAAATGGGATGTAAAAAAGTGTGCTCAGAAAAATCACTAGCCACATTTTGGCGCCTTCATCAGAGCATGAATGGCACAGCACGACACAGAGGTATACCAGACTTTCAGAGAACAGGCCGGATATGGCACAAATCTGATGAGAGTAAAGGGAAGGCCCTGCTTGCCCGCTACATTGAGCATACCGGACCAAAGAAATGAGGCTGTAAGAATGAGGATACGGGGATCGCTGTCAAAATTGTGTAAGAATGTAGTGCTGGAAGAAGATCTCACAATCACAACCGATATCATTCGCACGACACTTAAAAGGTCCCACAACGCTGCTCCTGGTCCAGATGGTGTTCGGTACGACGACATAGGCGATTTAGCTGACGACAACTTGAACAAATTGGTCAAAGCGTTTAATGCCAGCATTCGGAGTGGCCAGATTAAGGAGGAGTGGCTACACAACTACTTACTACCGCTACCGAAGCCAAACAAGGACCATTCTCAGATCAGTGCCTACAGAATCATCACAATGTAGAAAACTGCGGGCAAGCTGCTGGAGAAAATAGTTGCCCGTGTCCTCACCTGTCACTTTGAACAGAAACGTGCATTCCCACCCACACTCGGCAGTTATAGATATAACAAAGAGACATGGCTCAATGTGGCAGTCCTTGCCTATGACGTCTTCGAAGGATTCCACAGACGAAAGGAGACATGTTCTGCTGCTATCTCATGTATATGCTCCTCAAACTGGCGGTGCACCCCTTCCTCATTAGATGGATCGCCGCGGCACTGTTTTAGAGGAAGGTGATACTGAGATGTGGAAGTTGGTCTTCCGAGCCAACATCCATTTGTCCAGGGCGGCCACAAGGTTCACCATTGTCACCAGTTCTATTTAACGTGTACACAATAACGATCATGGAAAAACTGCTGGATGGGAGAGGGAGAACGATGCCTTTTGCTGATGATATTCTGGTATATCGACAGGGAAGAGACAGACGGGGAATCGCCTCCACAATGCATGACGAACTCGAACGAACTCGATCGCATTTCTTCCTGGTGTGGGGTTTCAGGTGCCTTGGTTAATCATAATAAAGCGTCAGTTTCATGGTTCTCCCTTAACAATCATATCGTTAATACGACCACACCGGTAGAACTAATGGGAGCTGATGAGGTGACCAGGGACAAGTTGATGATATACCTCGGAGTTAAGTTTGACCGCAGCCTGTGTTTTCGGGACCACGTCGACCATGTGATAACAAAATACCGCATAGGATTATCCGCCTTGAAGGTCATGGCAGCTGCCAACATCCAGCAGAGGCTACTTACTCTTCTGTTCCAGGGATTAGTCCTCGCACCAATCGAATATGCCCTGACAATTCTTACTGTCAGTACGACTCAAATTGATAGGCTGGAGAAAATACAAAATGAAGACATGCGCATTATCTTAGGATGTACAAGGGACACTCCCTGTGTAGCAATGAGGTATCTTCTTGACTTTCCAACCATGGATGACAAAATCAAGATCTGGAGAGCACGGGCATACCTGAAGATTAGCACAGATAAAGAGCATCCATTGCACCACATGCTCAACACAGGGAAAGGTGACAGACTAAAAAGAGGCAAATCATGGGTGGGCCGAGCAGAAGATGTCATCAAACAGGTCTGTGGGCTTACCAATATCAGCGTTGGTGAGGAGTGGATACAGGTGCCTACGTCATTCAAGGGAACTTTCTCGTGTATTGTCACACTCGACAGGAAAAATAGGGAACAGAACCAGATCGCCGTCAACGCTGAGGTCAACGGTCTCATCTGCGATAACACCGATGAGAAAGATGCAGTCATCTATACAGATGGATCTGTAAGACGACACCGAAGAAGTGCATGGGCATTTACAGCACGCTCGGCAGCCAGAATAGTAAAAAAAGACAGTGCTGCATACGTCATGACCACGAGTAGCATGACAATGGAGGTGATGGCAGTGACCAAGGCATTCAAATGGTTAGAGTCATAAGACTACACCCACGCATGTATACTAAGTGATTCGATGAGCATGATAAAAAAAAGTGGAGGCGGGCTGTGTACGCATGCAATGGGTAGAGTCGTTGCAGAAATCCAAAATACGTAAGGTCACCTTTCTCTATGTCCCTGGACATGCGGGAGTACGGGGAAATGAAAAAGCGGACAGGTTGGTTAGCTGTGCTGTCGTTGAGGATGGGAACCAATGGATCGGGCGGACATCATCAATGCCCTCCGAGATGTCGGAAAAGCCCAGTACTTCAACAAACACAGATCCACGTCACTTCTTCGGATGATGGAAATGGGAGTTAAGATGGGCACAGCCAGAAATGAGACACTTAGTGGCCGTGTAAGAAGACTTATAAACCAACATAGAACTGGAGTCGTCAGTCGCTGGACACTGCGGGACTTGCTGAGGAGGGGATCTGAGCACCTATAGACATGTTCGGAGTGCAATGATGATGACCCGTGAATAACTCAATAACTCAATAACTCAATAACTCAATAACTGTTACAGAGTCAGATTTAAAAAAAAATATAAAAACAATGTTCACGGTGCAGTGTCGTAGCTGTTGGCGATAGCCTTGGCAAGGAAAACACAGCTCCCATAGCTCTATTAATGAAGAAAGAAAATGTAATTAAATTGTTGCTGTTTTTATTGTTTTTAATTTTAAATTGTATTTTTTTTAGTAACCATCCATCAATCAGCTCCCACCACCCATCTTGCCACTGTCATAGTTATAATTGTTTGTTTCTTATTATGATCCTCATCAGTGCACACCGGACAAATCCATAGATGCTCGGATACCATTCTCGAGTATCTCGAGAAAATCCGAGGAGAATCCTAGTCCAGGTGCACGAACGTCATAGATTCACGGTGTGTGCAGGGTTATGCTTACAATTTTGCCCGGACAGTGGCCGTATGTATCCTACTCTTTTCGATTCTAACTGCCAAGTGTTCTTTGCCATGCGCGAGTGCACATGGGACCTTCTTGGTATCGCCGTTATCCGAAATGGCTAGACATCGGATCTAACTTATAACAATGTGATCAGGCGTGGGAACGTCATAAAGAAACCATTGATTCATTTTTTTTTTCTATTTTTGAAAAAAAATCACCCCCGCTTCTGGTGGGCTTTTTAAATTTTTTTTTTCGTTCGCCAGCTTTTACCTCTGAAGTAGTCCTTAGAGACAAGGAACTGAATTTTGGCGGTTAATCCATTTTTCTCTGGCAGCCGTGTGCACAGGGTCCCTCGCCGCACAAGCAGATAACTCCGACTTCAGAAGTACTCATATTTGTTTCCGTCGATGAGTAATTGACGTTTCAAGCCGAGTCTCGCTGCTGAGACCAGGGGTGGTTGCCGCAGAGAGAAATCGTAAATAAAAATCCCAACCGGTGTAGCCGGGATTTGAACCCACAACCTCTCTGTCTCGAGGCCGGCGCCTTGCCTCGAGACCAACCAGTCCCCCCTGGTGGGCTTTAAACTCGGGTCCCTCCTGACTTGAGGCTGACGTCATATCTCTAGATTACCCAGTCCTCAAATATTTATTATTAATTCATATTTATTTATATCTGAACATAACATTTTAAAACGACAGGACTGTTGGTCCGGGATTAAAGAGTAAAGCTATCACAAAGTCACGAGAGGTAATGAGTAAACTTACTTCATTTTTGTTATTGTAAAGTAGTTCTGATGTAATGCGTAGTGCTTGTAATGTAATATTGTCATAAAGTAGTTGTAAATTAGCTCATTGATATAATTCTTGCAGGTAAAGTAAACTAACTTATCCACCTTCCCTTATCGTGTACAGGTAAAATAATGTGTTAGTGTCTTCAAACGTATGTTTTCATAACTATAAAAGTAATAGTAAAGAGCCCTCGTCAACACCACGTAGCGTATAGGGAATATGGTGTTAGTGACCATAATTTGTACAGACCTTCCGCACATGATTTTTGGGGTAATGTGGTCCGTATTACACCCGTGCCGCTTTATTTTCCTAGAATAAAATTGGTACCCATTTAAGACTGGCTGAACCTGGAAGCCGTCGATCAGGAAGGGAGCCGCGATAGCACAGTGGTTAGTGAACTGGACTACAAAGGACAAGAGGTAGGGTTCGATCCCAACCGACGGCTTCCGGTTCAACCAGCCTATAAAGGGTACCGGACTTTTTTCTGGGAAAGTAAAGCGGCACGGGCGTAATACCGACCACATTACCCCAAAAATCATGTGCCGAAAAAGTCTGTAAAATGTATGATCACTAACACCATATTCCCTATACGCCACTTGACGTGACGGGGGTACTTTACTTTACTTTACTCACTAACCACTGAGTTATCACGGCTCTCTTTTCATAATTATAAAATAGGACAATTTGGTTGATATCCCGTTTGGTTGATATTTGTTTAACCGTACTACTTTTTAAATTCGATTTTCAGAGATAGAAGCACGGCAGTAGCATCTTGGCGGAATGTGGTCAGCGACTCATAGCTGATGGCCTGCGCCACGATCTGTGAACAACAACTATCCAGACCTTACTCCAACCTTTTCGCAGCGTCCCTAGTAACATTCTAGCTAGTCTAGTCTGGCCAAATGATTAGCGATCGTGAAAGAAGATAACCCGGTACTCAAAATTGCCGTCCTGAAGTCGGATGTTTTGGGCCGAAATGCGCAAATATCACACTTTTACTACAAACCATAACACAACGCAAACACGCCCACATAACGTCCCTTTAAGGGCGGATGACGAAGAGGTCAAATCTGTAGTCATCGAGGGAATGCAAACGAACGAATGCGGTAGACTGTTTTGACTTTCTTGAATTTCCGGGTTTTACTGAAGTGGCTGAGATTTTACCATCCTATAGGCAATACAGTAACATGCATTCTATATCAGTAAGCCCTACCATTAATGGGCACACAGCAATCATTGCCTTTGATAACCAGCTTGCTGATTCCAGCGATACCAATTAGGGGTCTTAGCAAGGTCTTAGATAGCTAAAGAGTCGCGACCCTGCAGATTGAATTCCGCAGCTAAAATAGAAAGTATACAGCATTCACAATAGAGAATACAACGCTAATAATAAAGCATACAACATTTACAATAAGTTGGTTGGCACTGACAATAAGCTGGTTGGCACTGACAATAAGACGGTTGGCACTGACAATAAGACGGTTGGCACTGACAATAAGACGGTTGGCACTGACAATAAGCTGGTTGGCACTGACAATAAGACGGTTGGCACTGACAATAAGCTGGTTGGCACTGACAATAAGTTGGTTGGCACTGACAATAAGTTGGTTGGCACTGACAATAAGCTGGTTGGCACTGACAATAAGACGGTTGGCACTGACAATAAGACGGTTGGCACTGACAATAAGACGGTTGGCACTGACAATAAGACGGTTGGCACTGACAATAAGTTGGTTGGCACTGACAATAAGACGGTTGGCACTGACAATAAGTTGGTTGGCACTGGCAATAAGTTGGTTGGCACTGACAATAAGACGGTTGGCACTGACAATAAGACGGTTGGCACTGACAATAAGTTGGTTGGCACTGACAATAAGACGGTTGGCACTGACAATAAGCTGGTTGGCACTGACAATAAGTTGGTTGGCACTGGCAAAAAGTTGGATGGCACTGACAATAAGCTGGTTGGCACTGACAATAAGTTGGTTGGCACTGGCAAAAAGTTGGATGGCACTGACAATAAGGTACGACAATAAAGTATACAATATTGACAATAACGTATATATCACTGACAATAAAGTATACAATACTTACAATAAACTATACATCACAGACAATAAGCTATACATCAAAGACAAAATAATATGAAGTGCTGAAAGTAAAGTAGACTATACTTTTTTTTTTCCCTACTTCTCGTTGTTTCTGAATGGTGTAGTTCACCGAATGATGCTGTCTGGTCGTCATCGTTTTACATGTCCAAACACAATTCAATGAAAACAAATGAGATTTTTGGGGCATGTTAAAAGACACAGCAGCTTACTAAAAGTAATCTTGGAATGGAAAATACAAGGTAAAATAGGAAGGGGCAGAGGCAGAATAAGAGTAACATGGACAAGTAACATCAAGCGATGGACAAATCAACCTATGACAACCTGCACTATCAAAGCAAGAGACAGAGCGAAATGGCGATTCATTGTAGCCAACCTTCGATGCGGAGACGGCACTCAATGATGATGAGAAACGAGTGTTGAGCTAGTGACTACGTTCTTCTACACCTTTCCCCCATCTAACTCTATATATCACTGAGCCTAACTTACACACACCTTGATGGTAACCCAGTATATTCCCCAACCAGGATAACTCAGAAAAATGCAGCCAGGTCCCAAAGAACACATCTTATCAGTCCTCGAACAACAATTAACCTTCTAGGACCTAGACGACGCACTCCCTGCTTGTCCCACTAAAGTTCACACATTCTCAAGAACGATACAATGCAGAACTCTGACCCTGCCAAGATTCTGGCCTTCTCGACTTTCCAGTTATCATTCAAGGGCTGGAGCAAGTTGCCTGGTTGACTGGCAACAATCCGCCGAATCCTCTTTGTTTGCGGCCGATAAAGTCGCTGTTATATTGTATGGTCGGCCAGTTGCACGGCGACATTCCCCTGATATACCAGCACAAAATGAAAATCACAAATAATTGCTCCTTTCTGTGACAATGAAAACTATTGTCGCTCATGTTTAGTGTCACGATATTAGAACTCCATCAGATTTGGACAGGTTGTAACAATGGGTAGGAGGTAGAGGTATGTTTTACAGCACTCAGAAAAAATGACAAATAAACAACAACAAATTTTAGTTGGCTGAGTGGCAGTGTTCCCTAGCGTTTGACTTCTCGTGGCAAGGCGCAGTGCCAAGGAGTACGGGTTAGATCCTTCTTCGGACCATATATTGTTCTTTGTTTTTTTCTGTTGTTTATTTGTCATTTTTTCCGAGTTCTGTAAAACATACTTCTTCCTCCTATGATTCGCTGAATTATCCCCTCTTTAATAATATGCATTTATTATTATTTGTCTATACACATGGGCTAAAACTAACAATAGCAAAATGTTACATCTTCTCAATATTCCTGTATGGTGCAGAAACATGGACATTAGACCAGAAAACAGAACAGAAAAGTGAAGCCTTTGAAATGCTTGATTTATAGAAGAATAGGTAGAATTGGATGGAAAGAAAAGAAAACAAACGATCTTCTTCTTCTTCTATCCTTCCTCAGTTGCCGTTGGCGTCGAGGGGAGAAACAATCTGCGATTCTTTGCTCTTCTGTTGGCATCTTCTGATGTTATTCCTCCTAGTGACTCTAGTATTCCATTTATCCATCTCTTTCTCGGTCTTCCTCTTAATCTGACGTTTTCGTAGCGTTTGTTTATGGCTCTTTGATTCATTGTTAGTTCTTTCTGTCTTGTTATGTGGCCGAACCAATTTATCTGTTGTTTCTTTATGTATTCGATGGCTGGTTCAATTTCGAGTTTCTTCCTCAGGTCAGTGTTTCTTACTCTGTCCCTTAAGCTGTTTCCTGTCATTCTTCTGACACATTTAATTTCTGTTGTCGTTATCTTCCTTATTGTTCTAGAGTACAGCGTCCACTTCTGGCACTGATAGCACAGAGTTGGTAGAAAAATTTATTTGTATATTGCCCTTTTTGCTTCCGTAGTTATTGCTTTGTTTTTCAATAGTGTTGATACTTGGCCTATAACTCGGCATGCTTTGTTACACCTTATATCTATCTCTGTTTCTTGGTTATTGTCTTGTGTTAGCGTGCTACCCAGATATTTAAAATTGTCAACTTGCTTCAAAGATGTATTATCTATTATGATGTTTAGTTTTTCTTTCTTTCTCGCTGATGAAGTTTTAAAACAACTAAAAGTGAAAAGAGAACTACTAAATACAATTAGAACAAGACAAATGAAATTTGTGGGGCATGTTAAAAGACACAACAGCCTAATAAAAGTAATATTGGAAGGGAAAATACAAGGTAAAAGAGGCAGAGGCAGGCCAAGACTAATATGGACGAGTAATATCAAAAGATGGACTGGTCAACCTATGACAATCTGCACCATCAAAGCAAGAGACAGAGTGAAATGGCGCTCCATGGTAGCCAATCTTCGGTGCGGAGACGGCACTCATTGACGATGATGATAATTATTTGTCTCCAGTGTAAAATGGGTACCTCTGACTTGATGCTGTTCTATTTCCCACTACCGGATCTCACTCCTATTACACAGCTGTTCCTCACTGATATTTTAGTTTGTATTCTTGTTTTACTTTAAATGATTATACTTACATTTATTTTACTTTACTGTTTATTCACGTTGGATCGAAGAAGTTGGCACATAATTATGTAGTAACTTCTGTGCTCAGAATATTCTTGTTCAACACCAGGGCAGGCATAAGGTACCGGCAACTTGAGCAGTTGCCCGGGGCGTGTAAGCAACTCGAGCAGTTGCCCGGGGCGTGTAAGCAACTCGAGCAGTTGCCCGGGGCGTGTAAGCAACTCGAGCAGTTACCAGGGGCGTGTAATGCGTTTAGAGGCGCCATCAACGATCATTTAAAATGTTTAGTTTTTTTCCTTGTGAACATTTTTGTCGGCACTGCTCAACACCAAACAGAGAAATTGAAAAGCAATGTTTTTTAAATATTTTCTTTCATTCGCATTGTTATTCCAAGCTTTTTATTTAGTCAACAACAGCAACATTAAACTAAAAAATTCAAATATCCTTTATCACAAAATGTCATAGATATATGGTTTTTTTTTTTTTTTTTTTTTTTTAACTTTTTTTTTTTTTTTTACAAATATACATAAAATAACATAATCCGGAAATATTTTCACACATGAAACACTTGTTAAAAGCTTTAAATAATTATAACTTTAAGTTTAAGTCAGAAACAAGCTACAGTGACTAGGCCTACGATCTACTCTTCTGACGAAATTGTTCACGATTCCAACTCGTAGAATGTCCAATTCCGAATCCACATTTCCGACTACGATATTTTGCAGTTTCCGGGTCTCGCGAAACAACTCACTCAATGAACAACTTAAAGCAACTCATAGTTGACCAACCGAATAGGAATTGACAAGAGGTGTAAATACTTGGTTCCAAAATAATTGCCGAGCTCGCAAATGCTCGGCCGAAAATTGTAAAATATTGCAGTTTCAATGAGATCAAGGAAACAAAACTACTCACAGCAGTTTGAGACCCTTTGAAGTTTGGAGGAGATAAAGATAGTAAAAGTATGAGGCGAGTGTCAACCATCCACAACAACAACCATTTTATAGCTCTAAAACATCACCAAGACGTCCCAATTTGTCCCATCTATTTTAAAATAGTTTTCTTAGATGGGCAAATAAAATTACAAATGACAATCTTTGGGAAAGAACCGCCATGTCCAGACACCAACAATGAATTAGCCAAACCGTGATACATAGCGAAGACCATTAGGCAATATTGCAAGACAGTCAATGAACTGGAATCCACAAGAAACTAGGAAAGTTGATAAGCCAAGTAGACTCGGAGAATAACCGCCGAGACAGAAAGAAAGGTTGGAGGATGGAAATGGGCTCAGTTGGGTAAGATAGCGCAGAACCGGGTCAGTGGGAGAAGATAGCGCAAAACCGTGTCAGTGGGAGAAGATAGCGCAGAACCGGGTCAGTGGGAGAAGATAGCGCAGAACCGGGTCAGTGGGAGAAGATAGCGCAGAATCGGGTCAGTGGGAGAAGATAGTGCAGAACTGGGTCAGTGGCAGAAGATAGCGCAGAACCGTGTCAGTGGGAGAAGATAGCGCAGAACCGGGTCAATGGGAGAAGATAGTGTAGAACCGGGTCAGTGGGAGAAGATAGCGCAGAACCGGGTCAGTGGGAGAAGATAGCGCAGAACCGGGTCAGTGGGAGAAGATAGCACAGAACTGGTTCAGTAGGAGAAGACAGCACACAACCGGGTCAGTAGGAGAAGATAGCACAGAACCGGGTCAGTATGAGAAGATAGCGCAGAACCGGGTCAGTGGGATAAGATAGCGCAGAACCGGGTCAGTGGGATAAGATAGCGCAGAACCGTGTAAGTTGGATAAGATAGCGCAGAACCGGGTCAGTTGGATAAGATAGCGCAGAACCAGGTCAGCGGGAGACGTTAGCGCAGAACCGGGTCAGTGGGAGAATATTGTTGCAGCCCTATGCTCCACGAGAAGATGAGAAGCGCAAGTCCAGAAAAATAGTTTTAGTCAGCAGAGTTACGTTTCTATCAACGCTACTCTGCATCCATTCTGAAATAGCCAGGTTGATAGACAAGTCTAAATCATATCGATGGAGATGCGTAGAACGTATTCCATCTCAAGAAAATTAAAAAAAAACTTGGAAGAAAAAAATACTGATGGCAGCAGTTACTGCTACTCTGAAATCGAGTCATTTCCGGGAAAGAAGTATGTTTACAATACTCGGTAAAAAAGACAAACAAATAATCAACAGCAATAAAAAAAAAAAAACAGCAATAGACAGCCCGATGCACAATCAAACCCGTACTCTTCGACACAGATCCTTGCCACGAGAAATAAACGCTAGATCACACGGCCAACTGAACGACCTAAGAAAGGTAGTTAACATTAGCGATGACTTTCACGCATGTGTAAAAAAAAAGTAAAGTACCCCCGTCACGCCAAGTGGCGGCGTATAGGGAATATGGTGTTAGTGACCATACATTTTACAGACCTTCGGCACATGATTTTTGGGGTAATGTGGTCGGTATTACTTTCCCAGAAAAAAAAATCCGGTACCTATTTAAGGCTGGGTGAACCGAGAAGCCGTCGGTTGGAATTGAACCCTACCCCTTGTCCTTTGTAGTCCAGTTCACTAACCACTGAGCTATTGCGGCTCACCTTCACGCATGTGTACTCCTGACTATATCATAGGGTTAAGAACACAACCAGGAAATAAATTGTATACCTCTATAAATACAAGTATCTTGGGACTAGGGTAGGGCTGGATACTTGCGTTGCAGACCGTTATAGGACGAAACAGCACGAATAGTAGGCGCCACGAGATGTGCCAGAGTTTTTTTTTTTTTCTAATTTCACTCCCCATAGAAAAAGAAAATAAAAGCTGTGATTCGAGCCAGCGATTATCTTACAGACTTCCGTCACTCGCTCTTCTCACTATCTTTTCTCACTCGTTCTTCCCACTCGCTCTTCTCACTCGCTCTTCCCAGTCGTTTTTCTCACTCGCTTTTCTCACTTGCTCTTCTCACTCGCTCTTCTCACTCGCTCTTCCCACTCGCTCTTCTCACTCGATCTTCCCAGTCGTTTTTCTCACTCGCTCTTCTCACTCGCTCTTCTCACTCGCTCTTCCCAGTCGCTCTTCTCACTCGCTTTTCTCACTCGCTTTTCTCACTCGCTCTTCGCACTCGCTTTTCTCACTCGCTCTTCCCACTCGCTCTTCTCACTCGCTCTTCTCACTCGCTCTTCCCAGTCGTTTTTCTCACTCGCTCTTCTCACTCGCTCTTCTCACTCGCTCTTCTCACTCGCTCTTTGCACTCGCTTTTCTCACTCGCTCTTCCCAGTCGTTTTTTTCACTCGCTCTTCTCATTCGCTTTTCTCACTCGCTCTTCCCAGTCGTTTTTCTCACTCGCTCTTCTCACTCGCTCTTCTCACTCGCTCTTCCCACTCGCTCTTCTCACTCGCTCTTCTCTCTCGCTCTTCTCACTCGCTCTTCTCACTCGCTCTTCTCACTCGCTCTTCCCAGTCGCTCTTCTCACTCGCTCTTCTCACTCGCTTTTCTCACTCGCTTTTCTCACTCGCTCTTCGCACTCGCTTTTCTCACTCGCTCTTCCCACTCGCTCTTCTCACTCGCTCTTCTCACTCGCTCTTCCCAGTCGTTTTTCTCACTCGCTCTTCTCACTCGCTCTTCCCACTCGCTCTTTGCACTCTCTTTTATCACTCGCTCTTCCCAGTCGTTTTTTTCACTCGCTCTTCTCATTCGCTTTTCTCACTCGCTCTTCCCAGTCGTTTTTCTCACTCGCTCTTCTCACTCGCTCTTTGCACTCGCTTTTCTCACTCGCTCTTCCCAGTCGTTTTTTTCACTCGCTCTTCTCATTCGCTTTTCTCACTCGCTCTTCCCAGTCGTTTTTCTCACTCGCTCTTCTCACTCGCTCTTCTCACTCGCTCTTCCCACTCGCTCTTCTCACTCGCTCTTCTCTCTCGCTCTTCTCACTCGCTCTTCTCACTCGCTCTTCTCACTCGCTCTTCCCAGTCGCTCTTCTCACTCGCTCTTCTCACTCGCTTTTCTCACTCGCTTTTCTCACTCGCTCTTCGCACTCGCTTTTCTCACTCGCTCTTCCCACTCGCTCTTCTCACTCGCTCTTCTCACTCGCTCTTCCCAGTCGTTTTTCTCACTCGCTCTTCTCACTCGCTCTTCCCACTCGCTCTTTGCACTCTCTTTTATCACTCGCTCTTCCCAGTCGTTTTTTTCACTCGCTCTTCTCATTCGCTTTTCTCACTCGCTCTTCCCAGTCGTTTTTCTCACTCGCTCTTCTCACTCGCTCTTCCCACTCGCTCTTCTCACTCGCTCTTCTCTCTCGCTCTTCCCACTCGCTCTTCTCACTCGCTCTTCTCACTCGCTCTTCTCACTCGCTCTTTTCACTCGCTCTTCCCAGTCGCTCTTCTCACTCGCTCTTCTCACTCGCTTTTCTCACTCGCTCTTCGCACTCGCTCTTCTCAATCGCTCTTCGCACTCGCTATTCTCACTCGCTCTTCGCACTCGCTCTTCGCACTCGCTCTTCTCACTCGCTCTTCTCACTCGCTCTTCCCAGTCGCTCTTCTCACTCGCACTTCTCACTCGCTCTTCTCACTCGCTTTTCTCACTCGCTCTTGGCACTCGCTCTTCTCACTCGCTCTTCGCACTCGCTCTTCTCACTCGCTTTTCTCAATTGCTCTTCACACTCGCTCTTCCAAATCGCTCTTCTCATTCGCTCTTCCCACACGCTCTTCTCATTCGCTCTTCCCACTCGCTCTTCTCACTCACTTTTCCCACTCGCTCTTCCCACTCGCTCTTCCCACATGCTCTTTCCACTCGCTTTTCTCACTTGCACTTCCCACTCGCTCTTCTCGCTATTCTCACTCGCTTTTCCCACTCGCACTTCCCACTCGCACTTTCCACTCTCTCTTCCCACTCGCTCTTCTCACTCGCACTTCGCGCACGCTCTTCTCACTCGCACACTCTTCTCACTAGCACTTCGCGCACGCTCTTCTCACTCGCACTTCACACACGCTCTTCTCAACCTTTCTTCTCACTTCTCACTCGCACTTCGCACACGCTATTCTCACTGGCTCTTCACACTCGCTCTTCTCACTCGCTCTTCCCACTCGCTCTTCCCACTCGTTTTTCCCACTCGCTCTTCCCACTCGCTCTCCTCACTCGCACGTCTCACTCGTGTATGCGCGTGTATGTTTACATATGACATTTCGCTTTCTTATGATAAAATATTGTGTACCCTGTTTTAATCAAGGGCGCCGTTCACAAGAATTTGATCAGAGACGCCACTGGGAGATTCTGACCAAAGAGCCCATTATAAGGGTTTGCAAACCTGCGGTACATTCACAGACGACAATTATAGCAAATAGTTGAACATTTAAATATACAGAAAGAACCTTCCGTGGCGAGAGCCCAGCATCAACTATACAAGGACACCGATATGTTCACAACATCTGAGCAAATCCACAAACAAGCAATAATAGAAATCACAGAGAACAATAAGACAGCCCAGAACCAGGCTATGAACCTTTGCTCATCGACTCCGCGCCTAGCCATTAAAGAGATATGCACTCTAACACACTGCCAACATGTTATTCTCAACCCTTTGTTCATCCACGTTCCAACTTATTGAGAGGTCATTGTTATTTGTCATGCCAGCTCGCAAGTTAACACCTGAGATCCCACCCTAGTCTTTCCAAATGTCCGTGCTTGTCTGCAACAAATGAATATTGCTTAAAATTATTAATTATTTGTTGTTGTTTTTTGATTCAGACAATCAAATAATAGAACACCAGAGGTGTGGTTTTATCGGGTAAATGTGAATTCTAGTTAATTGTGCTTTGTTCGGCAGTTATATCCCCTTGCAAATATTTAATCTTCAAAGTTTTCCAACAATGGAGACAAAAGAAAGTTTCCCGTCGATCACGCCACTAGGTGGCGCAAAGGGAATATAATGCTGGTACCCATTTCTTTTTAAAAATAGACCTTCGGTACATTATTTTTAAGATGTTTGTTATTGTTTGTTTGAGTACGCCAGCTTTAAACATCTAGTGAAGTTTCAAGGGACTGAATTTTGTGTGACTATCACGTTTTCACAGTTTCATACCGGCAGCCTTGTGCCCGGGTGATCCTCGCAATACACGCATATATTCTCCGACTTCAGAGACACTCTAATTGGTGCTTATCGTAGAGAATTTGGAAGTTTTTGCATATATTTTATTCTCACAATGTTTTCCATGTATCGGCCGTTTGTAGCCTATTCTTTTCTATTTCCAACTGCCACAAGATTTTTAACGTGTGCAGTGTGTACATAATTTGCTCTGAATAAATCACCATGTTTGTTTCTTTTACAACTCTTCGTGAACGATTTTATGACAGCGTCTCTAGCCCCTTTATTGTATCTTCTATCATCGCTCAGTATAATTTATTGTCACATTTAAATATCATTCCCCCAAAGCAATAATAAAGTTAGCCGCACCCAGCCACAAAATAGGTATTATGGTTATAACTTGTACCACCATCCATCCACTCTCTACCTACTCACCTATCCACCCATCCATCTATCCGTTCATTTGCTTGTCTGTTTATCTCGTTAGTCGATGTGCAGTCTTAACGTTAAATGTTGATTATAATTCGCACATTCATCCAATAGCCCATCGATCCCCCCACACACCCATCCACACAACCACACATCCATTTACACACTCACCCATCCACACACCTATCCATCCATTGACTCGTCCATTCATGTATATACCCACTCACACATCCATCCACCGATCCACTCATCCATCCACCCACTAACCCATCACACATCAATCCACCATCTCATCCATCTACCCAGTCACCCATCCACATATTCATTCATCCACTCATCTATCCATCCACCCACACACACATTTCAACACATCCATATACCCATATACCCATCCATCCAACCATCCAAAAACTATCCCGCCCATTCACTCATCCATTCACACATTCATCCATCTATCAACCAACTCATCCACCCCCACACATCCACACATTCATCCATCAATACACCCACTCTTCCATCTATCACCCACTCATCCATCCATGTTCACATTTCAATCCATGAAACACACACATACATCACCCACACATCATTCACCCACACATCCATCCATCACCCATTCATCCATCCATCACTCACTCATCCATCAATCACCCACTCATCCATCCACCACCCACTCATCCATCCATCACCACTCATCCATCCACACATTCATCCATCCATCACCCACTCATCCATCCACCCAATCATCCATCCATCACCCACTCATCCATCCACCCACTCATCCATTCACCCACTCTTCCATCCACCCACTCATCCACCCACCCACTCATCCATCCACTCACCCTCTCATCCATCCACCCACTCATCCACCCACCCACCCACTCTTCCATCC